>OZ012735.1:369861468-370435566 GCA_963859935.3 Lathyrus sativus | reverse complement strand
CCGGCTTTCGAGTTTGATGCCTGTTTGTTTAACAAATGTTTGACGGCGAGGTCAGATGTTCTTCTCAATTACGGATTGAGACGGCCTTCGAGTTCGATACCTGTTTGTTTAACAGATGCCTGACGGCTAAGTCAAATGTTCTTCTCAACTTCGGGTTGAGTCGGCCTTCGGGTTCGATGCCTGTTTGTTTAACAGATGCTTGGCAAAGAGGTCAAATGTTCTTATCAACTTCGGGTTGAGCCGCCCTTCGTGTTCGATGCCTGTTTGTTTAACAGATGCCTGACGGTGGGGTCAGATGTTCTTTTCAACTTTGGGTTGAGCCGGCCTTCGGATTTGATACCTGTTTGTTTAACAGATGCTTTACAGTGAAGTCAAATGTTCCTCTCAGCTTCATGTTGAGACGACCTTCAGGTTCGATGCCTGTTTGTTTAACAGATGCCTGACAGCGAGGTAGATGTTCCTCTCAACTTCGTATTGAGCCAACCGTTGGGTTCAATGATTGTTTGTTTAAGAGATGCCTGACGGTGAGGTCTAATATTCTTATCAACTTCGGGTTGAGCCGCCCTTCGGGTTCGATGCCTGTTTGTTTAACAGAGGCCTGACGGTGAAGTCAGATGTTCTTTTAAAATTCGGGTTGAGGCGGCCTTCGGATTTGATGCCTGTTTGTTTAACAGATGCTTGACAGTGAAGTCAAATGTTCCTCTCAACTTCATGTTGAGCCGACCTTTAGGTTCGATGCCTGTTTGTTTAACAGATGCCTGACAGCGAGGTCAGATGTTCCTCTTAACTTCGTGTTGAGCCGGCCTTCGGGTTCGATAATTGACGGCGAGGTCAGATGTTCTTATCAACTTCGGGTTGAGTCGCCCTTCGCGTTCGATGCCTGTTTGTTTAACATATGTTTGACGGCGAGGTCAGATGTTCTTCTCAACTAAGGGTTGAGACGACCTTTGGGTTTGATGCCTATTTGTTTAACAGATGCCTGACGGCGAGGTCAGATGTTCTTCTCAACTTCGGGTTGAGCCGGTCTTCGGGTTCCACACCTTTTTGTTTAACATATGCCTCACGGAGAGGTCAGATGTTCTTCTCAACTTCAGGTAGAGCTGGCCTTTGGGTTCGATGCCTGTTTGTTTAACAGATGCCTGACGGCTAGGTCAGATGTTATTCTCAACTTCGGGTTGAGCCGACCTTCGGGTTCGATTCCTGTTTGTTTAACTAATGCCTGGCAGCGAGGTCGAATGTTCTTCTCAACTTCGGCTTGAGACGGCCATCAATTTCAATGCTTGTTTGTTTAACATATGCCTGACAGCAAGGTTAGATGTTCTTCTCAACTTCGTGTTGAGCCGGCTTTCGGGTTCGATGCCTGTTTGTTTAACTAATGCCTGATGGTGAGGTCAGATGTTCCTCTAAACTTCAAGTTGAGCCGGCTTTCGAGTTTGATGCCTGTTTGTTTAACAAATGTTTGACGGCGAGGTCAGATGTTCTTCTCAATTACGGATTGAGACGGCCTTCGAGTTCGATACCTGTTTGTTTAACAGATGCCTGACGGCTAAGTCAAATGTTCTTCTCAACTTCGGGTTGAGTCGGCCTTCGGGTTCGATGCCTGTTTGTTTAACAGATGCTTGGCAAAGAGGTCAAATGTTCTTATCAACTTCGGGTTGAGCCGCCCTTCGTGTTCGATGCCTGTTTGTTTAACAGATGCCTGACGGTGGGGTAGGATGTTCTTTTCAACTTTGGGTTGAGCCGGCCTTCGGATTTGATACCTGTTTGTTTAACAGATGCTTTACAGTGAAGTCAAATGTTCCTCTCAGCTTCATGTTGAGACGACCTTCTGGTTCGATGCCTGTTTGTTTAACAGATGCCTGACAGCGAGGTCAGATGATCCTCTCAACTTCGTATTGAGCCAACCGTTGGGTTCGATGATTGTTTGTTTAAGAGATGCCTGACGGCGAGGTCTAATGTTCTTATCAACTTCGGGTTGAGCTTCCCTTCGGGTTCGATTCCTGTTTGTTTAACAGATGTCTGACGGTGAAGTCAGATGTTCTTCTAAACTTCGGGTTGAGTCGGCCTTCGGATTTGATGCCTGTTTGTTTAACAGATGATTGATAGTGAAGTAAAATGTTCCTCTCAACTTCATGTTGAGCCGACCTTTAGGTTCGATGTCGATTTTTTTAACAGATGCCTGACGGCGAGGTCAGATGTTCCTCTTAACTTCGTGTTGAGCTGGCCTTCGGGTTCGATGATTGACGGCGAGGTCAGATGTTCTTATGAATTTCGGGTTGAGTCGCCCTTCTCGTTCGATGCTTGTTTGTTTAACAGATGTTTGACGGCGAGGTGAGATGTTCTTGTCAACTAAGGGTTGAGACGACCTTCGGGTTTGATGCCTGTTTGATTGACAGATGCGTGACCGAAAGGTCAGATGTTCTTCTCAACTTCGGGTTGAGCCGGCCTTCGGGTTCCACACCTTTTTGTTTAACAGATGCCTGACGGCGAGGTCAGATGTTCTTCTCAACTTCGGGTTGAGCCGGCCTTTGGGTTCGATGCCTGTTTGTTTAACAGATGCCTGGCGTCTAGGTCAGATGTTATTCTCAACTTCGGGTTGAGCCAGCCTTCGGGTTCGATTCCTGTTTGTTTAACTAATGCCTGACAGCGAGGTCGGATGTTCTTCTCAACTTCGGGTTGAACCGACCATCAATTTCGATGCTTGTTTGTTTAACATATGCCTGACAGCAAGGTCAGATATTCTTCTCAACTTCGTGTTGTGCCGGCTTTCGGGTTCAATGCCTGTTTGTTTAACTAATGCTTGATGGGGAGGTCAGATGTTTCTCTAAACATCAAGTTGAGCCGGACTTCGGGTTTGATGCCTGTTTGTTTAACAGATGTTTGAAAGCAAGGTCAGATGTTCTTCTCAATTAAAGATTGAGACGACCTTCGGGTTCGATTCCTGTTTGTTTAACAGATGCCTAACGGCGAGGTAAAACTTTCTTCTGAACTTCGGGTTGAGCCGGCCTTTGGGTTCGATGCCTGTTTGTTTAACAGATGCCTGGAAGAGAGGTCTAATGTTCTTATCAACTTCAGGTTGAGCCGCCCTTCGGGTTCGATTCCTATTTGTTTAACAGATGTCTGACAGTGAGGTCAGATGTTCTTCTCAACTTCGGGTTGAGCCGGCCTTCGGATTTGATGTCTGTTTGTTTAACCGATGTTTGACAGTGAAGTCAAATGTTCCTCTCAACTTCATGTTGAGCCGACCTTCGGGTTCGATGCCTGTTTGTTTAACAGATGCCTGACGGCAAGGTCAGATGTTCCTCTTGACTTCGTGTTGAGCTGGCCTTCGGGTTCGATACCTGTTTGTTTAACAGATGCCCGATGGCGAGGTCAGATGTTCTTCTCAACTTTGTGTTGTGCCGGACTGATGGAGAGGTCATATGTTCCTATCAACTTCAAGGTGAGCCGGCCTTCGGGTTTGATACCTATTTGTTTAACAGATGTTTGACGGCGAGGTCAGATGTTCTTCTCAACTAAGGGTTGAGACGGCCTTCATGTTTGATGCCTATTTGTTTAGCAGATGCCTGACGGCTAGGTCAGATGTTCTTCTCAACTTCGGGTTGAGCCGACCATCGGGTTTGATTCCTGTTTGTTTAACTAATGCCTGGCAGCGATGTCGGATGTTCTTCTTAACTTCAGTCGGCCATCAAATTTGATGCCTGTTTGTTTAACATATGCCTGAGAGCGAGGTCAGATGTTCTTCTCAACTTCATGTTGTGTCGGCCTTCGCGTTCGATGCCTGTTTGTTTAACAGATGCCTGGAAGAGAGGTCTAATGTTTTTATCAACTTCAGGTTGAGCCGCCCTTCGGGTTCGATTCCTATTTGTTTAACAGATGTCTGACGGTGAGGTCAGATGTTCTCCTCAACTTCAGGTTGAGCTGGCCTTCGAATTTTAAGTCTGTTTGTTTAACAGATGCTTGACAGTGAAGTCAAATGTTCCTCTCAACTTCTGGTTGAGCCGACCTTCGGGTTCGATGCCTGTTTGTTTAACAGATGTCTGACGGTGAGGTCAGATGTTCCTCTCAACTTCGTGTTGAGCTGGCCTTCGAGTTCGATACCTGTTTGTTTAACAGATGCCCGATGGCGAGGTCAGATGTTCTTCTCAACTTCGTGTTGTGCCGGACTGATGGAGAGGTCAGATGTTCCTCTCAACTTCAAGGTAAGCCGGCCTTCGGGTTTGATACCTGTTTGTTTAACAGATGTTTGACGGCGAGGTCAGATGTTCTTCTCAACTAAGGGTTGAGACGGCCTTCGTGTTTGATGCCTATTTGTTTAGCATATGCCTGACGGCGAGGTCAGAGTTCTTCTCAACTTCGGGTTGAGCCGACCATCGGGTTCGATTCCTGTTGCTTTAACTAATGCCTAGAAGCAAGGTCGGATGATCTTCTTAACTTCAGTTGAGTCGGCCATCAAATTTGATGCCTGTTTGTTTAACATATGCCTGAGAGCGAGGTCAGATGTTCTTCTCAACTTCGTGTTTTGCCGACCTTCGGGTTCGATGCCTGTGTGTTTAACTAATGCCTGATGGGGAGGTCAGATGTTCCTCTCAACTTCAACTTGAGTCGGCCTTCGCGTTCGATACCTGTTTGTTTAACAGATGTTTGACGTCGAGGTCAGATGTTCTTCTCAATTAAGGATTGTGACGGCCTTCATGTTCGATGCCTGTTTGTTTAACAGATGCCTGACAGCGAGGTCAAATGTTCTTCTCAACTTCGGGTTGAGCCGGCCTTCGGGTTCGATGCCTGTTTGTTTAACAGATGTTTGGCAGAGAGGTCTAATGTTCTTAATAACTTTGGGTTGAGCTGCCCTTCGGGTTCGATGCCTGTTTGTTTAACAGATGCCTGACGGTGAGGTCAGATGTTCTTCTCAACTTTGGGTTGAGTCGGCCTTCGGATTTGATGCCTGTTTGTTTAACAGATGCTTGACAGTGAACTCAAATGTTCCTCTCAACTTCATGTTGAGCCGACCTTCGGGTTTGATTCCTGTTTGTTTAACAGATGCCTGACAATGAGGTCAGACGTTCCTCTCAACTTCGTGTTGAGCCGGCCTTCGGGTTCGATGCCTGTTTGTTTAAGAGATGCCTGACGGCGAGGTCAGATGTTCTTATCAACTTCGGGTTGAGCCGCCCTTTGGGTTCGATGCCTGTTTGTTTAGCAGATGCCTGGCGGTGAGGTCAGATGTTCTTATCAACTTCGCGTTGAGCCGCCCTTCGGGTTCGATGCCTGTTTGTTTAACAGATGTCTGACGGTGAGGTCAGATGTTCTTCTCAACTTCGGGTTGAGCCGGGCTTCGGATTTGATGCCTGTTTGTTTAACAGATGCTTGACAGTGAGGTCAAATGTTCCTCTCAACTTCATTTTGAGCCGACCTTCGTGTTCGATGCCTGTTTGTTTAGCAGATGCCTGGCGGTGAGGTCAGATGTTCTTATCAACTTCGGGTTAAGCCGCCCTTCGGGTTCGATGCCTGTTTGTTTAACAGATGCCTGACGGCAAGGTCAGATGTTCTTATCAACTTTGGGATGAGCCGCCCTTCGGGTTCAATGCCTGTTTGTTTAACAGATGCCTGACGATGAGGTCAGATGTTCTTCTCAACTTCGGGTTGAGCCGGCCTTCGGATTTGATGCCTGTTTGTTTAACAGATGCTTGACAGTGAGGTCAAATGTTCCTCTCAACTTCATTTTGAGCCGACCTTCGTGTTCGATGCCTGTTTGTTTAACAAATGCCTGACGACGAGGTCAGATGTTCCTCTCAACTTCGTGTTGAGCCGGCCTTCGGGTTTGATGCCTATTTGTTTAACAGATGCCTGACGGCGAGGTCAGATGTTCTTATCAACTTCGGGTTGAGCAGCCTTCGGGTTTGATGCCTGTTTGTTTAACAGATGCCTGACGGCGAGGTCAGATGTTCTTCTCAACTTCGGGTTGAGCCGACCTATGTGTTGCACCCTAAAATTTGACCAACCGGGTCCCGTATCTGGCTCGATATTTCGACGCATTTCGCATTCACATACTACATATAGTGCATTTCCTCAATCATGGTGATTTTATCGGGATTACAGCCCTGCTGTCGCATTTCAGGTATCTCAGACCGGTTCGGATAATCAGAGGTTATTTTGAGAAGTCACGTGCTTCCTGGGTTTTTTCAGCTTACGCAGTGATGGTTGAGATTCTTGGTGTCCGGGTTTACTGTTTCGCTTCGATCTGGTCTCGCGCCTTCTTTTATGTTGGTTATTTGCCTTTGTCTGCATTTTTTTGAATTTAATAGCCTTTTGTAGATTTTAAATAGGCTTTATAGATTTTTTTAGAATTTAAATAGAATTTTAATAGATTAGTAGAATAATAGTTAATAGATATTATATGATTTAATAGTTTTTTTTTATATAGTTTTAGTAGAGTAATAGGATTTTCTTTTAAATAAATAATATAGATTTTATTAGAGATTTAATTGAAATTTAATAGATTTTTTTAAATAGAAATTCTTAGAGTTTTATTTTAGAGATTAGTGGAATTGTTAGAGAATTATTAGAGTTTTTTTTATTATCATTAGTCTAGTGATTAGTATAAATTTAATAGTTAATTTTTTCCTTTTAGGTTTAATTAGATTTTAATCATTTAGTTAGTCTTAATTAGAGTTAAATAATTAGGAATGGTTCTAATAGTTCATTAGATTAGGAATTAGTCGTTTGTCTTTTTTTAATCATTTTCATTAATTAGATATAGGCTTAATAATCAATTAGTCTTGCCATTTTAATTCACGTTAATTCATCAATCAGTCATTAATCTTTCGTTAGTCTTTTAATCCAATCATTAGTGTTGTCAGCCTGTTGATCCATTAGTATTAATTTCAATTGCTCATGTTAATCCATGTTTAGCTTTTTATTATTTTCCATTCAGTCCAATTAGATTGTTCGTTGGGCCCAGTTTCGTTTTTGGGAGGCCCAAAATTTCTGTCCAAAAAAAATCCATTAGCCATGTGTCCATAAATAGTCTGCCCCACGTGTATTCATGAGGAGAGGACACTTCATTTTCCAATTCACCCTCAGTCTTCCACGCGTTTCCCATTAGCTATCTCTCCCCTCCACGTGTGCTTCATGCACGCTCCCCCGTGACACCTGTCTTCACCCAACCCTCGCCGGAGCTTCGCCGATTGCATGGCCGGCGGCCATACAACCACCGCCTCCAACAGTTTCCGACCACCCTAACTACCTCCCAACTTCTTCCGGCCGCCGTAACAGTCACCGGAAAATCCCAACTCGCCGGAAACTGAAGAAATCTCCAGAAATTCATCTCTCACATCCAACATTCATCTTTCTCCGATCCAATAATCATCAGCAAGTTCTTTTGATCTCCATCAACAATAATCATCAGTGTTCTTCAAAATTTCCAGAAGCTCATCGTTGTTCATCCGTTTCCAGCCATCTTCATCAAGCTTCATCCATGTTCTTGCCAGAAATTCCTCCGATAGCTTCAAGACCTTCAAGAACGCGTGAATCCTCATCCTGATCTTCATCAAGATCCTTGAAACTCCCTCCTTAGTTTACCATTTCTTTCCAGAAGATCTTCAAAATCTTTGTCCAGAAACTCCTCAATGCCTTGCGAAATTTTCCAGAAAAAACAACCATCATCATCTAAGACCTTCAACGACGCTCATCCAGTGCAATGGTCTTCCAGAGCTTCATAGAATCTTCAACCTTATTCATCGACGTCTCCAAGAAATTGAAAGATCCTCCACGAAGTTCTTCGTGCATGTTCATTCGCCTTCATCTTGATGCATTTTTCCAGATCACCAGATCCAGTCTTGACCTCCATTGACAACTTCGAACATCATCAAGAGACTCTTTCATTTCCAGAATCTTGAAGGACTCATATGGTGTTCGCCAGTTTCGTTATCAAATCTTCAAGATCTTTCTCAAATTTCAAAGCCGTTCACAAGTCTTCATCAGAACATCAAGAATGTCCACCAACAACTTCAAGAACACTTGTGGACATTCGTAATTCTCCCAGCTTGTTGTTGAATTTCTGTTGGTGTTTGCTGTTGATTCAAACGGAATTTGAAGACGATAAAGAAAAAAGAGTTTGTAAGGAAGTGATGAGAGATTGAGGTGTCTGATGGTTTGATTGAGAGGTGAGATGAGAGCTTAGAGACGGAGAGAAGAATAGCGGTGGCGACGGCGCAAGGTTGAGAGAGAAGGGAGGTAGTGAAAGTTAGGGTTTCTGAAAGTGGAACAAGGGAGAGGATGGACCGCGTGTGGATTGGGCCTTGGGCCTATGGAATGCCATCCGTACACCTCCCCCATTTTGGGCATTTCCCCCGTCGTTTTTGTTTTTTGTGGTTTAGTCTGATTGGGCTAGGCCCAATTTGCCACTACTGATTAAACCCTCCATTTTTTCTTTACCCCCCGCTCCGTTTTTTGAGTTCATTGGATTGGGCCCAATTTTCCTGCTGTTTTTGCTGAATGCCTCTCCTAGCAGCAGCCTGCACCCCCTAGTATTCTTTTTTTTTTGTATTTTCTTTATTTTCTTTTTTTTTCATTAGTGTAGATTTTATAGAGGAAATAATAAAAAGAATAGTTGAAAAAAGAAATGAGAAAAAAGAATATTGGAAAAAATATTTTGAAAAGAATATGGAAAGAATATTTGGAAAAAGAAAGTGTGAAAAAGAAAAGAGTATGTGAAAAAAATAAAAGAATATTGAAAAGAAAAATAAAAAAGGAATATTAAAAAAAAAGTAAAAAGAATAGAAAAAAAATAGTAAAAAAAAGGAATATAAAAATATTAGTTTGTGGATTTAATATTTTTCTTTTAGGATACAATTTTTCATAGAGATATTTTTTAGAAGTCCACTTGTTAGGGGAATATTTTTTTTCATTTGATTTTTCCATTATAGATGGATAGGATAGTTTCTAGGAGTTTATTTTCCGTATCCAATCATTGTAACTATTTTTTCAGAAGATTAATAAGATGAAATTTGAGCTGTGGTCCCGAAGTAGCCGAACTACAGCTGCTATGATTTCTCGTACCAGACGAGAATATGTAGGCATAGGATGCGATATCCTAGCGAGCACTAACAATTAACCTTTTGTTCTCTCGCTGCTGTGCGATCGAGACTTTCCCGCTGACGACTGATGTTATCCTTTTCTCTTGCTCGAGTGCATTTGAGACCAGACCGTAGTGTTATTTCCCATAGGTTCCCGTACCTGTAAAACCAGTTTGATTTCTCACTCCTGTGTGAGAACCCCAGTCTAGCCGTAGTTAGCCTGAACTACGTAAGCTCTGATCTTCCATGCTGTGTGGAAGTACGTAGGCACAAGACGCGAAGTCTTGGCGAGCCAATTTCCCTGTAGTTTCCCGAACTACGGTGACTCTGACTTTCTCTCTTGAGAATACGTAGGCGTAGAGTGCGACGCTCTATCGAGTCAATTTCCCTTCCGTTTAGATTTAGCAGCCGTAGATAGATTGTTTTGCATCCTTTAGACAACCCAAGCAAGCGTGGATCCCGTCGAGTACGATGGACGTGAGGGGTGCTAATACCTTCCCCTTCCGTAACCGACTCCCGAACCCAGGTTTTGGTTGCGATGACCATACCTTTCCCGTTTTTTGCGAGGTTTACTTCGAGCGTTTCCTTTCCCTCCGTTGGGATAAATAACGCACGGTGGCGACTCTTCTGTCAGCCGGCGCCGATTTTCGCAGTAGCGACACTATGGATTTGATGCCTGTTTGTTTAGCAAATGCTTGACAGTGAAGTCAAATGTTCCTCTCAACATCATGTTGAGCCGACCTTCGGGTTTGATGCTTGTTTGTTTAACAGATGCCTTTCGGCAAGGTCAGATGTTCCTCTAAACTTCGTGTTGAGCCAGCCTTCGGGTTCGATACCTGTTTGTTTAACAGATGCCCGATGACAAGGTCAGATGTTCTTCTCAACTTCGTGTTGTGCCGGACTTCGGGTTCGATGCCTGTTTGTTTAACTATAGCCTGATGGGGAGGTCAAATGTTCCTCTCAACTTCCAGGTGAGCCGGCCTTCGGGTTTGATACCTGTTTGTTTAACAGATATTTGACAGCGAGGTCAGATGTTCTTCTTAACTAAGGGTTGAGACGGCCTTCGGGTTCGATTCCTGTTTGTTTAACTAATGCCTGGCAGCAAGGTCGGATGTTCTTCTCAACTTCAGTTGAGTCAGCCATCAAATTTGATGCCTGTTTGTTTAACATATGCCTGACAGCGAGGTCAGATGTTCTTCTCAACTTCGTGTTGTGTCGGGCTTCAGGTTCGATGCCTGTTTGTTTAACAAATGCCTGATGGGGAGGTCAGATGTTCCTCTCAACTTCAAGTTGAGTCGGCCTTCGGGTTCGATGCCTGTTTGTTTAACTGATTTTTGACGTCGAGGTCAGATGTTCTTCTCAATTAAGGATTGTGACGGCCTTCGGGTTCGATGCCTGTTTGTTTAACAGATGCCTGACAGCGAGGTCAAATGTTCTTCTCAACTTCGGGTTGAGCCGGCCTTCGGGTTCGATGCCTGTTTGTTTAATAGAATCCTGGAGGAGAGGTCTAATGTTCTTATCAACTTCGGGTTGAGCCGCCCTTCGGGTTCGATACCTGTTTTTTTAACAGATGCCTGACGGTGAGGTCAGATGTTCTTCTCAACTTCGGGTTCAGCCGGCCTTCGGATTTAATGCCTGTTTGTTTAACAGATGCTTAACAATGAAGTCAAATGTTCCTCTCAACTTCATGTTGAGCCGACCTTCAGGTTCGATGACTGTGTGTTTAAAAGATGCCTGACAGCGAAGTCAGATGTTCCTCTCAACTTCGTGTTGAGTCGGCCTTCGGGTTCAATGCCTATTTGTTTAACAGATGCCTGACGGCGAGGTCAGATGTTCTTATCAACTTCGGGTTGAGCAACCCTTTGATTTTGATGCCTGTTTGTTTAACAGATGCCTGATGGTGAGGTCAGATGTTCTACTCAACTTCGGGTTGAGCCGGCCTTTGGATTTGATGCATGTTTGTTTAACAGATGCTTGACAGTTTAGTCAAATATTCCTCTCAACGTCATGTTGGGCCAACCTTCGGGTTCGATGCCTGTTTGTTTAACAGATGCCTGTCGGCGAGGTCAGATGTTCCTCTCAACTTCGTGTTGTGCCGGCCTTCAGGTTCGATACCTGTTTGTTTAACAGATTCCCGATGGCATGGTCAGATGTTCTTCTCAACTTCGTGTTGTGTCGGACTTCGTGTTCGATGCTTGTTTCTTTAACTATATCCTGATGGGGAGGTCAGATGTTAATCTCAACTTCAAGGTGAGCCGGCCTTCGGGTTTGGTTCCTGTTTGTTTAACAGATGTTTGACGGCGTGGTCAGATGTTCTTCTCAACTAAGGGTTGAGACGGCCTTCGGGTTCGATTCCTGTTTGTTAAACTAATGCCTGGCAGCGAGGTCGGATGTTCTTCTCAACTTCAGTTGAGTCGGCCATCAAATTTAATTCCTGTTTGTTTAACATATGACTGACAGTGAGGTCAGATGTTCTTGTTAACTTCGTGTTGTGCCGGCCTTCGGGTTCGATGCCTGTTTGTTTAACTAATGCCTGATGGGGAGGCCAGATGTTCCTCTCAACTTCAAGTTGAGCCGACCATCGGGTTCGATGCCTGTTTGTTTAACATATGTTTGACGTCGAGGTCAAATGTTCTTCTCAATTAAGGATTGTGACGGCCTTCGGGTTCGATGCTTATTTGTTTAAAAGATTCCTGACGGCGAGGTCAAATGTTCTTCTCAACTTCGGGTTGAACCGGCCTTCGAGTTTGATGCCTGTTTGTTTAACAGATGCCTAGCGGAGAGGTCTAATGTTCTTATCAACTTCGGGTTGAGCCGCCCTTCTGGTTTGATGCCTGTTTGTTTAACAGATGCCTGACGGTGAGGTCAGATGTTCTTCTCAACTTAGGGTTGAGCCGACCATCGGATTTGATGCATGTTTGTTTAACAGATGCTTGACAGTGAAGTCAAATGTTCCTCTCAACTTCATGTTGAGCCGACCTTCGGGTTCGATGTCTGTTTCTTTAACAGATGCCTGATGGCGAGGTCAGATGTTCCTCTCAACTTCGTGTTGAGCCGGCCTTCGGGTTCGATGCCTGTTTCTTTAACAGATGCATGACGGCGAGGTCAGATGTTCTTATCAACTTTGGGATGAGCCGCCCTTCGGGTTCTATACCTGTTTGTTTAACAGATGCCTGACGGTGAGGTGGGATGTTCTTCTCAACTTCGGGTTGAGTCGGCCATCAAATTCGATGTCTGTTTGTTTAACATGTGTCTGACAGCGAGGTCAGATGTTCTTCTCAACTTCGTGTTGTGCCAGCCTTCAGGTTCGATGCCTGTTTGTTTAACTAATTCCTGATGGGGAGGTCAGATGTTCCTCTCAACTTCAAGTTGAGCCGGCCTTCGGGTTCGATGCTCTTTTGGTTAACAGATGTTTGACGGCGAGGTCAGATGTTCTTCTCAACTTAGGGTTGAGCCGCCTTTCGGGTTCGATGCCTGTTTGTTTAACAGATGGCTGACGGAGAGGTCAGATGTTCTTCTCAACTTCGGGTTGAGCCGACCTTCAGATTTGATGCTTGTTTGTTTAACAGATGCTTGACAATGAAGTCAAATGTTCCTCTCAACTTCATGTTGAGCCGACCTTCAGGTTCGATGACTGTTCGTTTAAAAGATGCCTGACGGCGAGGTCAGATGTTCCTCTCAACTTCGATTTGAGCCGGCCTTCGGGTTCAATGCCTGTTTGTTTAAGAGATGCCTGACGGCGAGGTCAAATGTTCTTATCAACTTCGGGTTGAGCCGCCCTTTGGGTTCAATGCCTGTTTGTTTAACAGATGCCTGTCGGTGAGGTCAGATGTTCTTATCAACTTCGGGTTGAGCCGCCCTTCGGGTTCGTTTCCTGTTTCTTTAACAGATGCCTGACAACGAGGTCAGATGTTCTTATCAAATTTGGGATGAGCCGCCCTTGGGGTTCGATGCTTGTTTTTTTAACATATGCCTGACGGTGAGGGCAGATGTTCTTCTCAACTTAGGGTTAAGCCGGCCTTCGGATTTGATGCCGGTTTGTTTAACAGATGCTTGACAGTAAGGTCAAATGTTCCTCTCAACTTCATGTTGAGTCGACCTTCGGGTTCGATGCTTATTTGTTTAACAAATTCATGACGACGAGGTCAGATGTTCCTTTCAACTTCGTGTTGAGCCGGCCTTCAGGTTCGATGCCTATTTGTTTAACAGATACCTGACGGCGAGGTCAGATGTTCTTATCAACTTCGGGTTGAGCAACCCTTCGAATTCGATGCCTGTTTGTTTAACAGATGCCTGACGGTGAGGTCAGATGTTCTTCTCAACTTCGGGTTGAATCGGCCTTTGGATTTGATGCCTGTTTGTTTAACAGATGCTTGACAGTGAATTCAAATATTCCTCTCAATGTCATGTTGAGCCGACTTTCGGGTTCGATGCCTGTTTGGTTAACAGATGCCTTTCGGCGAGGTAAGATGATCTTCTCAACTTCGTGTTGTCCCGGCCTTCGGGTTCGATACCTGTTTGTTTAACAGATACCCGATGGCGAGGTCAGATGTTCTTCTCTGCTTCTTGTTGTGCCGGACTTCGTGTTTGATGCCTGTTTGTTTAACTATATCCTGATGGGGAGGTCAGATGTTCCTCTCAACTTCAAGGTGCGCCGGCCTTCGGGTTTTGATACCAGTTTGTTTAACAGATGTTTGACAGCAAGGTCAAATGTTCTTCTTAACTAAGGGTTGCGACGACCTTCGGGTTTGATGCATATTTGTTTAACAGATGCCTGACGGCGAGGTCAGATGTTCTTCTCATCTTTGGGTTGAGCCGGCCTTCGGGTTCGATTCCTGTTTGTTTAACTAATGCCTGGCAGCGAGGTCGGATGTTCTTCTTAACTTCAGTTGAGTCGGCCATCAAATTTGATGCCTGTTTGTTTAACATATGCCTGACAGCAAGGTCAGATGTTCTTCTCAACTTCGTGTTGTGCCGGCCTTCGGGTTCGATGCTTGTTTGTTTAACTAATGCTTGATGGGGAGGTCAGATGTTCCTCTCAACTTCAACTTGAGCCGGCCTTCGGGTTATATGCCAGTTTGTTTAACAGATGTTTGACATCGAGGTCAGATGTTCTTCTCAATTAAGGATTGTGACGGCCTTCGGGTTCGATGCCTCTTTGTTTAACAGATGCCTGACGGCGAGGTCAGATGTTCTTCTCAACTTCGGGTTGAGCCGGCCTTCGGGTTCGATGGCTGTCTGTTTAACAGATTCCTGGCGGATAGGTCTAATATTCTTATCAACTTCGGGTTGAGCCGCCCTACGGGTTCGATGCCTGTTTTTTTAACAGATGCCTGACGGTGAGGTCAGATGTTCTTCTCAACTTCGAGTTGAGCCGGCCTTCGGATTTAATGCCTGTTTGTTTAACAGATGCTTGACAGTGAAGTCAAATGGTCCTCTCAACTTCATGTTGAGCCGACCTTCAGGTTCGATGACTGTTTGTTTAAGAGATGCCTGACAGCGAGGTCAGGTGTTCCTCTCAACTTCGTGTTGAGCCGGCCTTCGGGTTCGATGCCTGTTTATTTACGAGATGCCTGACACAGAGGTCAGATGTTCTTATCAACTTCGGGTTGAGCCGCCCTTTGGGTTCGATGCCTGTTTGTTTAACAGATGCCTAACGGCGAGGTTAGATGTTCTTCTCATCTTCGGATTGAGCCGGCCTTCGGGTTTGATGCCTATTTATTTAACAGATGCCTGACGGTGTGGTCAGATGTTCCTCTCAACTTCAAGGTGAGCCGGCCTTCGGGTTCGATACATGTTAGTTTAACAGATGTTTGACGGCGAGGTGAGATGTTCTTCTCAACTAAGGGTTGAGATGGCCTTCGGGTTTGATGCTTGTTTATTTAACAGATGCCTGACGGCGAGGTCAGATGTTCTTTTCATCTTCGGGTTGAGTCGACCTTTGAGTTCGATGCTTGTTTGTTTAACAGATGCCTGGCGGCTAGGTCAGATGTTCTTCTCAACTTCGGGTTGAGCCGACCTTCGGGTTCGATTCTTGTTTGCTTAACTAATGCCTGACAGCGAGGTCGGATGTTCTTCTCAACTTCGGGTTGAGTCGGCCATCAAATTCGATGCCTGTTTGTTTAACATATGCCTGACAGTGAGGTCAGATGTTCTTCTCAACTTCGTGTTGTGCCGGCCTTCGGGATCGATGCCTGTTTGTTTAACTAATGCCTAATGGGGAGGTCATATGTTCCTCTCTAAACTTCAAGTTGAGCCGGCCTTCAGGTTCGATGCCTGTTTGTTTAACAGATGTTTGACGGCGAGGTCAGATGTTCTTCTCAATTAAGGATTGAGACGGCCTTCGGGTTCGATGCCTGTTTGTTTAACAGAGGCCTGACGGCGAGGTCAAATGTTCTTTTCAAATTCGGGTTGAACTGGCCTTCGGATTTGATGCCTGTTTATTTAATAGATGCTTGACATTGATGTCAAATGCTCCTCTCAACTTCATGTAGAGCCGAACTTCAGGTCCGATGCCTGTTTGTTTAACAGATACCTGACAGTGAGGTCAGATGTTCTTCTCAACTTCGAGTTGAGCCGACCTTCGGATTTGATGCCTGTTTGTTTAACAGATGCTTGACAGTGAAGTCAAATGTTCCTCTCAACTTCATGTTAAGCCGACCTTCGAGTTCGATGCCTGTTTGTTTAACAAATACCTGACGACGAGGTCAGATGTTCCTCTCAACATCGTGTTGAGCCGGCCTTCGGGTTCGATCCCTGTTTATTTAACTAATGCATGATGGGGAGATCAGATGTTCCTCTCAACTTCAAGGTGAGCCGGCTTCGGGTTCGATACCTGTTTGTTTAACAGATGTTTGACAGCGAGGTGAGATGTTCTTATTAACTAAGGGTTGAGACGACCTTCGTGTTTGATGACTGTTTGTTTAACAGATGCGTGACAGCGAGGTCACTTGTTCTTCTCAACTTCGGGTTAAACCTGCCTTCGGGTTCCACACCTTTTTGTTTAACAGATGCCTGACGACGAGGTCAGATGTTCTTTTCAACTTCGGGTTGAGCCGGCCTTTGGGTTTGATGCCTGTTTGTTTAACAGATGCCTGGCGGCTAGGTCAGTTGTTCTTCTCAACTTCGGGTTGAGCCGGCCTTCGGGTTCGATTCCTGTTTGTTTAACTAATGCCTAGCAGCGAGGTCAGATGTACTTCTCATCTTCGGGTTGAGTCGGCCAACAAATTCGATGCCTGTTTGTTTAACATATGCCTGACAGCGAGGTCAGATGTTCTTCTCAACTTCGTGTTGTGTCGGCCTTCGGGTTCGATGCCTATTTTTTTAACTAATTCCTGATGGGGAGGTCAGATGTTCCTCTAAAATTCAAGTTGAGCCGGCCTTCGGGTTCGATGCCTGTTTGTTTAACAGATGTTTGATGGCGAGGTCAGATGTTCTTCTCAATTAACGATTGAGACGGCCTTCGGGTTTGATGCCTGTTTGTTTAACAGATGCCTGACGGCGAGGTCAAATGTTCTTCTCAACTTCGGGTTGAACCGACCTTCGGGTTCGATGCCTGTTTGTATGACAGATGCCTGGCAGAGAGGTCTAATGCTCTTATCAACTTCGGGTCTAGCCTCCCTTCGGGTTCGATGCCTGTTTGTTTAACAGATGCGTGACGGAGAGGTCATATGTTCTTCTCAACTTCGGGTTGAGTCGGCTTTCGGATTTGATGCCTGTTTGTTTAACATATGCTTGACAGTGAAGTCAAATGTTCCTCTCAACTTCATGTTGAGCCGGCCTTCGGGTTCGATGCCTGTTTGTTTAACAAATGCCTGACGATGAGGTCAGATGTTCTTCTAAACTTCAGGTTGAGCCGGCCTTCGGATTTGATGCATGTTTGTTTGACAGATGCCTGACAGTGAAGTCAAATGTTCCTCTCAACTTCATGTTGAGCCAACCTTCGAGTTCGATGCCTGTTTTTTTAACAAATTCCTGACGGAGAGGTCAGATCTTCCTCTCAACTTCGTGTTGAGCCGGCCTTCGGGTTCGATGCCTGTTTGTTTAACAGATGCTTGACAGCGAGGTCAGATGTTCTTCTCAACTTCGTGTTGTGCCGGCCTTCGGGTTCGATGCCTGTTTGTTTAACTAATGCCTGATGGGGAGGTCAGATGTTCCTCTCAACTTTAAGGGGAGCCGGCCTTCGGGTTCGATACCTGTTTGTTTAACAGATGTTTAACGGCGAGATGAGATGTTCTTATCAACTAAGGTTTGAGACGTCCTCCGAGTTTGATGACTCTTTGTTTAACAGATGCCTGCCGGCGAGGTCAGTTGTTCCTCTCAACTTCGTGTTTAGCCGGCCTTCGGGTTCGATGCCTGTTTGTTTAACAGATGCCTGACAGCGAGGTCAGATGATCTTCTCAACTTCGTGTTGAACCGGCCTTCAGTTTCGAAGCCTATTTGTTTAACAGATGCCTGACGGCGAGGTCAGATGTTCCTCTCAACTTCAAGGTGAGCCGGCCTTCGGGTTCGATACCTGTTTGTTTAACAGATGTTTGACGGCGAGGTCCGATGTTCTTATCAACTAAAGGTTGAGATGTCCTTCGGGTTAGATAACTCTTTGTTTAACAGATGCCTGACAACGAGGTCAGTTGTTCTTCTCGACTTCGGGTTGAGCCGGCCTTCGGGTTTGATGACTCTTAGTTTAACAGATGCCTGACGGCGAGGTCAGTTGTTCTTCTCAACTTCGGGTTGAGCCAGCCTTCGGGTTCCACCCCTTTTTGTTTAACTGAGGCCTGACGGCGAGGTCAGATGTTCTTTTCAACTTCGAGTTGAGCCGGCCTTTGGGTTCGATGCCTGTTTGTTTAACAGATGCCTGTCGGCTAGGTCATATGTTCTTCTCAACTTCGGGTTGAGTCGGCCTTCGGATTCGATGCCTGTTTGTTTAACAGATGCTTGACAGTGAAGTCAAATGTTCCCCTCAACTTCATGTTGAGCCGACATTCAGGTTCGATGACTGTTTGTTTAAAAGATGCCTGACAGCGAGGTCAGATGTTCCTCAAAACTTCGTGTTGAGCCGGGCTTCGGGTTTGATGCCTATTTGTTTAACAGATACCTGACTGCGAGGTCAGATGTTCTTATCAACTTCAGGTTGAGCAACCCTTCGGATTCGATGCCTGTTTGTTTAACAGATGCCTGACGGTGAGGTCAGATGTTCTTCTCAACTTCGGGTTGAACCGGCCTTTGGATTTGATGCCTAATTGTTTAACAGATGCTTGACATTGAATTCAAATATTCCTCTCAATGTCATGTTGAGCCGACTTTCGGGTTCGATGCCTGTTTGGTTAACAGATGCCTTTCGGCGAGGTAAGATGATCTTCTCAACTTCGTGTTGTCCCGGCCTTCGGGTTCGATACCTGTTTGTTTAACAGATACCCGATGGCGAGGTCAGATGTTCTTCTCAGCTTCTTGTTGTGCCGGACTTCGTGTTTGATGCCTGTTTCTTTAACTATATCCTGATGGGGAGGTCAGATGTTCCTCTCAACTTCAATGTGCACCGGCCTTCGGGTTTGTTACCTGTTTGTTTAACAGATGTTTGACAGCAAGGTCAGATCTTCTTCTTAACTAAGGGTTGCGACGACCTTCGGGTTTGATGCATATTTGTTTAACACATGCCTGACGGCGAGGTCAGATGTTCTTCTCAACTTTGGGTTGAGCCGGACTTCGGGTTCGATTCCTGTTTGTTTAACTAATGCCTGGCAGCGAGGTCGGATGTTCTTCTTAACTTCAGTTGAGTCGGCCATCAAATTTGATGCCTGTTTGTTTAACATATGCCTGACAGCAAGCTCAGATGTTCTTCTCAACTTCGTGTTGTGTCGGCCTTCGGGTTCGATGCTTGTTTGTTTAACTAATGCTTGATGGGGAGGTCAGATGTTCCTCTCAACTTCAACTTGAGTCGGCCTTCGGGTTATATGCCAGTTTGTTTAACAGTTGTTTGACATCGAGGTCAGATGTTCTTCTCAATTAAGGATTGTGACGGCCTTCGGGTTCGATGCCTCTTTGTTTAACAGATGCCTGACGGCGAGGTCAGATGTTCTTCTCAACTTCGGGTTGAGCCGGCCTTCGGGTTCGATGGCTGTCTGTTTAACAGATTCCTGGCGGAGAGGTCTAATATTCTTATCAACTTCGGGTTGAGCCGCCCTACGGGTTCGATGCCTGTTTTTTTAACAGATGCCTGACGGTGAGGTCAGATGTTCTTCTCAACTTCGAGTTGAGCCGGCCTTCGGATTTAATGCCTGTTTGTTTAACAGATGCTTGACAGTGAAGTCAAATGGTCCTCTCAACTTCATGTTGAGCCGACCTTCAGGTTCGATGACTGTTTGTTTAAGAGATGCCTGACAGCGAGGTCAGGTGTTCCTCTCAACTTCGTGTTGAGCCGGCCTTCGGGTTCGATGCCTGTTTATTTACGAGATGCCTGACACAGAGGTCAGATGTTCTTATCAACTTCGGGTTGAGCCGCCTTTTGGGTTCGATGCCTGTTTGTTTAACAGATGCCTAACAGCGAGGTCAGATGTTCTTCTCATCTTCGGGTTGAGCCGGCCTTCGGGTTTGATGCCTATTTATTTAACAGATGCCGGACGGTGTGGTCAGATGTTCCTCTCAACTTCAAGGTGAGCCGGCCTTCGGGTTCGATACATGTTAGTTTAACAGATGTTTGACGGCGAGGTGAGATGTTCTTCTCAACTAAGGGTTGAGATGGCCTTCGGGTTTGATGCCTGTTTATTTAACAGATGCCTGACGGCGAGGTCAGATGTTCTTTTCATCTTCGGGTTGAGTCGGCCTTTGGGTTCGATGCCTGTTCGTTTAACAGATGCCTGGCGGCTAGGTCAGATGTTCTTCTCAACTTCGGGTTGAGCCGACCTTCGGGTTCGATTCTTGTTTGCTTAACTAATGCCTGGCAGCGAGGTCGGATGTTCTTCTCAACTTCGGGTTGAGTCGGCCATCAAATTCGATGCCTGTTTGTTTAACATATGCCTGACAGTGAGGTCAGATGTTCTTCTCAACTTCGTGTTGTGCCGGCCTTCGGGATCGATGCCTGTTTGTTTAACTAATGCCTAATGGGGAGGTCATATGTTCCTCTCTAAACTTCAAGTTGAGCCGGCCTTCAGGTTCGATGCCTGTTTGTTTAACAGATGTTTGACGGCGAGATCAGATGTTCTTCTCAATTAAGGATTGAGACGGCCTTCGGGTTCGATGCCTGTTTGTTTAACAGAGGCCTGACGGCGAGGTCAAATGTTCTTTTCAAATTCGGGTTGAACTGGCCTTCGGATTTGATGCCTGTTTATTTAACAGATGCTTGACATTGATGTCAAATGCTCCTCTCAACTTCATGTTGAGCCGAACTTCAGGTCCGATGCCTGTTTGTTTAACAGATACCTGACAGTGAGGTCAGATGTTCTTCTCAACTTCGGGTTGAGCCGGCTTTCGGATTTGATGCCTGTTTGTTTAACAGATGCTTGACAGTGAAGTCAAATGTTCCTCTCAACTTCATGTTAAGCCGACCTTCGAGTTCGATGCCTGTTTGTTTAACAAATACCTGACGACGAGGTCAGATGTTCCTCTCAACATCGTGTTGAGCCGGCCTTCGGGTTCGATCCCTGTTTGTTTAACTAATGCTTGATGGGGAGATCAGATGTTCCTCTCAACTTCAAGGTGAGCCGGCTTCGGGTTCGATACCTGTTTGTTTAACAGATGTTTGACAGCGAGGTGAGATGTTCTTATTAACTAAGGGTTGAGACGACCTTCGTGTTTGATGACTGTTTGTTTAACAGATGCGTGACAGCGAGGTCAGTTGTTCTTCTCAACTTCGGGTTGAACCTGCCTTCGGGTTCCACACCTTTTTGTTTAACAGATGCCTGACGGCGAGGTCAGATGTTCTTTTCAACTTCGGGTTGAGCCGGCCTTTGGGTTTGATGCCTGTTTGTTTAACAGATGCCTGGCGGCTAGGTCAGTTGTTCTTCTCAACTTCGGGTTGAGCCGACCTTCGGGTTCGATTCCTGTTTGTTTAACTAATGCCTAGCAGCAAGGTCAGATGTACTTCTCATCTTCGGGTTGAGTCGGCCAACAAATTCGATGCCTGTTTGTTTAACATATGCCTGACAGCGAGGTCAGATGTTCTTCTCAACTTCGTGTTGTGTCGGCCTTCGGGTTCGATGCCTATTTTTTTAACTAATTCCTGATGGGGAGGTCAGATGTTCCTCTAAAATTCAAGTTGAGCCGGCCTTCGGGTTCGATGCCTGTTTGTTTAACAGATGTTTGATGGCGAGGTCAGATGTTCTTCTCAATTAACGATTGAGACGGCCTTCGGGTTTGATGCCTGTTTGTTTAACAGATGCCTGACGGCAAGGTCAAATGTTCTTCTCAACTTCGGGTTGAACCGACCTTCGGGTTCGATGCCTGTTTGTATGACAGATGCCTGGCAGAGAGGTCTAATGCTCTTATCAACTTCGGGTCTAGCCTCCCTTCGGGTTCGTTGCCTGTTTGTTTAACAGATGCGTGACGGAGAGGTCATATGTTCTTCTCAACTTCGGGTTGAGCCGGCTTTCGGATTTGATGCCTGTTTGTTTAACAGATGCTTGACAGTGAAGTCAAATGTTCCTCTCAACTTCATGTTGAGCCGGCCTTTGGGTTCGATGCCTGTTTGTTTAACAAATGCCTGACGATGAGGTCAGATGTTCTTCTAAACTTCAGGTTGAGCCGGCCTTCGGATTTGATGCATGTTTGTTTGACAGATGCCTGACAGTGAAGTCAAATGTTCCTCTCAACTTCATGTTGAGCCGACCTTCGAGTTCGATGCCTGTTTTTTTAACAAATTCCTGACGGAGAGGTCAGATCTTCCTCTCAACTTCGTGTTGAGCCGGCCTTCGGGTTCGATGCCTGTTTGTTTAACTAATGCCTGATGGGGAGGTCAGACGTTCCTCTCAACTTTAAGGGGAGCCGGCCTTCGGGTTCGATACCTGTTTCTTTAACAGATGTTTAACGGCGAAATGAGATGTTCTTATCAACTAAGGGTTGAGACGTCCTCCGGGTTTGATGACTCTTTGTTTAACAGATGCCTGCCGGCGAGGTCAGTTGTTCCTCTCAACTTCGTGTTTAGCCGGCCTTCGGGTTCGATGCCTGTTTGTTTAACAGATGCCTGACAGCGAGGTCAGATGATCTTCTCAACTTCGTATTGAACCGGCCTTTAGTTTCGAAGCCTATTTGTTTAACAGATGCCTGACGGCGAGGTCAGATGTTCCTCTCAACTTCAAGGTGAGCCGGCCTTCGGGTTCGATACCTGTTTGTTTAACAGATGTTTGACGGCGAGGTCCGATGTTCTTATCAACTAAAGGTTGAGATGGCCTTCGGGTTAGATAACTCTTTGTTTAACAGATGCCTGACAACGAGGTCAGTTGTTCTTCTCGACTTCGGGTTGAGCCGGGCTTCGGGTTTGATGACTCTTACTTTAACAGATGCCTGACGGCGAGGTCAGTTGTTCTTCTCAAGTTCGGGTTGAGCCAGCCTTCGGGTTCCACCCCTTTTTGTTTAACTGAGGCCTGACGGCGAGGTCAGATGTTCTTTTCAACTTCGAGTTGAGCCGGCCTTTGCGTTCGATGCCTGTTTGTTTAACAGATGCCTGTCGGCTAGGTCAGATGTTCTTCTCAACTTCGGGTTGAGTCGGCCTTCGGATTTGATGCCTGCTTGTTTAACAGATGCTTGACAGTGAAGTCAAATGTTCCTCTCAACTTCATGTTGAGCCGACATTCAGGTTCGATGACTGTTTGTTTAAAAGATGCCTGACAGCGAGGTCAGATGTTCCTCAAAACTTCGTGTTGAGCCGGCCTTCGGGTTCGATGCCTGTTTGTTTAAGAGATGCCATGACGGCGAGGTCAGATGTTCTTATCAACTTCGGGTTGAGCCGCCATTTTTGTTCGATACCTGTTTGTTTAACAGATGCCTGGCGGTGAGGTCAGATGTTCTTATCAACTTCGGGTTGAGCCGCCCTTTGGGTTCGATGCCTGTTTGTTTAACAGATGCCTGACGGCGAGGACAGATGTTCTTATCAACTTTGGGATGAGCCACCCTTCGGGTTCGATGCCTGTTTGTTTAACAGATGCCTGACGGTGAGGTCAGATGTTCTTCTCAACTTCGGGTTGAGCCGGCCTTGGGATTTGATGCCTGTTTGTTTAACAGATGCTTGACAGTGAGCTCAAATGTTCCTCTCAACTTCATGTTGAGCCGACCTTCGGGTTCGATGCCTGTTTGTTTAACAAATGCCTGACAACGAGGTCAGATGTTCCTCTCAACTTCGTGTTGAGCCGGCCTTCGGGTTCGATGCCTATTTGTTTAACAGATGCCTGACGGCGAGGTCAGATGTTCTTATCAACTTCGGGTTGAGCAGCCCTTCGGGTTCGATGCCTGTTTGTTTAACAGATGCCTGACGGCGAGGTCAGATGTTCTTCTCAACTTCGGGTTGAGCCGACCTATGGATTTGATGCCTGTTTGTTTAGCAGATGCTTGACAGTGAAGTCAAATGTTCCTCTCAACATCATGTTGAGCCGACCTTCGGGTTTGATGCTTGTTTGTTTAACAGATGCCAGTCGGCGAGGTCAGATGTTCCTCTAAATTTCGTGTTGAGCCGGCCTTCAGGTTCGATACCTGTTTGTTTAACAGATGCCCGACAGTGAGGTCAGATGTTTTTCTCAACTTCGTGTTGTGCCGGACTTCGGTTTCGATGCCTATTTGTTTAACTAATGCCTGGCACCGAGGTCGGATGTTCTTCTTAACTTCAGTTGAGTCGGCCGTCAAATTTGAGGCCTGTTTGTTTAACATATGCCTGACATCGAGGTCAGATGTTCTTCTCAACTTCGTGTTGTGCCGGCCTTCGGGATCGATCCCTGTTTGTTTAACTAATGCCTGATGGGGAGGTCAGATGTTCCTCTAAACTTCAAGTTGAGCCGGCCTTCGGGTTCGATGCCTGTTTGTTTAACAGATGTTTGACGGCGAGGTTAGATGTTCTTCTCAATTAAGGATTGAGACGACTTTCGGGTTCAATGCCTGTTTGTTTAACAGATGCCTGACAGCGAGGTCAAATGTTCTTCTCAACTTCGGGTTGAACCGGCCTTCGGGTTTGATGCCTGTTTGTTTAACAGATGCCTGGCAGAGAGGTCTAATGTTCTTATCAACTTCGGGTTGAGCCGCCCTTCAGGTTCGATGCCTGTTTGTTTAACAGATACGTGACGGTGAGGTGAGATGTTCTTCTCAACTTCGGGTTGAGTCAGCCTTCGGATTTGATTCCTGTTTATTTAACAGATGCTTGACGTTGATGTCAAATGCTCCTCTCAATTTCATGTTGAGCCGAAATTCAGGTTCGATGCCTGTTTGTTTAACAGATGCTTGACTGTGAGGTCATATGTTCTTCTCAACTTCGGGTTGAGCCGGCCTTCGGATTTGATGCTTGTTTGTTTAACAGATGCTTGACAGTGAAGTCAAATGTTCCTCTCAACTTCATGTTGAGCCGACCTTCGAGTTCGATGCCTGTTTGTTTAACAAATACCAGACGGCGAGGTCAGATGTTCCTCTCAACTTCGTGTCTAGCCGGCCTTCGGGTTCGATGCCTGTTTCTTTAACAGATGCCTGACAGCGAGGTCAGATGTTCTTCTCAACTTCGTGTTGTACCGGCCTTCGGGTTCGATGCCTGTTTGTTTAACTAATGCCTGATGGGGAGGTCAGATGTTCCTCTCAACTTCAAGTTGAGCCGGCCTTCGGGTTATATGCCTGTTTGTTTAACAGATGTTTTACATCGAGGTCAGATGTTCTTCTCAATTAAGGATTGTGACGGCCTTCGGGTTCGATGCCTGTTTGTTTAACAGATGCCTGACGGCGAGGTCAGATGTTCTTCTCAACTTCGGGTTGAGCCGGCCTTCGTGTTCGATGGCTGTTTGTTTAACAGATTCCTGGCGGAGAGGTCTAATGTTCTTATCAACTTCGGGTTGAGCCGCCCTACGGGTTCGATGCCTGTTTTTTTAACAGATGTCTGACGGTGAGGTCAAATGTTCTTCTCAACTTCGAGTTGAACCGGCCTTCGGATTTAATGCCTTTTTGTTTAACAGATGCTTGACATTGAAGTCAAATGTTCCTCTCAACTTCATGTTGAGCCGACCTTCAGGTTCGATGACTATTTATTTAAAAGATGCCTGACAGCGAGGTCAAATGTTCCTATCAACTTCGTGTTGAGCCGGCCTTCGGGTTCGATGCCTGTTTATTTAAGAGATGCCTGAAGGCGAGGTCAGATGTTCTTATCATCTTCGGGTTGTGCCGGCCTTCGGGTTTGATGCCTATTTGTTTAACAGATGCCTGACAGTGTGGTCAGATGTTCCTCTCAACTTCAAGGTGAGCCGACCTTCGAGTTCGATACCTGTTTGTTTAACAGATGTTTGACGGCGAGGTGAGATGTTCTTCTCAACTAAGGGTTGAGACGGCCTTCGGGTTTGATGCCTGTTTGTTTAACAGATGCCTGACGGCGAGGTCAGATGTTCTTTTCATCTTCGGGTTGAGCCGGCCTTTGGGTTCGATGCCTGTTTGTTTAACAGATGCCTGGCGGCTAGGTCAGATGTTCTTCTCAACTTCGGGTTGAGCCGGCCTTCGGGGGCAATTCCTGTTTGCTTAACTAATGTCTGGCAGCGAGGTCGGATGTTCTTCGCAACTTCGAGTTGAGTCGGCCATCAAGTTCGATGCCTGTTTGTTTAACATATGCCTGACAGCGAGGTCAGATGTTCTTCTCAACTTCGTGTTGTGTCGGCCTTCGGGTTCGATGCCTATTTTTTTAACTAATTCCTGATGGGGAGGTCAGATGTTCCTCTAAAATTCAAGTTGAGTCGGCCTTCGGGTTCGATGCCTGTTTGTTTAACAGATGTTTGATGGCGAGGTCAGATGTTCTTCTCAATTAACGATTGAGACGGCCTTCGGGTTTGATGCCTGTTTGTTTAACAGATGCCTGACGGCGAGGTCAAATGTTCTTCTCAACTTCGGGTTGAACCGACCTTCGGGTTCGATGCCTGTTTGTATGAAAGATGCCTGGCAGAGAGGTCTAATGCTCTTATCAACTTCGGGTCTAGCCTCCCTTCGGGTTCGATGCCTGTTTGTTTAACAGATGCGTGACGGAGAGGTCATATGTTCTTCTCAACTTCGGGTTGAGCCGGCTTTCGGATTTGATGCCTGTTTGTTTAACAGATGCTTGACAGTGAAGTCAAATGTTCCTCTCAACTTCATGTTGAGCCGGCCTTCGGGTTCGATGCCTGTTTGTTTAACAAATGCCTGACGATGAGGTCAGATGTTCTTCTAAAATTTCAGGTTGAGCCGGCCTTCGGATTTGATGCATGTTTGTTTGACAGATGCCTGACAGTGAAGTCAAATGTTCCTCTCAACTTCATGTTGAGCCGACCTTCGAGTTCGATGCCTGTTTTTTTAACAAATTCTTGACGGAGAGGTCAGATCTTCCTCTCAACTTCGTGTTGAGCCGGCCTTCGGGTTCGATGCCTGTTTGTTTAACAGATGCTTGACAGCGAGGTCAGATGTTCTTCTCAACTTCGTGTTGTGCCGGCCTTCAGGTTCGATGCCTGTTTGTTTAACTAATGCCTGATGGGGAGGTCAGATGTTCCTCTCAACTTTAAGGGGAGCCGGCCTTCGGGTTCGATACCTGTTTCTTTAACAGATGTTTAACGGCGAAATGAGATGTTCTTATCAACTAAGGGTTGAGACGTCCTCCGGGTTTGATGACTCTTTGTTTAACAGATGCCTGCCGGCGAGGTCAGTTGTTCCTCTCAACTTCGTGTTTAGCCGGCCTTCGAGTTCGATGCCTGTTTGTTTAACAGATGCCTGACAGCGAGGTCAGATGATCTTCTCAACTTCGTATTGAACCGCCCTTTAGTTTCGAAGCCTATTTGTTTAACAGATGCCTGACGGCGAGGTCAGATGTTCCTCTCAACTTCAAGGTGAGCCGGCCTTCGGGTTCGATACCTGTTTGTTTAACAGATGTTTGACGGCGAGGTCCGATGTTCTTATCAACTAAAGGTTGAGATGGCCTTCGGGTTAGATAACTCTTTGTTTAACAGATGCCTGACAACGAGGTCAGTTGTTCTTCTCGACTTCGGGTTGAGCCGGGCTTCGGGTTTGATGACTCTTACTTTAACAGATGCCTGACGGCGAGGTCAGTTGTTCTTCTCAAGTTCGGGTTGAGCCAGCCTTCGGGTTCCACCCCTTTTTGTTTAACTGAGGCCTGACGGCGAGGTCAGATGTTCTTTTCAACTTCGAGTTGAGCCGGCCTTTGGGTTCGATGCCTGTTTGTTTAACAGATGCCTGTCGGCTAGGTCAGATGTTCTTCTCAACTTCGGGTTGAGTCGGCCTTCGGATTTGATGCCTGCTTGTTTAACAGATGCTTGACAGTGAAGTCAAATGTTCCTCTCAACTTCATGTTGAGCCGACATTCAGGTTCGATGACTGTTTGTTTAAAAGATGCCTGACAGCGAGGTCAGATGTTCCTCAAAACTTCGTGTTGAGCCGGCCTTCGGGTTCGATGCCTGTTTGTTTAAGAGATGCCATGACGGCGAGGTCAGATGTTCTTATCAACTTCGGGTTGAGCCGCCATTTTTGTTCGATACCTGTTTGTTTAACAGATGCCTGGCGGTGAGGTCAGATGTTCTTATCAACTTCGGGTTGAGCCGCCCTTTGGGTTCGATGCCTGTTTGTTTAACAGATGCCTGACGGCGAGGACAGATGTTCTTATCAACTTTGGGATGAGCCGCCCTTCGGGTTCGATGCCTGTTTGTTTAACAGATGCCTGACGGTGAGGTCAGATGTTCTTCTCAACTTCGGGTTGAGCCGGCCTTGGGATTTGATGCCTGTTTGTTTAACAGATGCTTGACAGTGAGCTCAAATGTTCCTCTCAACTTCATGTTGAGCCGACCTTCGGGTTCGATGCCTGTTTGTTTAACAAATGCCTGACGACGAGGTCAGATGTTCCTCTCAACTTCGTGTTGAGCCGGCCTTCGGGTTCGATGCCTATTTGTTTAACAGATGCCTGACGGCGAGGTCAGATGTTCTTATCAACTTCGGGTTGAGCAGCCCTTCGGGTTCGATGCCTGTTTGTTTAACAGATGCCTGACGGCGAGGTCAGATGTTCTTCTCAACTTCGGGTTGAGCCGACCTATGGATTTGATGCCTGTTTGTTTAGCAGATGCTTGACAGTGAAGTCAAATGTTCCTCTCAACATCATGTTGAGCCGACCTTCGGGTTTGATGCTTGTTTGTTTAACAGATGCCAGTCGGCGAGGTCAGATGTTCCTCTAAATTTCGTGTTGAGCCGGCCTTCAGGTTCGATACCTGTTTGTTTAACAGATGCCCGACAGTGAGGTCAGATGTTTTTCTCAACTTCGTGTTGTGCCGGACTTCGGTTTCGATGCCTATTTGTTTAACTAATGCCTGGCACCGAGGTCGGATGTTCTTCTTAACTTCAGTTGAGTCGGCCGTCAAATTTGAGGCCTGTTTGTTTAACATATGCCTGACATCGAGGTCAGATGTTCTTCTCAACTTCGTGTTGTGCCGGCCTTCGGGATCGATCCCTGTTTGTTTAAATAATGCCTGATGGGGAGGTCAGATGTTCCTCTAAACTTCAAGTTGAGCCGGCCTTCGGGTTCGATGCCTGTTTGTTTAACAGATGTTTGACGGCGAGGTTAGATGTTCTTCTCAATTAAGGATTGAGACGACTTTCGGGTTCAATGCCTGTTTGTTTAACAGATGCCTGACAGCGAGGTCAAATGTTCTTCTCAACTTCGGGTTGAACCGGCCTTCGGGTTTGATGCCTGTTTGTTTAACAGATGCCTGGCAGAGAGGTCTAATGTTCTTATCAACTTCGGGTTGAGCCGCCCTTCAGGTTCGATGCCTGTTTGTTTAACAGATACGTGACGGTGAGGTGAGATGTTCTTCTCAACTTCGGGTTGAGTCAGCCTTCGGATTTGATTCCTGTTTATTTAACAGATGCTTGACGTTGATGTCAAATGCTCCTCTCAATTTCATGTTGAGCCGAAATTCAGGTTCGATGCCTGTTTGTTTAACAGATGCTTGACTGTGAGGTCATATGTTCTTCTCAACTTCGGGTTGAGCCGGCCTTCGGATTTGATGCTTGTTTGTTTAACAGATGCTTGACAGTGAAGTCAAATGTTCCTCTCAACTTCATGTTGAGCCGACCTTCGAGTTCGATGCCTGTTTGTTTAACAAATACTAGACGGCGAAGTCAGATGTTCCTCTCAACTTCGTGTCTAGCCGGCCTTCGGGTTCGATGCCTGTTTCTTTAACAGATGCCTGACAGCGAGGTCAGATGTTCTTCTCAACTTCGTGTTGTACCGGCCTTCGGGTTCGATGCCTGTTTGTTTAACTAATGCCTGATGGGGAGGTCAGATGTTCCTCTCAACTTCAAGTTGAGCCGGCCTTCGGGTTATATGCCTGTTTGTTTAACAGATGTTTTACGTCGAGGTCAGATGTTCTTCTCAATTAAGGATTGTGACGGCCTTCGGGTTCGATGCCTGTTTGTTTAACAGATGCCTGATGGCGAGGTCAGATGTTCTTCTCAACTTCGGGTTGAGCCGGCCTTCGTGTTCGATGGCTGTTTGTTTAACAGATTCCTGGCGGAGAGGTCTAATGTTCTTATCAACTTCGGGTTGAGCCGCCCTACGGGTTCGATGCCTGTTTTTTTAACAGATGTCTGACGGTGAGGTCAAATGTTCTTCTCAACTTCGAGTTGAACCGGCCTTCGGATTTAATGCCTTTTTGTTTAACAGATGCTTGACATTGATGTCAAATGTTCCTCTCAACTTCATGTTGAGCCGACCTTCAGGTTCGATGACTATTTATTTAAAAGATGCCTGACAGCGAGGTCAAATGTTCCTATCAACTTCGTGTTGAGCCGGCCTTCGGGTTCGATGCCTGTTTATTTAAGAGATGCCTGAAGGCGAGGTCCGATGTTCTTATCATCTTCGGGTTGTGCCGGCCTTCGGGTTTGATGCCTATTTGTTTAACAGATGCCTGACGGTGTGGTCAGATGTTCCTCTCAACTTCAAGGTGAGCCGACCTTCGAGTTCGATACCTGTTTGTTTAACAGATGTTTGACGGCGAGGTGAGATGTTCTTCTCAACTAAGGGTTGAGACGGCCTTCGGGTTTGATGCCTGTTTGTTTAACAGATGCCTGACGGCGAGGTCAGATGTTCTTTTCATCTTCGGGTTGAGCCGGCCTTTGGGTTCGATGCCTGTTTGTTTAACAGATGCCTGGCGGCTAGGTCAGATGTTCTTCTCAACTTCGGGTTGAGCCGGCCTTCGGGGGCGATTCCTGTTTGCTTAACTAATGTCTGGCAGCGAGGTCGGATGTTCTTCGCAACTTCGAGTTGAGTCGGCCATCAAGTTCGATGCCTGTTTGTTTAACATATGCCTGACAGCGAGGTCAGATGTTCTTCTCAACTTCGTGTTGTGTCGGCCTTCGGGTTCGATGCCTATTTTTTTAACTAATTCCTGATGGGGAGGTCAGATGTTCCTCTAAAATTCAAGTTGAGTCGGCCTTCGGGTTCGATGCCTGTTTGTTTAACAGATGTTTGATGGCGAGGTCAGATGTTCTTCTCAATTAACGATTGAGACGGCCTTCGGGTTTGATGCCTGTTTGTTTAACAGATGCCTGACGGCGAGGTCAAATGTTCTTCTCAACTTCGGGTTGAACCGACCTTCGGGTTCGATGCCTGTTTGTATGAAAGATGCCTGGCAGAGAGGTCTAATGCTCTTATCAACTTCGGGTCTAGCCTCCCTTCGGGTTCGATGCCTGTTTGTTTAACAGATGCGTGACGGAGAGGTCATATGTTCTTCTCAACTTCGGGTTGAGCCGGCTTTCGGATTTGATGCCTGTTTGTTTAACAGATGCTTGACAGTGAAGTCAAATGTTCCTCTCAACTTCATGTTGAGCCGGCCTTCGGGTTCGATGCCTGTTTGTTTAACAAATGCCTGACGATGAGGTCAGATGTTCTTCTAAAATTTCAGGTTGAGCCGGCCTTCGGATTTGATGCATGTTTGTTTGACAGATGCCTGACAGTGAAGTCAAATGTTCCTCTCAACTTCATGTTGAGCCGACCTTCGAGTTCGATGCCTGTTTTTTTAACAAATTCCTGACGGAGAGGTCAGATCTTCCTCTCAACTTCGTGTTGAGCCGGCCTTCGGGTTCGATGCCTGTTTGTTTAACAGATGCTTGACAGCGAGGTCAGATGTTCTTCTCAACTTCGTGTTGTTCCGGCCTTCGGGTTCGATGCCTGTTTGTTTAACTAATGCCTGATGGGGAGGTCAGATGTTCCTCTCAACTTTAAGGGGAGCCGGCCTTCGGGTTCGATACCTGTTTCTTTAACAGATGTTTAACGGCGAAATGAGATGTTCTTATCAACTAAGGGTTGAGACGTCCTCCGGGTTTGATGACTCTTTGTTTAACAGATGCCTGCCGGCGAGGTCAGTTGTTCCTCTCAACTTCGTGTTTAGCCGGCCTTCGGGTTCGATGCCTGTTTGTTTAACAGATGCCTGACAGCGAGGTCAGATGATCTTCTCAACTTCGTATTGAACCGGCCTTTAGTTTCGAAGCCTATTTGTTTAACAGATGCCTGACGGCGAGGTCAGATGTTCCTCTCAACTTCAAGGTGAGCCGGCCTTCGGGTTCGATACCTGTTTGTTTAACAGATGTTTGACGGCGAGGTCCGATGTTCTTATCAACTAAAGGTTGAGATGGCCTTCGGGTTAGATAACTCTTTGTTTAACAGATGCCTGACAACGAGGTCAGTTTTTCTTCTCGACTTCGGGTTGAGCCGGGCTTCGGGTTTGATGACTCTTACTTTAACAGATGCCTGACGGCGAGGTCAGTTGTTCTTCTCAAGTTCGGGTTGAGCCAGCCTTCGGGTTCCACCCCTTTTTGTTTAACTGAGGCCTGACGGCGAGGTCAGATGTTCTTTTCAACTTCGAGTTGAGCCGGCCTTTGGGTTCGATGCCTGTTTGTTTAACAGATGCCTGTCGGCTAGGTCAGATGTTCTTCTCAACTTCGGGTTGAGTCGGCCTTCGGATTCGATGCCTGCTTGTTTAACAGATGCTTGACAGTGAAGTCAAATGTTCCTCTCAACTTCATGTTGAGCCGACATTCAGGTTCGATGACTGTTTGTTTAAAAGATGCCTGACAGCGAGGTCAGATGTTCCTCAAAACTTCGTGTTGAGCCGGCCTTCGGGTTCGATGCCTGTTTGTTTAAGAGATGCCATGACGGCGAGGTCAGATGTTCTTATCAACTTCGGGTTGAGCCGCCATTTTTTTTCGATACCTGTTTGTTTAACAGATGCCTGGCGGTGAGGTCAGATGTTCTTATCAACTTCGGGTTGAGCCGCCCTTTGGGTTCGATGCCTGTTTGTTTAACAGATGCCTGACGGCGAGGACAGATGTTCTTATCAACTTTGGGATGAGCCGCCCTTCGGGTTCGATGCCTGTTTGTTTAACAGATGCCTGACGGTGAGGTCAGATGTTCTTCTCAACTTCGGGTTGAGCCGGCCTTGGGATTTGATGCCTGTTTGTTTAACAGATGCTTGACAGTGAGCTCAAATGTTCCTCTCAACTTCATGTTGAGCCGACCTTCGGGTTCGATGCCTGTTTGTTTAACAAATGCCTGACGACGAGGTCAGATGTTCCTCTCAACTTCGTGTTGAGCCGGCCTTCGGGTTCGATGCCTATTTGTTTAACAGATGCCTGACGGCGAGGTCAGATGTTCTTATCAACTTCGGGTTGAGCAGCCCTTCGGGTTCGATGCCTGTTTGTTTAACAGATGCCTGACGGCGAGGTCAGATGTTCTTCTCAACTTCGGGTTGAGCCGACCTATGGATTTGATGCCTGTTTGTTTAGCAGATGCTTGACAGTGAAGTCAAATGTTCCTCTCAACATCATGTTGAGCCGACCTTCGGGTTTGATGCTTGTTTGTTTAACAGATGCCAGTCGGCGAGGTCAGATGTTCCTCTAAATTTCGTGTTGAGCCGGCCTTCAGGTTCGATACCTGTTTGTTTAACAGATGCCCGACAGTGAGGTCAGATGTTTTTCTCAACTTCGTGTTGTGCCGGACTTCGGTTTCGATGCCTATTTGTTTAACTAATGCCTGGCACCGAGGTCGGATGTTCTTCTTAACTTCAGTTGAGTCGGCCGTCAAATTTGAGGCCTGTTTGTTTATCATATGCCTGACATCGAGGTCAGATGTTCTTCTCAACTTCGTGTTGTGCCGGCCTTCGGGATCGATCCCTGTTTGTTTAACTAATGCCTGATGGGGAGGTCAGATGTTCCTCTAAACTTCAAGTTGAGCCGGCCTTCGGGTTCGATGCCTGTTTGTTTAACAGATGTTTGACGGCGAGGTTAGATGTTCTTCTCAATTAAGGATTGAGACGACTTTCGGGTTCAATGCCTGTTTGTTTAACAGATGCCTGACAGCGAGGTCAAATGTTCTTCTCAACTTCGGGTTGAACCGGCCTTCGGGTTTGATGCCTGTTTGTTTAACAGATGCCTGGCAGAGAGGTCTAATGTTCTTATCAACTTCGGGTTGAGCCGCCCTTCAGGTTCGATGCCTGTTTGTTTAACAGATACGTGACGGTGAGGTGAGATGTTCTTCTCAACTTCGGGTTGAGTCAGCCTTCGGATTTGATTCCTGTTTATTTAACAGATGCTTGACGTTGATGTCAAATGCTCCTCTCAATTTCATGTTGAGCCGAAATTCAGGTTCGATGCCTGTTTGTTTAACAAATGCTTGACTGTGAGGTCATATGTTCTTCTCAACTTGGGGTTGAGCCGGCCTTCGGATTTGATGCTTGTTTGTTTAACAGATGCTTGACAGTGAAGTCAAATGTTCCTCTCAACTTCATGTTGAGCCGACCTTCGAGTTCGATGCCTGTTTGTTTAACAAATACCAGACGGCGAGGTCAGATGTTCCTCTCAACTTCGTGTCTAGCCGGCCTTCGGGTTCGATGCCTGTTTCTTTAACAGATGCCTGACAGCGAGGTCAGATGTTCTTCTCAACTTCGTGTTGTACCGGCCTTCGGGTTCGATGCCTGTTTGTTTAACTAATGCCTGATGGGGAGGTCAGATGTTCCTCTCAACTTCAAGTTGAGCCGGCCTTCGGGTTATATGCCTGTTTGTTTAACAGATGTTTTACGTCGAGGTCAGATGTTCTTCTCAATTAAGGATTGTGACGGCCTTCGGGTTCGATGCCTGTTTGTTTAACAGATGCCTGACGGCGAGGTCAGATGTTCTTCTCAACTTCGGGTTGAGCCGGCCTTCGTGTTCGATGGCTGTTTGTTTAACAGATTCCTGTCGGAGAGGTCTAATGTTCTTATCAACTTCGGGTTGAGCCGCCCTACGGGTTCGATGCCTGTTTTTTTAACAGATGTCTGACGGTGAGGTCAAATGTTCTTCTCAACTTCGAGTTGAACCGGCCTTCGGATTTAATGCCTGTTTGTTTAACAGATGCTTGACATTGAAGTCAAATGTTCCTCTCAACTTCATGTTGAGCCGACCTTCAGGTTCGATGACTGTTTATTTAAAAGATGCCTGACAGCAAGGTCAAATGTTCCTATCAACTTCGTGTTGAGCCGGCCTTCGGGTTCGATGCCTGTTTATTTAAGAGATGCCTGAAGGCGAGGTCAGATGTTCTTATCATCTTCGGGTTGTGCCGGCCTTCGGGTTTGATGCCTATTTGTTTAACAGATGCCTGACGGTGTGGTCAGATGTTCCTCTCAACTTCAAGGTGAGCCGAACTTCGAGTTCGATACCTGTTTGTTTAACAGATGTTTGACGGCGAGGTGAGATGTTCTTCTCAACTAAGGGTTGAGACGGCCTTCGGGTTTGATGCCTGTTTGTTTAACAGATGCCTGACGGCGAGGTCAGATGTTCTTTTCATCTTCGGGTTGAGCCGGCCTTTGGGTTCGATGCCTGTTTGTTTAACAGATGCCTGGCGGCTAGGTCAGATGTTCTTCTCAACTTCGGGTTGAGCCGGCCTTCGGGGGCGATTCCTGTTTGCTTAACTAATGTCTGGCAGCGAGGTCGGATGTTCTTCGCAACTTCGAGTTGAGTCGGCCATCAAGTTCGATGCCTGTTTGTTTAACATATGCCTGACAGCGAGGTCAGATGTTCTTCTCAACTTCGTGTTGTGCCGGCCTTCGGGATCGATGCCTGTTTGTTTAACTAATGCCTTATGGGGAGGTCAGATGTTCCTCTAAACTTCAAGTTGAGCCGGCCTTCGGGTTCGATGCCTGTTTGTTTAACAGATGTTTGACGGCGAGGTTAGATGTTCTTCTCAATTAAGGATTGAGACGGCCTTCGGGTTCGATGCCTGTTTGTTTAACAGATGCCTGACAGCAAGGTCAAATGTTCTTCTCAACTTCGGGTTGAACCGGCCTTCGGGTTTGATGCCTGTTTGTTTAACAGATGCCTGGCAGAGAGGTCTAATATTCTTATCAACTTCGGGTTGAACCGCCCTCCGGGTTCGATGCCTGTTTGTTTAACAGATGCGTAATGGTGAGGTGAGATGTTCTTCTCAACTTCGGGTTGAGTCAGCCTTCGGATTTGATTCCTGTTTATTTAACAGATGCTTGACATTGATGTCAAATGCTCCTCTCAATTTCATGTTGAGCCGACCTTCAGGTTCGATGCTTGTTTGTTTAACAGATGCCTGACAGTGAGGTTAGATGTTCTTCTCAACTTCGGGTTGAGCCGGCCTTCGGATTTGATGCTTGTTTGTTTAACAGATGCTTGACAGTGAAGTCAAATGTTCCTCTCAACTTCATGTTGAGCCGACCTTCGAGTTCGATGCCTGTTTGTTTAACAAATACCAGACGGCGAGGTCAGATGTTCCTCTCAACTTCGTGTCTAGCCGGCCTTCGGGTTCGATGCCTGTTTCTTTAACAGATGCCTGACAGCGAGGTCAGATGTTCTTCTCAACTTCGTGTTGTACCGGCCTTCGGGTTCGATGCCTGTTTGTTTAACTAATGCCTGATGGGGAGGTCAGATGTTCCTTTCAACTTCAAGTTGAGCCGGCCTTCGGGTTATATGCCTGTTTGTTTAACAGATGTTTTACGTCGAGGTCAGATGTTCTTCTCAATTAAGGATTGTGACGGCCTTCGGGTTCGATGCCTGTTTGTTTAACAGATGCCTGACGGCGAGGTCAGATGTTCTTCTCAACTTCGGGTTGATCCGGCCTTCGTGTTCGATGGCTGTTTGTTTAACAGATTCCTGGCGGAGAGGTCTAATGTTCTTATCAACTTCGGGTTGAGCCGCCCTACGGGTTCGATGCCTGTTTTTTTAACAGATGTCTGACGGTGAGGTCAAATGTTCTTCTCAACTTCGAGTTGAACCGGCCTTCGGATTTAATGCCTGTTTGTTTATTAGATGCTTGACATTGAAGTCAAATGTTCCTCTCAACTTCATGTTGAGCCGACCTTCAGGTTCGATGACTGTTTATTTAAAAGATGCCTGACAGCGAGGTCAAATATTCCTATCAACTTCGTGTTGAGCCGGCCTTCGGGTTCGATGCCTGTTTATTTAAGAGATGCCTGAAGGCGAGGTCAGATGTTCTTATCATCTTCGGGTTGTGCCGGCCTTTGGGTTTGATGCCTATTTGTTTAACAGATGCCTGACGGTGTGGTCAGATGTTCCTCTCAACTTCAAGGTGAGCCGACCTTCGAGTTCGATACCTGTTTGTTTAACAGATGTTTGACGGCGAGGTGAGATGTTCTTCTCAACTAAGGGTTGAGACGGCCTTCGGGTTTGATGCCTGTTTGTTTAATAGATGCCTGACGGCGAGGTCAGATGTTCTTTTCATCTTCGGGTTGAGCCGGCCTTTGGGTTCGATGCCTGTTTGTTTAACAGATGCCTGGCGGCTAGGTCAGATGTTCTTCTCAGCTTCGGGTTGAGCCGGCCTTCGGGGGCGATTCCTGTTTGCTTAACTAATGTCTGGCAGCGAGGTCGGATGTTCTTCGCAACTTCGAGTTGAGTCGGCCATCAAGTTCGATGCCTGTTTGTTTAACATATGCCTGACAGCGAGGTCAGATGTTCTTCTCAACTTCGTGTTGTGCCGGCCTTCGGGATCGATGCCTGTTTGTTTAACTAATGCCTTATGGGGAGGTCAGATGTTCCTCTAAACTTCAAGTTGAGCCGGCCTTCAGGTTCGATGCCTGTTTGTTTAACAGATGTTTGACGGCGAGGTTAGATGTTCTTCTCAATTAAGGATTGAGACGGCCTTCGGGTTCGATGCCTGTTTGTTTAACAGATGCCTGACAGCGAGGTCAAATGTTCTTCTCAACTTCGGGTTGAACCGGCCTTCGGGTTTGATGCCTGTTTGTTTAACAGATGCCTGGCAGAGAGGTCTAATGTTCTTATCAACTTCGGGTTGAACCGCCCTTCGGGTTCGATGCCTGTTTGTTTAACAGATGCGTGATGGTGAGGTGAGATGTTCTTCTCAACTTCGGGTTGAGTCAGCCTTCGGATTTGATTCCTGTTTATTTAACAGATGCTTGACATTGATGTCAAATGCTCCTCTCAATTTCATGTTGAGCCGACCTTCAGGTTCGATGCTTGTTTGTTTAACAGATGCCTGACAGTGAGGTTAGATGTTCTTCTCAACTTCGGGTTGAGCCGGCCTTCGGATTTGATGCTTGTTTGTTTAACAGATGCTTGACAGTGAAGTCAAATGTTCCTCTCAACTTCATGTTGAGCCGACCTTCGAGTTCGATGCCTGTTTGTTTAACAAATACCAGATGGCGAGGTCAGATGTTCCTCTCAACTTCGTGTCTAGCCGGCCTTCGGGTTCGATGCCTGTTTCTTTAACAGATGCCTGACAGCGGGGTCAGATGTTCTTCTCAACTTCGTGTTGTGCCGGCCTTCGGGTTCGATGCCTGTTTGTTTAACTAATGCCTGATGGGGAGGTCAGATGTTCCTCTCAACTTCAAGTTGAGTCGGCCTTCGGGTTATATGCCTGTTTGTTTAACAGATGTTTTACGTCGAGGTCAGATGTTCTTCTCAATTAAGGATTGTGACGGCCTTCGGGTTCGATTCCTGTTTGTTTAACAGATGCCTGACGGTGAGGTCAGATGTTCTTCTCAACTTCGGGTTGAGCCGGCCTTCGTGTTCGATGGCTGTTTGTTTAACAGATTCCTGGCGGAGAGGTCTAATGTTCTTATCAACTTCGGGTTGAGCCGCCCTACGGGTTCGATACCTGTTTTTTTAACAGATGTCTGACGGTGAGGTCAGATGTTCTTCTCAACTTCGAGTTGAACCGGCCTTCGGATTTAATGCCTGTTTGTTTAACAGATGCTTGATAGTGAAGTCAAATGTTCCTCTCAACTTCATGTTGAGCCGACCTTCAGGTTCGATGACTATTTGTTTAAAAGATGCCTGACAGCGAGGTCAGATGTTCCTCTCAACTTCGTGTTGAGCCGGCCTTCGGATTCGATGGCTGTTTATTTAAGAGATGCCTGACAGCGAGGTCAGATGTTTTTATCAACTTCGGGTTGAGCCGCCCTTTGAGTTCGATGCCTGTTTCTTTAACAGATGCCTAACGGCGAGTTCAGATGTTCTTTTCAACTTCGGGTTGAGCCGGCCTTCGGGTTTGATGCCTGTTTGTTTAACAGATGCCTGACGGTGTGGTCAGATGTTCCTCTCAACTTCAAGGTGAGCCGGCCTTCGGGTTCGATACCTGTTTGTTTAACAGATGTTTGACGGCGAGGTGAGATGTTCTTCTCAACTAAGGGTTGAGACGGCCTTCGGGTTTGATGCCTGTTTGTTTAACAGATGCCTGACGGCGAGGTCAGATGTTCTTTTCATCTTCGGGTTGAGCTGGCCTTTGGGTTCGATGCCTGTTTGTTTAACAGATGCCTGGCGGCTAGGTAAGATGTTCTTCTCATCTTCGGGTTAAGTCGGCCTTTGGGTTCGATTCCTGTTTGGTTAACTAATGCCTGGCAGCGAGGTCGGATGTTCTTCTCAACTTCGGGTTGAGTCGACCATCAAGTTCGATGCCTGTTTGTTTAACATATGCCTGACAGCGAGGTCAGATGTTCTTCTCAACTTCGTGTTGTGCCGGCCTTCGGGATCCATGCCTGTTTGGTTAACTAATGCCTGATGGGGAGGTCAGATGCTCCTCTAAACTTCAAGTTGAGCCGGCCTTCGGGTTCGATGCCTGTTTGTTTAACAGATGTTTGACGGCGAGGTCAGATGCTCTTCTCAATTAAGGATTGAGACGGCCTTCGGGTTTGATGCATGTTTGTTTAACAGATGCCTGACGGCGAGGTCAAATGTTCTTCTCAACTTCGGGTTGAGCCGCCCTTCGGGTTCGATGGCTGTTTGTTTAACAGATGCGTGATGGTGAGGTGAGATGTTCTTCTCAACTTCGGGTTGAGTCGGCCTTCGTATTTGATGCCTGTTTATTTAACAGATGCTTGACATTGATGTCAAATGCTCCTCTCAACTTTATGTTGAGCCGACCTTCAGGTTCGATGCATGTTTGTTTAACAGATGCCTGACATTGAGGTCAGATGTTCTTCTCAACTTCGGGTTGAGCCGACCTTCGGATTTGATGCCTATTTGTTTAACAGATGCTTGACAGTGAAGTCAAATGTTCCTCTCAACTTCATGTTGAGCCGACCTTCGGGTTCGATGCCTGTTTGTTTAACAGATGCCTGACAGCGAGGTTAGATGTTCTTCTCAACTTCGTAATGTGCTGGCCTTCGGGTTCGATGCCTGTTTATTTAACTAATGCCTGATGGGGAGGTCAGATGTTCTTCTCAAGTTCAAGGGGAGCCGGCCTTCAGGTTCGATACCTGTTTTTTTAACAGATGTTTGACGGTGAGGTGAGATGTTCTTATCAACTAGGGGTTGAGACGTCCTCCGGGTTTGATGACTCTTTGTTTAACAGATGCCTGACGGCGAGGTCAATTGTTCTCCTCAACTTCGGGTTGAGTCAGCCTTCGGGTTCCATACCTTTTTGTTTAACAGATGTCTGACGGCGAGGTCAGATGTTCTTTTCAACTTCGTGTTGAACCGGCCTTCGGGTTCGATGCCTGTTTGTTTAACTAATGCCTGGCAGCGAGGTCAGATGTTCCTCTCAACTTCAAGGTGAGCCGGCCTTTGGGTTCGATACCTGTTTGTTTAACAGATGTTTGACAGCGAGGTCAGATGTTCTTATCAACTAAAGGCTGAGATGGCCTTCGGGTTTGATAACTCTTTGTTTAACAGATGCCTGACGGAGAGGTCAGTTGTTCTTCTCAACTTCGGGTTGAGCCGGCCATCGGGTTTGATGACTCTTAGTTTAACAGATGCCTGACGGCGAGGTCAGTTGTTCTTCTCAACTTCGGGTTGAGCTAACCTTCGGGTTCCACACCTTTTTGTTTAACAGAGGCCTAACGGCGAGGTCAGATGTTCTTTTCAACTTCGGGTTGAGCCGGCCTTTGGGTTCGATGCCTGTTTGTTTAACAGATGCCTGTCGGCTAGGTCAGATGTTCTTCTCAACTTCGGGTTGAGCCGGCCTTCGGGTTCGATACCTGTTTATTTAACGTATTCCTGACAGCGAGGTCAGATTTTCTTCTCAACTTCGTGTTGTACCGGCCTTCGGGTTCGATGCCTTTTTGTTTAAATGATACCTGATGGGGAGGTCAGATGTTCCTCTAAACGTCAAGTTGAGCCGGCCTTCGGGTTCGATGCTTGTTTGTTTAACAGATGTTTGACGGTGAGGTCAGATGTTCTTCTCAATTAAGGATTGAGACGGCCTTCGGGTTTGATACCTGTTTGTTTAACAGATGCCTAACGGCGAGGTCAAATGTTCTTCTCAACTTCGGGTTGAGTCAGCCTTCGGATTTGATACCTGTTTGTTTAACAGATGCCTGGCAGAGAGGTCTAATGTTCTTATCAACTTCGGGTTGAGCTGCCCTTCGGGTTCGATGTCTGTTTGTTTAACAGATGCCTGACGGTGAGGTCAGATGTTCTTCTCAACTTCGGGTTGAGCCGGCCTTCGGATTTAATGCCTGTTTTCTTAACAGATGCTTGACAGTGAAGTCAAATGTTCCTCTCAACTTCATGTTGAGCCGGCCTTCGGGTTCGATGCCTGTTTGTTTAACAAATGCCTGACGGCGAGGTCAGATGTTACTCTCAACTTCGTGTTGAGCGGACCTTCGGGTTCGATGCCTGTTTGTTTAACAGATGCCTGACAGTGAAGTCAAATGTTCTTATCAACTTCGGGTTGAGCCGCCCTTCGGGTTCGATGCCTGTTTGTTTAACAGATGCCTGACGGTGAGGTCAGATGTTCTTCTCAACTTCGGGTTGAGCCGACCTTCGGATTTAATGCCTGTTTATTTAACAGATGCTTGACAGTGAAGCGAAACGTTCCTCTCAACTTCATGTTGAGCCGACCTTTAGGTTCGATGCCTGTTTGTTTAACAGATGCCTGACGGTGAGGTCAGATGTTCTTCTCATCTTCGTGTTGAGCCGGCCTTCGGGTTCGATGCCTGTTTGTTTAACAGATGCCTGATGGCGAGGTCAGATGTTCTTCTCAACGTCGTATTATGCCGGCCTTCGGGTTCGATGCCTATTTGTTTAACTAATGCCTGATGGGGAGGTCAGATGTTCCTCTCAACTTCAAGGTGATTCGGCCTTCAGGTTTGATACCTGTTTGTTTAACAGATGTTTGACGGCAAGGTGAGATGTTCTTATCAACTAAGGGTTGAGACGGCCTTCGGGTTTGATGACTCTTTGTTTAACAGATGCCTGACGGCGAGGTCAGTTGTTCTTCTCAACTTCGGGTTGAGCCTGCCTTCGGGTTCCACACCTTTTTGTTTAACAGATGCCTGAAAGCGAGGTCAGTTGTTCTTTTTAACTTTGGGTTGAGCCGGCCTTTGGGTTCGATGCCTGTTTGTTTAACAGATGCCTGGCGGCTAGGTCAGATGTTCTTCTAAACTTCAGGTTGAGCCGGCCTTCGGGTTCGATTCCTGTTTGTTTAACTAATGCCTGGCAACGAGGTCAGATGTTCTTCTTAACTTCGGGTTGAGTCGGCCATCAAATTCGATGCCTATTTGTTTAACGTATGCCTGACAGCAAGGTCAGATGTTCTTCTCAACTTCGTGTTGTGCCGGCCTTCGGGTTCGATGCCTGTTTCTTTAACTAATGCCTGATGGGGAGGTCAGATGTTCCTCTAAACTTCCAGTTGACCCGGCCTTCGGGTTCTATACGTGTTTGTTTAACAGATGTTTGACGGCGAGGTTAGATGTTCTTCTCAATTAAGGATTGAGATGGCCTTCGGGTTTGATGCCTGTTTGTTTAACAGATGCCTGACGGCGAGGTCAAATGTTCTTCTCAACTTCGGGTTGAGTCTGCCTTCAGATTTGATGCATGTTTGTTTAACAGATGCCTGACAGAGAGCTCTAATTTTCTTATCAACTTCAGGTTGAGCCGCCCTTCGGGTTCGATGCCTGTTTGTTTAACAGATGCCTGACGGCAAGGTCAGATGATCTTATCAACTTCGAGATGAGCCGCCCTTTGGGTTCGATGCCTGTTTGTTTAATAGATGCCTGAAGGTGAGGTCATATGTTCTTCTCAACTTCGGGTTGAGCCGGCCTTCGGATTTAATGCCTGTTTGTTTAACAGATGCTTGACAGTGAAGTCAAATGTTCCTCTCAACTTCATGTTGAGATGACCTTTGGGTTCGATGCCTGTTTGTTTAACAAATTCCTGACAGCGAGGTCAGATGTTCCTCTAAATTTCGTGTTAAGCCGACCTTCGGGTTCGATGCCTGTTTGTTTAACAGATGCCTGACAGCGAGGTCAGATGTTCTTATCAACTTCGGGTTGAGCCGCCCTTCGGGTTCGATGCCTGTTTGTTTAACAGATGCATGACGGTGAGGTCAGATGTTCTTCTTAACTTCGGGTTGAGCCGACCTATGGATTTGAGGCCTGTTTGTTTAGCAGATGCTTGACAGTGAAGTCAAATGTTCCTCTCAACATCATGTTGAGCCGACTTTTGGGTTCGATGCCAGTTTAATTAACAAATGCCTGACGGTGAGGTCAGATGTTCTTCTCAACTTCGTGGTACGCCAGCCTTCGGGTTCGATGCCTGTTTGTTTAACTAATGCCTGATGGGGAGGTCAGATATTCCTCTCAACTTCAAGGTGAGCCGGCCTTCGGGTTCGATACCTGTTTGTTTAACAGATGTTTGACGGCGAGGTGAGATGTTCTTATCAACTAAGGGTTGAGACGGCCTTCGAGTTTGATGAATGTTTGTTTAATAGATGCCTCACAGCGAGGTCAGATGTTCTTCTCAACTTCGTGTTGTGCTGGCCTTCGGGTTCGATGCCTGTTTGTTTAACTAACGCCTGATGGGGAGGTCAGATGTTCTTCTCAAGTTCAAGGTGAGCCGGCCTTCAGGTTCGATACCTATTTTTTTAACAGATGTTTGACGGTGAGGTGAGATGTTCTTATCAACTAGGGGTTGAGACGTACTCCGGGTTTGATGACTCTTTGTTTAACAGATGCCTGACGGCGAGGTCAATTGTTCTTCTCAACTTCGGGTTGAGCCAGCCTTCGGGTTCCATACCTTTTTGTTTAACAAATGTATAACGGCGAGGTCAGATGTTCTTTTCAACTTCGTGTTGAACCGGCCTTCGGGTTCGATGCCTGTTTGTTTAACTAATGCCTGGCAGCGAGGTCAGATGTTCCTCTCAAGTTCAAGGTGAGCCGGCCTTCGGGTTCGATACCTGTTTGTTTAACAGATGTTTGACAGCGAGGTCAGATGTTCTTATCAACTAAAGGTTGAGATGGCCTTCGGGTTTGATAACTCTTTGTTTAACAGATGCCTGATGGAGAGGTCAGTTGTTCTTCTCAACTTCGGGTTGAGCCGGCCATCGGGTTTGATGACTCTTAGTTTAACAGATGCCTGACGGCGAGGTCAGTTGTTCTTCTCAACTTCGGGTTGAGCTAACCTTCGGGTTCCACACCTTTTTGTTTAACAGAGGCCTAACGGCGAGGTCAGATGTTCTTTTCAACTTCGGGTTGAGCCGGCCTTTGGGTTCGATGACTGTTTGTTTAACAGATGCCTGTCGGCTAGGTCAGATGTTCTTCTCAACTTCGGGTTGAGCCGGCCTTCGGGTTCGATTCCTGTTTGTTTAACTAATGCCTGGCAGCGAGGTCAGATGTTCTTCTCAACTTCGGGTTGAGTCGGCCATCAAATTCGATACCTGTTTATTTAACGTATGCCTGACAGCGAGGTCAGATGTTCTTCTCAACTTCGTGTTGTACCGGCCTTCGGGTTCGATGCCTTTTTGTTTAAATGATACCCGATGGGGAGGTCAGATGTTCCTCTAAACTTCAAGTTGAGCCGGCCTTCGGGTTCGATGCTTGATTGTTTAACAGATGTTTGACGGTGAGGTCAGATGTTCTTCTCAATTAAGGATTGAGACGGCCTTCGGGTTTGATACCTGTTTGTTTAACAGATGCCTAACGGCGAGTTCAAATGTTCTTCTCAACTTCGGGTTGAGTCAGCCTTCGGATTTGATACCTGTTTGTTTAACAGATGCCTGGCAGAGAGGTCTAATGTTCTTATCAACTTCGGGTTGAGCTGCCCTTCGGGTTCGATGTCTGTTTGTTTAACAGATGCCTGACGGTGAGGTCAGATGTTCTTCTCAACTTCGGGTTGAGCCGGCCTTCGGATTTAATGCCTGTTTTCTTAACAGATGCTTGACAGTGAAGTCAAATGTTCCTTTCAACTTCATGTTGAGACGGCCTTCGGGTTCGATGCCTGTTTGTTTAACAAATGCCTGACGGCGAGGTCAGATGTTCCTCTCAACTTCGTGTTGAGCGGACCTTCGGGTTCGATGCCTGTTTGTTTAACAGATGCCTGACAGTGAAGTCAAATGTTCTTATCAACTTCGGGTTGAGCCGCCCTTCGGGTTCGATGCCTGTTTGTTTAACAGATGCCTGACAGTGAGGTCAGATGTTCTTCTCAACTTCGGGTTGAGCCGACCTTTGGATTTAATGCCTGTTTATATAACAGATGCTTGACAGTGAAGCCAAACGTTCCTCTCAACTTCATGTTGAGCCGACCTTTAGGTTCGATGCCTGTTTGTTTAACAGATGCCTGACGGTGAGGTCAGATGTTCTTCTCAACTTCGTGTTGAGCCGGCCTTCGGGTTCGATGCCTGTTTGTTTAACAGATGCCTGATGGCGAGGTCAGATGTTCTTCTCAACTTCGTATTATGCCGGCCTTCGGGTTCGATGCCTATTTGTTTAACTAATGCCTGATGGGGAGGTCAGATGTTCCTCTCAACTTCAAGGTGATCCGGCCTTCAGGTTCGATACCTGTTTGTTTAACAGATGTTTGACGGCAAGGTGAGATGTTCTTATCAACTAAGGGTTGAGACGGCCTTCGGGTTTGATGACTCTTTGTTTAACAGATGCCTGACGGCGAGGTCAGTTGTTCTTCTCAACTTCGGGTTGAGCCAGCCTTCGGGTTCCACACCTTTTTGTTTAACAGATGCCTGAAAGCGAGGTCAGATGTTCTTTTTAACTTTGGGTTGAGCCGGCCTTTGGGTTCGATGCCTGTTTGTTTAACAGATGCCTGGCGGCTAGGTCAGATGTTCTTCTAAACTTCAGGTTGAGCCGGCCTTCGGGTTCGATTCCTGTTTGTTTAACTAATGCCTGGCAACGAGGTCAGATGTTCTTCTTAACTTCGGGTTGAGTCGGCCATCAAATTCGATGCCTATTTGTTTAACGTATGCCTGACAGCAAGGTCAGATGTTCTTCTCAACTTCGTGTTGTGCCGGCCTTCGGGTTCGATGCCTGTTTCTTTAACTAATGCCTGATGGGGAGGTCAGATGTTCCTCTAAACTTCCAGTTGACCCGGCCTTCGGGTTCGATGCGTGTTTGTTTAACAGATGTTTGACGGCGAGGTTAGATGTTCTTCTCAATTAAGGATTGAGATGGCCTTCGGGTTTGATGCCTGTTTGTTTAACAGATGCCTGACGGCGAGGTCAAATGTTCTTCTCAACTTCGGGTTGAGTCTGCCTTCGGATTTGATGCATGTTTGTTTAACAGATGCCTGACAGAGAGCTCTAATTTTCTTATCAACTTCAGGTTGAGCCGCCCTTCGGGTTCGATGCCTGTTTGTTTAACAGATGCCTGACGGCAAGGTCAGATGATCTTATCAACTTCGAGATGAGCCGCCCTTTGGGTTCGATGCCTGTTTGTTTAATAGATGCCTGAAGGTGAGGTCATATGTTCTTCTCAACTTCGGGTTGAGCCGGCCTTCGGATTTAATGCCTGTTTGTTTAACAGATGCTTGACAGTGAAGTCAAATGTTCCTCTCAACTTAATGTTGAGATGACCTTTGGGTTCGATGCCTGTTTGTTTAACAAATTCCTGACGGCGAGGTCAGATGTTCCTCTAAACTTCGTGTTAAGCCGACCTTCGGGTTCGATGCCTGTTTGTTTAACAGATGCCTGACAGCGAGGTCAGATGTTCTTATCAACTTCGGGTTGAGCCGCCCTTCGGGTCCGATGCCTGTTTGTTTAACAGATGCATGACGGTGAGGTCAGATGTTCTTCTCAACTTCGGGTTGAGCCGACCTATGGATTTGAGGCCTGTTTTTTTAGCAGATGCTTGACAATGAAGTCAAATGTTCCTCTCAACATCATGTTAAGCCGACTTTTGGGTTCGATGCCAGTTTAATTAACAAATGCCTGACGGTGAGGTCAGATGTTCTTCTCAACTTCGTGGTACGCCGGCCTTCGGGTTCGATTCCTGTTTGTTTAACTAATGCCTGATGGGGAGGTCAGATATTCCTCTCAACTTCAAGGTGAGCCGGCCTTCGGGTTCGATACCTGTTTGTTTAACAGATGTTTGACGGCGAGGTGAGATGTTCTTATCAACTAAGGGTTGAGACGGCCTTCGAGTTTGATGACTGTTTGTTTAACAGATGCCTCACAGCGAGGTCAGATGTTCTTCTCAACTTCGTGTTGTGCTGGCCTTCGGGTTCGATGCCTTTTTGTTTAACTAATGCCTGATGGGGAGGTCAGATGTTCTTCTCAAGTTCAAGGTGAGCCGGCCTTCAGGTTCGATACCTGTTTTTTTAACAGATGTTTGATGGTGAGGTGAGATGTTCTTATCAACTAGGGGTTGAGACGTCCTCCGGGTTTGATGACTCTTTGTTTAACAGATGCCTGACGGCGAGGTCAATTGTTCTTCTCAACTTCGGGTTGAGCCAGCCTTCGGGTTCCATACCTTTTTGTTTAACAGATGTCTAACGGCGAGGTCAGATGTTCTTTTCAACTTCGTGTTGAACCGGCCTTCGGGTTCGATGCCTGTTTGTTTAACTAATGCCTGGCAGCGAGGTCAGATGTTCCTCTCAACTTCAAGGTGAGCCGGCCTTCGGGTTCGATACCTGTTTGTTTAACAGATGTTTGACAGCGAGGTCAGATGTTCTTATCAACTAAAGGTTGAGATGGCCTTCGGGTTTGATAACTCTTTGTTTAACAGATGCCTGATGGAGAGGTCAGTTGTTCTTCTCAACTTCGGGTTGAGCCGGCCATCGGGTTTGATGACTCTTAGTTTAACAGATGCCTGACGGCGAGGTCAGTTGTTCTTCTCAACTTCGGGTTGAGCTAACCTTCGGGTTCCACACCTTTTTGTTTAACAGAGGCCTAACGGCGAGGTCAGATGTTCTTTTCAACTTCGGGTTGAGCCGGCCTTTGGGTTCAATGCCTGTTTGTTTAATAGATGCCTGTCGGCTAGGTCAGATGTTCTTCTCAACTTCGGGTTGAGCCGGCCTTCGGGTTCGATTCCTGTTTGTTTAACTAATTCCTGGCAGCGAGGTCAGATGTTCTTCTCAACTTCGGGTTGAGTCGGCCATCAAATTCGATACCTGTTTATTTAACGTATGCCTGACAGCGAGGTCAGATGTTCTTCTCAACTTCGTGTTGTACCGGCCTTCGGGTTCGATGCCTTTTTGTTTAAATGATACCTGATGGGGAGGTCAGATGTTCCTCTAAACTTCAAGTTGAGCCGGCCATCGGGTTCGATGCTTGTTTGTTTAACAGATGTTTGACGGTGAGGTCAGATGTTCTTCTCAATTAAAGATTGAGACGGCGTTCGGGTTTGATACCTGTTTGTTTAACAGATGCCTAACGGCGAGGTCAAATGTTCTTCTCAACTACGGGTTGAGTCAGCCTTCGGATTTGATACCTGTTTGTTTAACAGATGCCTGGCAGAGAGGTCTAATGTTCTTATCAACTTCGGGTTGAGTTGCCCTTCGGGTTCCATGTCTGTTTGTTTAACAGATGCCTGACGGTGAGGTCAGATGTTCTTCTCAACTTCGGGTTGAGCCGGCCTTCGGATTTAATGCCTGTTTTCTTAACAGATGCTTGACAGTGAAGTCAAATGTTCCTCTCAACTTCATGTTGAGCCGGCCTTCGGGTTCGATGCCTGTTTGTTTAACAAATGCCTGACGGCGAGGTCAGATGTTCCTCTCAACTTCGTGTTGAGCCGACCTTCGGGTTCGATGCCTGTTTGTTTAACAGATGCCTGACAGTGAAGTCAAATGTTCTTATCAACTTCGGGTTGAGCCGCCCTTCGGGTTCGATGCCTGTTTGTTTGACAGATGCCTGACGGTGAGGTCAGATGTTCTTCTCAACTTCGGGTTGAGCCGACCTTCGGATTTAATGCCTGTTTATTTAACAGATGCTTGACAGTGAAGCCAAACGTTCCTCTCAACTTCATGTTGAGCCGACCTTTAGGTTCGATGCCTGTTTGTTTAACAGATGCCTGACGGTGAGGTCAGATGTTCTTCTCAACTTCGTGTTGAGCCGGCCTTCGGGTTCGATGCCTGTTTGTTTAACAGATGCTTGATGGCGAGGTCAGATGTTCTTCTCAACTTCGTGTTATGCCGGCCTTCGGGTTCGATGCCTATTTGTTTAACTAATGCCTGATGGGGAGGTCAGATGTTCCTCTCATCTTCAAGGTGATCCGGCCTTCAGGTTCAATACCTGTTTGTTTAATAGATGTTTGACGGCAAGGTGAGATGTTCTTATCAACTAAGGGTTGAGACGGCCTTCGGGTTTGATGACTCTTTGTTTAACAGATGCCTGACGGCGAGGTCAGTTGTTCTTCTCAACTTCGGGTTGAGCCAGCCTTCGGGTTCCACACCTTTTTGTTTAACAGATGCCTGAAAGCGAGGTCAGATGTTCTTTTCAACTTTGGGTTGAGCCGGCCTTTGGGTTCGATGCCTGTTTGTTTAACAAATGCCTGTCGGCTAGGTCAGATGTTCTTCTCAACTTCGGGTTGAGCCGGCCTTCGGGGGCGATTCCTGTTTGCTTAACTAATGTCTGGCAGCGAGGTCGGATGTTCTTCGCAACTTCGAGTTGAGTCGGCCATCAAGTTCGATGCCTGTTTGTTTAACATATGCCCGACAGCGAGGTCAGATGTTCTTCTCAACTTTGGGTTGAGTCGGCCATCAAATTCGATACCTGTTTATTTAACGTATGCCTGACAGCGAGGTCAGATGTTCTTCTCAACTTCGTGTTGTACCGGCCTTCGGGTTCGATGCCTTTTTGTTTAAATGATACCTGATGGGGAGGTCAGATGTTCCTCTAAACTTCAAGTTGAGCCGGCCTTCAGGTTCGATGGTTGTTTTTTTAACAGATGTTTGACGGTGAGGTCAGATGTTCTTCTCAATTAAGGATTGAGACGGCCTTCGGGTTTGATACCTGTTTGTTTAACAGATGCCTAACGGCGAGGTCAAATGTTCTTCTCAACTTCGGGTTGAGTCAGCCTTCGGATTTGATACCTGTTTGTTTAACAGATGCCTGGCAGAGAGGTCTAATGTTCTTATCAACTTCGGGTTGAGCTGCCCTTCGGGTTCGATGTCTGTTTGTTTAACAGATGCCTGACGGTGAGGTCAGATGTTTTTCTCAACTTCGGGTTGAGCCGGCCTTCGGATTTAATGCCTGTTTTCTTAACAGATGCTTGACAGTGAAGTCAAATGTTCCTCTCAACTTCATGTTGAGGCGGCCTTCGGGTTCGATGCTTGTTTGTTTAACAAATGCCTGACGGCGAGGTCAGATGTTCCTCTCAACTTCGTGTTGAGCCGACCTTCGGGTTCGATGCCTGTTTGTTTAACAGATGCCTGACAGTGAAGTCAAATGTTCTTATCAACTTTGGGTTGAGCCGCCCTTCGGGTTCGATTCCTGTTTGTTTAACAGATGCCTGACGGTGAGGTCAGATGTTCTTCTCAACTTCGGGTTGAGCCGACCTTCGGATTTAATGCCTGTTTATTTAACAGTGTCTTGACAGTGAAGCCAAACGTTCCTCTCAACTTCATGTTGAGCCGACCTTTAGGTTCGATGCCTGTTTGTTTAACAGATGCCTGACGGTGAGGTCAGATGTTCTTCTCAACTTCGTGTTGAGCCGGCCTTCGGGTTCGATGCCTGTTTGTTTAACAGATGCCTGATGGCGAGGTCAGATGTTCTTCTCATCTTCGTGTTATGCCGGCCTTCAGGGTCGATGCCTATTTGTTTAACTAATGCCTGATGGGGAGGTCAGATGTTCCTCTCAACTTCAAGGTGATCCGGCCTTCAGGTTCGATACCTGTTTGTTTAACAGATGTTTGACGGCAAGGTGAGATGTTCTTATCAACTAAGGGTTGAGACGGCCTTCGGGTTTGATGACTCTTTGTTTAACAGATGCCTCACGACGAGGTCAGTTGTTCTTCTCAACTTCGGGGGTAGCAAGCCTTCGGGTTCCACACCTTTTTGTTTAACAGATGCCTGAAAGCAAGGTCAGATGTTCTTTTCAACTTTGGGTTGAGCCGGCCTTTGGGTTCGATGCCTGTTTGTTTAACAGATGCCTGGCGGCTAGGTCAGATGTTCTTCTAAACTTCAGATTGAGCTGGCCTTCGGGTTCGATTCCTGTTTGTTTAACTAATGCCTGGCAGCGAGGTCAGATGTTCTTCTTAACTTCGGGTTGAGTCGGCCATCAAATTTGATGCCTATTTGTTTAACGTATGCCTGACAGCAAGGTCAGATGTTCTTCTCAACTTCGTGTTGTGCCGGCCTTCGGGTTCGATGCCTGTTTCTTTAATTAATGCCTGATGGGGAGGTCAGATGTTCCTCTAAACTTCCAGTTGACCCGGCCTTCGAGTTCGATGCGTGTTTGTTTAACAGATGTTTGACGGCGAGGTTAGATGTTCTTCTCAATTAAGGATTGAGATGGCCTTCGGGTTTGATGCCTGTTTGTTTAACAGATGCCTGACGGCGAGGTCAAATGTTCTTCTCAACTTCGGGTTGAGTCTGCCTTCGGATTTGATGCATGTTTGTTTAACAGATGCCTGACAGAGAGCTCTAATTTTCTTATCAACTTCAGGTTGAGCCGCCCTTCGGGTTCGATGCCTGTTTGTTTAACAGATGCTTGACGGCGAGGTCAGATGATCTTATCAACTTCGAGATGAGCCGCCCTTTGGGTTCGATGCTTGTTTGTTTAATAGATGCCTGAAGGTGAGGTCATATGTTCTTCTCAACTTCGGGTTGAGCCGGCCTTCGGATTTAATGCCTGTTTGTTTAACAGATGCTTGACAGTGAAGTCAAATGTTCCTCTCAACTTCATGTTGAGATGACCTTTGGGTTCGATGCCTGTTTGTTTAACAAATTCCTGACGGCGAGGTCAGATGTTCCTCTAAACTTCGTGTTAAGCCGACCTTCGGGTTCGATGCCTGTTTGTTTAACAGATGCCTGACAGCGAGGTCAGATGTTCTTATCAACTTCGGGTTGAGCCGCCCTTCGGGTTCGATGCCTGTTTATTTAACAGATGCATGACGGTGAGGTCAGATGTTCTTCTCAACTTCGGGTTGAGCCGACCTATGGATTTGATGCCTGTTTGTTTAGCAGATGCTTGACAGTGAAGTCAAATGTTCCTCTCAACATCATGTTGAGCCGAATTTTGGGTTCGATGCCAGTTTAATTAACAAATGCCTGACGGTGAGGTCAGATGTTCTTCTCAACTTCGTGGTACGCCGGCCTTCGGGTTCGATGCCTGTTTGTTTAACTAATGTCTGATGGGGAGGTCAGATATTCCTCTCAACTTCAAGGTGAGCCGGCCTTCGGGTTCGATACCTGTTTGTTTAACAGATGTTTGACGTCGAGGTGAGATGTTCTTATCAACTAAGGGTTGAGACGGCCTTCGAGTTTGATGACTGTTTGTTTAACAGATGCCTGACGGCGAGGTCAGTTGTTCTTCTAAACATCGGGTTGAGCCAGCCTTCGGGTTCCACACCTTTTTGTTTAACAGATGTCTGACGGCGAGGTCAGATGTTCTTTTCAACTTCAGGTTGAGCCGGCCTTTGGGTTCGATGCCTGTTTGTTTAACAGATGCCTGGCGGCTAGTTCAGATGTTCTTCTCAACTTCAGGTTGATCCGGCCTTCGGGTTCGATTCCTGTTTGTTTAACTAATGCCGGGCAGCGAGGTCAGATGTTCTTCTCAACTTTGGGTTGAGTCGGCCATCAAATTCGATGCCTATTTGTTTAACTTATGCCTGACAGCGAGGACAGATGTTTTCTCAACTTCGTGTTGTGCCGGCCTTCGGGTTCGATGCCTGTTTGTTTAACTAATGCCTGATGGGGAGGTCAGATGTTCCTCTTAACTTCCAGTTGAGCTGGCCTTCAGGTTCGATGCCTGTTTGTTTAACAGATGTTTGACGGTGAGGTCAGATGTTCTTCTCAATTAAGGATTGAGACGGCCTTCGGGTTTGATGCCTGTTTGTTTAACAGATGCCTGACGGCGAGGTCAAATGTTCTTCTCAACTTCGGGTTGAGTCGGCCTTCGGATTTGATGCTTGTTTGTTTAACAGATGCCTGGAAGAGAGGTATAATGTTCTTATCAACTTCTGGTTGAGCCTTCCTTCGGGTTCGATGCCTATTTGTTTAACAGATGCCTGATAGCAAGGTCAGGTGTTTTTATCAACTTCGAGATGAGCCGCCCTTTGGGTTCGATGCCTGTTTGTTTAATAGATGCCTGACGGTGAGGTCAAATGTTCTTCTCAACTTCGGGTTGAGCCGGCCTTCGGATTTAATGCCTGTTTGTTTAACAGATGCTTGACAGTGAAGTCAAATGTTCCTCTCAACTTCATGTTGAGATGACCTTTGGGTTCGATGCCTGTTTGTTTAACAAATGCCTGACAGCGAGGTCAGATGTTCCTCTCAACTTCGTGTTAAGCCGGCCTTCGGGTTCGATGCCTGTTTGTTTAACAGATGCCTGACGGCTAGGTCAGATGTTCTTATCAACTTTGGGTTGAGCCGGCCTTCGGGTTCGATGCCTGTTTGTTTAACAGATGCATGACGGTGAGGTCAGATATTCTTCTCAACTTCGGGTTGAGCCGGCCTTCGGATTTAATGCGTGTTTGTGTAACAGATGCTTGACAGTGAAGTCAAATGTTCCTCTCAACTTCATGTTGAGCCGACCTTTGGGTTCGATGTCTGTTTGTTTAACTAATGCCTGATGGGGATGTCAGATGTTCCTCTCAACTTCAAGGTTAGCCGGCCTTCGGGTTTGATACCTGTTTGTTTAACAGATGTTTGACAGCGAGGTGAGATGTTCTTATCAACTAAGGGTTGAGATGGCCTTCGAGTATGATGACTGTTTGTTTAACAGACGCTTGGCAGCTAGGTCAGATGTTCTTCTCAACTTCGGGTTGAGCCGACCTTCGGGTTTGATTCCTATTTGTTTAACTAATGCCTGGAAGCGAGGTCAGATGTTCTTCTCAACTTCGGGTTGAGTCGGCCATCAAATTTGATGCCTGTTTGTTTGACGTATGCCTGACAGTGAGGTCCGATGTTCTTCTCAACTTCGTGTTGTGCCGGCTGTCGCTACTGCGAAAATCGGCGCCGGCTATGACAGAAGAGTCGGCACCGTGCGTTATTTATCCCAAAAGAGGGAATGAAAACGCTCAGAGAAAACCTAACGCAAAGAGGGAAAGGAATGGTCATCACAACCAAATCCTGGATTCGGGAGTCGGTTATGCAAGGGGAAGGTGTTAGCACCCCTCACGTCCGTCGTACTCGACGGGATCCACGCTTGTTTTCTATCTAAGGGTATGTTTATCTATCTATTCTAAAGGTCTGGTCTAAAAAGAAAAGAAAATGACTCGGCAAAGTATCGCACTTTATGCCTACGTATTCCCGTCTGGAATGAGAAATCAGAGTCAACGTAGTTCGCCTAACTACGGGTTGAGGGGGAAGGTTGCTCACCGAGATGTCGCACTCGTGCCTACGTACTTTCATACGGCATGAAAGATCAGAGCAAACGTAGTTCGAGCTACGGAAGACACAAGTTTGTCTGACAGTTTTTTATCTCATTATGAAAGGGTTTTCCAGATTAAGGGTCCAAGAGGACAAAAACAGAGTTTGAATTATTGTTTGAATCTTTTACGAAAGAACTATTTTTTAGGATGTTCGCAATCTAAGTCGCACTAGAGACTATGACCCAGGAGTGAACGCTTCGTATGTCACCCAAAGGGTACCACACTAAACATCCAGATCACTGGAGAGAGACCCTCCACCAACCTTTTCCCAGATAGCTTAAGGCTCGTAACGTACGACTTCAATTAACCTTATTACTGTATTTTTGAATTGTTTTGAGATGAGAAGGGAAAGACGCCCTAAAACTATGGTTGAAAGGGAATCTACCTATAGTTATCATTCATGGTTTAGAAACCTAATATATGTCATAATTCCCTCTTTCACAGAGGAAATCAGAGATCCTAGGGGAAAACAGTAAAAGAAAGCAAGCAGTAAACAGTAAAATGCATGCTATGCAACAGTACAAGCGAGGCAAGGGAGTCCGGATCAACCTCAAACCTAAGAAAACAACAGGAAAGGGAAGACAAGATCCACCTCAAACCTAAAGGTAAGCAACACAAGCAAACAGACAACACAGCAAAAGAAAAAAAAGAGAAAGCAGCCCAAGCAGCAGCAATAATCTTCTACAGATAGCAACTTCAACCTTGAACAACAGCTCTAGTCAGCAAAGGAATTGACAGCAAAGAATATTCATCTTCAAGCTAGCCCTTATCTTCAATCTTCTTCAATTCTTCATCTTCAAGCTCTAGCAAGCTTCAAAAGAAGAGAAATCACCATTGAGATCAAGCTACAATGCTAGGAAACCTAATGAAAACCAAAGGAATTCATCAGGAACCAACATGAAAAAAAGTGCATCCTCAAAAGTTCTACTCATTGAGGCATGCCACTCATCCCTCCAAAGGAGAGATGGAGCTTCTTAAGAGGACTTTGCATCATAGGATAGAATAGAAGCAAACAATGCATTCTATGTTTGATGAAAGAAGAAAGACTAGTTCTAATGGCTCTTCCTAAAACCCTAATCCTATAAGCTTCTAAAAAGCTCCTAAAATAGGAAGAAATATTTAAATCCAAGCTCCACAAGCCAAGCCACAATAGCTACAAGATGTCCAGAAGCTCCTCCAAAAAGGAATCCAAGCACTTCAAGCTCCAAAGCCCCCAACAAGACCAAACAAAGCAAGGCACCAAAAAAGGAACACCACAAGCAACACCTACTTGCAAATTCTATCTAAAATAGAAAACTAAGTTGTAAAATTCTAATAAATTTCCTAGGGTAACATGCATGTTTTAAAAATCTAGGGTTCAAATATTAAAGCCTAAATCAACTTCTAGGTCCACTAAACAATTCCTAAGTTGAGATATGTCAAGGTAAACCACAAGTTTGGGAAGGCTCTAAACAACTCACCTAAAACAGAAACTAAAATTGTTGAAAAAATCTTATAAAATTCCTAAGGGAGCATGCAAATCTAACCTACAACATACTCAAAAATCAAAGCCAGATTCAAAACCAAATGCTCAAACCAAAATCAACAAGGTAGATAGGCAATTATGCAAAATTAAAGAAATAAACAAAATGAGAAAAAACAACTAAAATTGAAAAATGCATGAAAAATGGATTTATTGTGATTTTTGGAACCAATAAGCATTTAAAATAATACAAAAATGAATTAAAAGAAAATAAACATGAGAAAATAAGGGGAGCATTGGATTGTTTGACAAAGTACTCAGACCCAAGAGCAAAGAGCGCGTCCACATGGGCATCCCAGTCACACGCTGATTGGGATTAATGAAACGCAGCGTTTTGGTTTGGAGGCAAATCCTCAGATCAAATCTCGTGCGTTGATCTTGCATACCAAGTCCAATTCTCATACTCATCCAATGGCTATGGTCTTTCTTCTTCCTTGGAACTCAGGCGAAACCTTAAACCCAGACGGTGGCGCCACCGTCATCTCCGGTGAGACGTTATTCACAGGTGACCAAATCCAACAAACCTTACACTAATCCTGCTCAAATTTACACGCTGAGTTCAAATATGATCTTAGAATTAACTGAATCCTCGTGCATTTTATAATCCGATCCAAAACTCAAATGACACCTCAATTCTGATCATCACCAAACCTAGATCTAATCACACAGAAATGTTCTTCATGCTTCCTAGATCATCCTGATCTATCTAGTTCATGCTAATTCCTCATGATCAGATCAAACCGTGCTCAAACAAAAATCACATGCTATCTTAATTTGTCTCTAATTGTCCAAATTTCTATCCAGAAATGATCTATGTCTCTATTAGATCCTAACCACATGCACAAAATGAACTACATCTCCCTAGAATTATGAGAAATTTGAAGGTTACATACCTGGTGTAGATCTATGAACAGATGTAGTTAGAGCACGAATCAAGCTTCAAAACTCTCCAGAATCACTCAAGGATGTAAGAGAAAGATGTTGAAACCTTCAATTTGATCTGAATTGGCTTGGAACTCAAAACTCGATCTGCACTTGCTTGCTTGAAAATGAACTTGCTATCTCTGCTTCAGCCACGAAAATTGCACCAAAATGATTCTGAAATCATCAAATGACTTAAATAGAACATGTCTATGGGATTTTTGAGTCCAATTGGAGCCCAATCCAGCCATTTCAATTTTTGTTTTTCTCTTCAAAATCTCCATGTGACAGTCACGAATTTTGCCATGGAGCTTGCTCTAAAAGCTTCTAATCACTTGCAAATTGCCTTGTGAATGCATTCAAATCAAAAGGAACACTTGAAATGCCTTGGTGAATGTTTTGGATATGTAACTTGCACATGAAGCAACACCATTGTGACTTGTGAAAATTGGCCTAAACTCAAAAATCCACCAATGTCATTGTGTTTGAAATGAAATTTCCAATCAAAATGAGTACTTATTTGACATGTTTTGGTCACTTAACCATTAATTTGGATTTTTCAACTTTGAATCCTTTGAAAATCTCCCTTTTTAAGCCATTTCAAACCAAGTCTTGCTATGAGCCCAATCAATCCATCATGACTTCTTGTTCAAACCACATTTTGAACAAGTTTCATGTTGAACAAAAATCCATTTGACAAGTGCAAGTTGGAGATTTTGACCTATGATTGAAAATGGCCTATAATCTCACTTTCCTAAAATACCCCTGACTTGTAAACCTCATAACTTAAGTTCTACAAATTAGATGGAAGACTTCTAGTACAATTTAGAAAGCTAAGATCATGAGGAACAACTTTCATGTTGGCCATAAGTTCAGGTGAAACTTCCTTCTAGGTCAAAAATAGCTTTGACGTCAGATGATTTTCACAGACAAATTTCAGATGCATCTGAGGACTTGTAACTTGTCTGGACCATAACTTGGGTTCTATAGATCCACTTGAGGACTTCTAGTAATCAAATTAAAGGTATTTAGATGCTCCACAAGTTTCATATTGGCCAAAGATCCATTTGAAACTTGCATCTTGACTTATGGGGTCTTGAAGTTATGCACTAAATAGGGGATTTTACACTGAAACCCTAATTTAGCAACTTCCCACACTCTTGATTCTTCTTGACTTGATCTTGGAACAACACCACAAATGTCTCATCATATCATTTCATGAACTCCATGACCTAAAAGTAGGCTTTGATATCCTTCCATTGCACAGTTGACCTAGGATTGACCAAGATGAAACCCTAATTGCTTGCACCTCAACTGTGGCTCTTGCATTTGACACAATGACTTGATTGAGCTCTCCCATGGCCCTCTAGGAATTCTATGAGCTCCATACACATCCTCTTCTCATATTCAACACTTCACCTCCCTATGACGGCGAGGTCAAATGTTCTTCTCAACTTCGGGTTGAGTCGGCCTTCGGATTTGATGCCTATTTGTTTAACAGATGCCTGACAGAGAGGTCAGATGTTCTTATCAAATTCGGAATGAGCCGCCCTTTGGTTTCGATGCCTGTTTGTTTAACAGATGCCTAACGGTGAGGTCAGATGTTCTTCTCAACTACTGGTTGAGCCGGCCTTCAGATTTAATGCTTGTTTGTTTAACAGATGCTTGACAGTGAAGTCAAATGTTCCTCTCAACTTCATGTTAAGCTGACCTTTGGGTTCAATGCCTGTTTGTTTAACAAATGCCTGACGGCATGTTCAGATGTTCCTCTCAACTTCGTGTAGAGCCGGCCTTCGGGTTCTATGCCTGTTTGTTTAACAGATGCTTGACGGCGAGGTCAGATATTCTTATCAACTTCGGGTTGAGCCGCCCTTCGGGTTCGATGCCTGGTTATTTAACAGATGCCTGACGGTGAGCTCAGATGTTCTTCTCAACTTCGGGTTGAGCCGCCCTTCGGATTTAATGCCTGTTTGTTTAACAGATGCTTGACAGTGAAGTCAAATGTTCCTCTCAACTTCATGTTGAGCCGACCTTTGGGTTCAATGCCTATTTGTTTAACAAATGCCTCACGGCGAGGTTGGGTGTTCCTCTCAACTTCGTGTTGAGCCGACCTTCAGGTTCGATGCCTGTTTGTTTAACAGATGCCTAACAGCAAAGTCAGATGTTCTTATCAACTTCGGGTTGAGCCGCCCTTCGGGTTCGATGCCTGTTTATTTAACAAATGTCTGACGGTGAGGTCATTTGTTCTTCTCAACTTCGGGTTGAGCCGGCCTTTGGATTTGATGCCTGTTTGTTTAACAGATGCTTCACAGTGATGTCAAATGTTCCTCTCAATTTCATGTTGAGCCGACCTTCGGGTTAGATGCCTGTTTGTTTAACAGATGCCTGACAGCGAGGTCAGATGTTCCTCTCAATTTCGTGTTGAGCGGCCTTCGGGTTCGATGCCTGTTTGTTTAACAAATGCCTGACGGCGAGGTCAAACATTCTTCTCAACTTCGTGTTATGCCGGCCTTCGGGTTCGATGCCTGTTTGTTTAACAGATGCCTTACGACGTGGTCAGATGTTCTTCTCAACTTCGTGTTGTGCCGGCCTTCGGGTTCGATGCCTTCGGGTTTGATGTTGTTTGTTTAACAGATGCCTGGCGGCGAGGTCAGATGTTCTTCTCAACTTCGGGTTGAGCCGGCCTTCGGGTTTGATGTTGTTTATTTAACAGATGCCTGAAGGCGAGGTCAGATGTTCTTCTCAACTTCGGGTTGAGCCGGCCTTCGGGTTCCACACCTTTTTGTTTAACAGATGCCTGACGGCGAGGTCAGATGTTCTTCTCAACTTCGGGTTGAGCCGGCCTTTGGGTTTGATGCCTCTTTGTTTAACAGATGCCTGGCGGCTAGGTCAGCAGTTCTTCTCAACTTCGGGTTGAGCCGACCTTCGGGTTCGATTCCTGTTTGTTTACCTAATGCCTGGAAGCGAGGTCGGATGTTCTTCTCAACTTCGGGTTGAGTGGGCCATCAATTTCGATGCCTGTTTATTTAACATATGCCTGACAGCAAGGTCAGACGTTCCTCTCAACTTCAAGTTGAGTCGGCCTTCGGGTTTGATGCCATTTTGTTTAACAGATGTTTGATGGCGAGGTCAGATGTTCTTTTCAATTAATGATTGAGACGGCCTTCGGGTTCGATGCCTGTTTGTTTAACAGATGCCTGACGGCGAGGTCAAATGTTCTTCTCAACTTCGGGTTGAGCTGGCCTTCGAATTCGATGCCTGTTTATTTAACAGATGCCTAGCAGAGAGGTCTAATGTTCTTATCAACTTCGGGTTGAGCCGCCCTTCGGGTTCGATTCCTGTTTGTTTAACAGATGCCTCATGGTGAGGTCAGATGTTCTTCTCAACTTCAGGTTGAGCCGGCCTTCGGATTTGATGCCCGTTTGTTTAACAGATACTTGACAGTGAAGTCAAATGTTCTTCTCAACTTCATGTTGAGCCGACATTCAGGTTCGATGCCTATTTTCTTAACAGATGCCTTACGGCGAGGTCAGATGTTCCTCTCAACTTCGTGTTCGGCCGGCCTTCGGGTTCGATGCTTGTTTGTTTAACAGATGCCTGACGGCGAGGTATAATGTTCTTATCAACTTCGGGTTGAGACGGCCTTCGGATTTGATGCCTGTTTGTTTAACAGATGCTTGAGAGTGAAGTCAAATGTTCCTCTCAACTTCATGTTGAGCCGACATTCACGTTCGATGCCTATTTGTTTAACAGATGCCTTATGGCGAGGTCATATATTCCTCTCAATTCGTGTTGGGCCGGCCTTCGGGTTCGATGCCTGTTTGTTTAACAGATGCCTGACGGCGAGGTCCAATGTTCTTATCAACTTCGGGTTGAGCCGGCCTTCGGATTTGATGCCTGTTTGTTTAACAGATGCTTGATAGTAAAGTCAAATGTTCCTCTCAACTTCATGTTGAGCCGACATTCAGGTTCGATGCCAAATTGTTTAACAGATACCTAGCCGACCTTAGGATTTGATGCCTATTTGTTTAACAGATGCCTGACGGCTAGGTCAGATGTTCTTCTCAACTTCGTATTTAGCCGACCTTCGGGTTCGATTCCTGTTTGTTTAACTAATGCCTGGCAGCAAGGTCGGATCTTCTTCTCAACTTCGGGTTGAGTGGGCCATCAAATTCGATGTATGTTTGTTTAACATATGCCTGACAGCGAGGTCAGATGTTCTTCTAACATTCTTGTTGTGCCGGCCTTCGGGTTTGATGCCTGTTTGTTTAACTAATGCCGGATGGGAAGGTCAGATGTTCCTCTCAACTTCAAGTTGAGCCGGCCTTCGGGTTTGATGCCTGTTTGTTTAACAGATGTTTGATGGCGAGGTCAGATGTTCTTCTCAATTAAGGACTGAGACGACCTTCGGGTTCGATGCCTGTTTGTTTAACAGATGCCTGACGGCGAGGTCAAATGTTCTTCTCAACTTCGGGTTGAGCTGGCCTTCGGGTTCGATGCCTATTTGTTTAACAGATGCCTAGCAGAGAGGTCTAATGTTCTTATCAACTTTGGGTTGATCTGTCCTTCGGGTTCGATGCCTGTTTGTTTAACAGATGCCTAACGTTGAGGTCAGATGTTCTTATGAACTTCGGGTTGAGTCGGCCTTCGGATTTGATACCTGTTTGTTTAACAGATACTTGACAGTGAAGTCAAATGTTCTTCTCAACTTCATGTTGAGCCGACATTCAGGTTCGATGCTTATTTTTTTAACAGATGGCTTACGGCGAGGTCAGATGTTCCTCTCAACTTCATGTTGGGCCGGCCTTCGTGTTCGATGCCAGTTTGTTTAACAGATGCCTGACGGCGAGGTCTAATGTTCTTATCAACTTCAGGTTGAGACGGCCTTCGGATTTGATGCCTGTTTGTTTAACAGATGCTTGACAGTGAAGTCAAATGTTCCTCTCAACTTCATGTTGAGCCGACATTCAGGTTCGATGCCTATTTGTTTAACAGATGCCTTACGGCGAGGTCAGATATTCCTCTCAACTTCGTGTTGGGCCGGCCTTCGGGTTCGATGCCTGTTTGTTTAACAGATGCTTGACGGTGAGGTCTTATGTTCTTATCAACTTCGGGTTGAGCCGACCTTCGGATTTAATGACTGTTTGTTAAACAGATGCTTGACTGTGAAGTCAAATGTTCCTCTCAACTTCATGTTGAGCTGACATTCAGGTTTGATGCCTATTTGTTTAACAGATGCCTAGCAGAGAGGTCTAATGTTCTTTTCAACTTCGGGTTGCGCAAGCCTTCGGGTTCGATGCCTGTTTGTTTTATAGATGTCTGGCAGCGAGGTCAGATGTTCTTCTCAACTTCGTGTTGTGTCGGCCTTCGGGTTCGATGCCTGTTTGTTTAACTAATGCTTGACGGCAGGGTCAGATGTTCCTCTCAACTTCGGGTTGAGCCGGCCTTTTGGTTCGATGCCTATTTGTTTAACCGATGCCTGACGGCTAGGTTAGATGTTCTTCTCAACTTCGGGTTGAGCCGGCATTCGGGTTCGATTCCTGTTTGTTTAATTAATGCCTAGCAGCAAGGTCGGATGTTCTTCTCAACTTCAGGTTGAGTCGGCCATCAAATTCGATGCCTGTTTGTTTAACATATGCCTGACTGCGAGGTTAGATGTTCTTCTCAACTTCGTGTTGTGCCGGCCTTCGGGTTCGATGCTTGTTTGTTTAACTAATGCCTGATGGGGAGGTCAGATGTTCCTTTTAACTTCAAGTTGAGCCGGCCTTCGGGTTCGATTCCTGTTTGTTTAAAAGATGTTTAACGGCGAGGTCAGATGTTCTTCTCAATTAAGGATTGAGACGGCCTTCGGGTTCGATGCCTGTTTGTTTAACAGATGCCTGACGGTGATGTCTAATGTTCTTATCAACTTCGGGTTGAGCCGCCCTTCGGGTTCAATGCCTGTTTGTTTAAAAGATGCCTAGTATAGAGGTCTAATGTTCTTATCAACTTCGCGTTGAGCCGCCCTTCGGGTTCGATGCCTGTTTGTTTAATAGATGCCTAACGGCGAGGTCAGATGTTCCTCTCAACTTCGGGTTGAGCCGACCTTCGGATTTGATGCCTGTTTGTTTAACAGATGCTTAACAATGAAGTCAAATGTTCCTCTTAACTTCTTGTTGTACCGACATTCAGGTTTGATGCCTATTTGTTTAACAGATGACTTACGGCGAGGTCAGATGTTCCTCTCAACTTCGTGTTGTGCCGGCTTTCGGGTTCGATACCTGTTTGTTTAACTAATTCCTGATGGGGAGGTCAGATGTTCCACTCAACTTCAAGGTGAGCCGGCCTTCGGGTTCGATACCTGTTTGTTTAATAGATGTTTGACAGCGAGGTCAGATGTTCTTCCCAACTAAGGGTTGAGACGGCCTTCGGGTTTGATGTTGTTTGTTTAACAGATGCCTGACAGCAAGGTCAGATGTTCTTCTCAACTTCGGGTTAAGCCGGCCTTTGGGTTTGATGCTTGTTTCTTTAACAGATGCCTGGCGGCTAGGTCAGATGTTGTTCTCAACTTCGGGTTGAGCCGACCTTCAGGTTCGATTCCTGTTTGCTTAACTAATGCCTGGCAGCGAGGTCGAATGTTCTTCTCAACTTCGGGTTGAGTCGGCCACCAAATTCGATGCCTGTTTGTTTAACATATGCCTGACAGCGAGGTCAGATGTTCTTCTAAACTTCGTGTTGTGTCGGCCTTCGGGTTCGATGCCGGTTTGTTTAACTAATGCCTGATGGAGAGGTCAGATGTTCCTCTCAACTTCAAGTTGAGCCAGCCTTTGGGTTCGATGCCAGTTTCTTTAACAGATGTTTGACGGCGAGGTCAAATGTTCTTCTCAACTTCGGGTTGAGCTTGCCGTCGGGTTCGATGCCTGTTTGTTTAACAGATGCCTAGCAGAGAGTTCTAATGTTCTTATCAACTTCGGGTTGAGCTGCCCTTTGGGTTCGATACCTGTTTGTTTAACAGAAGCCTAAAGGTGAGGTCAGATGTTCTTCTCAACTTCAGGTTGAGTCGGCCTTCGGATTTGATGCCTGTTTGTTTAACAGATACTTGACAGTGAAGTCAAATGTTCTTCTCAACTTCATGTTGAGCCGACATTCAGGTTCGATGCCTATTTTTTTTAACAGATGCCTTACGGCAAGGTCAGATGTTCCTCTCAACTTCGTGTTGCTCCGACCTTCAGGTTCGATGCCTGTTTGTTTAACAGATGCCTGACGGCGAGGTCTAATATTCTTATCAACTTCGGGTTGAGACGGCCTTCGAATTTTATGCCTGTTTGTTTAACAGACGCTTGACAGTGAAGTCAAATGTTCCTCTCAACTTCATGTTAAGCCGACATTCAGGTTCGATGCCTATTTGTTTAACAAACGCCTTACGGCGAGGTCAGATGATCCTCTCAACTTCGTGTTGGGCCGGCCTTCGGGTTCGATGCCTGTTTGTTTAACAGATGACTGACGGCGAGGTTTAATGTTCTTATCAACTTCGGGTTGAGCCGCCCTTCGGGTTCGATGCCTGTTTGTTTAACAGATGCCTGACGGTGAGGTCAGATGTTCTTCTCAACTCCGGGTTGAGCCGGCCTTCGGATTTGATGCCCGTTTGTTTAACAGATGCTTGACAATGAAGTCAAATGTTCCTCTCAACTTCATGTTGAGCCGACCTACGGGTACGATGCCTGTTTGTTTAACAGATGCCTGACGGCGAGGTCAGATGTTCTTCTCAACTTCGTGTTGTGCCGGCCTTCGACTTTGATGCCTGTTTGTTTAACTAATTCCTGATGGGGAAGTCAGATGTTTCTCGCAACTTCGAGGTGCGCCGGCCTTCGGGTTCGATACCTGTTTGTTTAATAGATGTTTGACGGCGAGGTCAGATGTTCTTCTCAACTAAGGGTTGAGACGGCCTCCGGGTTTTACGCCTCTTTGTTTAACAGATGCCTGACGGCGAGGTCAGATGTTCTTCTCAACTTCGGGTTAAGCCGGCCTATGGGTTCGATGCTTATTTGTTTAACAGATGCCTTACAGCAAGGTCAGATGTTCCTCTCAAATTCGTGTTGGGCCGGCCTTGGGGTTCAATGCCTGTTTGTTTAACAGATGCCTGACGGCGAGGTCAGATGTTCCTCTCAACTTCGTGTTGGGCCGGCCTTCGGGTTCGATACCTGTTTGTTTAAGTAATGCCTGATGGGGAGGTCAGATGTTCCTCTCAACTTCAAGGTGAGACGGCCTTCGGGTTCGATACCTGTTTGTTTAATAGATGTTTGACGGCGAGGTCAGATGTTCTTCTCAACTAAGGGTTGAGCTGGCCTTCGGGTTTGATGTTGTTTGTTTAGCAGATGCCTGACGGCGAGGTCAGATGTTCTTCTCAACTTCGAGTTGAGCCGGCCTTCGGGTTCGATGCCTGTTTGTTTAACAGATGCCTGACAGAGAGGTCTAATGTTCTTATCAACTTCAGGTTGAGCCGCCCTTCGGGTTCAATGCTTGTTTGTTTAACAGATGGAAGACGTGAGGTCAGATGTTCTTCTCAACTTCGGGTTGAGCCGGCCTTCGGATTTGATGTGTGTTTGTTTAACAGATGTTTGGCAGTGAAGTCAAATGTTCCTCTCAACTTCAAGTTGAGCCGAACTTCAGGTTCGATGCCTGTTTGTTTAAGAGATGCTTTACGGCAAGGTCATATATTCCTCTCATTTTCGTGTTAAGCCGACCTTCGGGTTCGATGCCTGTTTGTTTAAGAGATGCCTGACAGCAAGGTCTAATGTTCTTATCAACTTTGGGTTGAGCCGCCCATCGGGTTCGATGCCTGTTTGTTTAACAGATGCCTGACGGTGAGGTCAGATGTTCTTCTCAACATCGGGTTGAAACGGCCTTCGGATTTGATGCTTGTTTGTTTAACAGATGCTTGACAGTGAAGTCAAATGTTCCTCTCAACTTCATGTTCAGCCGGCCTTCGGGTTTGATGCCTGTTTGTTTAATAGATGCCTGGCGGTGATGTCAGATGTTCTCCTCAACTTTGGGGTGAGCCTGCATCCGGTTTTGATGCCTGTTTGTTTAACAGATGCCTGATGGCGAGGTCATATGTTTCTCCCAACTTCATGTTGAGCCGGCCTTCGGGTTCGATACCTGTTTGTTTAACAGATGCCTGACGGCGAGGTAAGATGTTCCTCTGAACTTCGTGTTGAGCAAGCCTTCGGGTTCGATGCCTGTTTGTTTAACTAATGCCTGATTGGGAGGTCAGATGTTCCTCTCAACTTCGAGGTGAGTCGGCCTTCGTGTTCGATACCTATTTGTTTAATATATGTTTGACGTCGAGGTCAGATGTTCTTCTCAACTAAGGGTTGAGACGGCCTTCTAGTTTAATGCCTGTTTGTTTAACAAATGCCTGACGGAGAGGTCAGATGTTCTTCTCAACTTCGGGTTGAGCCGGCCTTCGGGTTTGATGCTTGTTTGTTTAAAAGATGCCTGACGGTGAGGTCAGATGTTCTTCTCAACTTCGGGTTGAGCCGGCCTTCGGATTGGATGCCTGTTTGTTTAAGAGATGCTTGACGGCGAGGTCAGATGTTCCTCTCAATTTCATGTTGACCCGACCTTCAGGTTCGATGCCTGTTTGTTTAAGAGATGCTTGACGGCGAGGTCAGATGTTCCTCTCATCTTCGTGTTGATCCGGCCTTCGGGTTCGATGCATGTTTGTTTAAGAGATGCTTGACAGCGAGGTCTAATGTTCTTATCAACTTCGGGATGAGCCGCCCTTCGGGTTCGATGCCTGTTTGTTTAACAGATGCCTGACAGAGAGGTCTAATGTTCTTATCAACTTCAGGTTGAGCCGCCCTTCGGGTTCAATGCTTGTTTGTTTAACAGATGGCAGACGTGAGGTCAGATGTTCTTCTCAACTTCGGGTTGAGCCGGCCTTCGAATTTGATGTGTGTTTGTTTAACAGATGCTTGGCAGTGAAGTCAAATGTTCCTCTCAACTTCAAGTTGAGCCGAACTTCAGGTTCGATGCCTGTTTGTTTAAGAGATGCTTTACGGCGAGGTCAGATGTTCCTCTCATTTTCGTCTTAAGCCGACCTTCGGGTTCGATGCCTGTTTGTTTAAGAGATGCCTGACAGCAAGGTCTAATGTTCTTATCAACTTTGGGTTGAGCCGCCCTTCGGGTTCGATGCCTGTTTGTTTAACAGATGCCTGACGGTGAGGTCAGATGTTCTTCTCAACATCGGGTTGAACCGGCCTTCGGATTTGATGCTTGTTTGTTTAACAGATGCTTGACAGTGAAGTCAAATGTTCCTCTAAACTTCATGTTGAGCCGGCCTTCTGGTTTGATGCCTGTTTGTTTAACAGATGCCTGGCGGTGATGTCAGATGTTCTCCTCAACTTCGGGTTGAGTCTGCATCCGGTTTTGATGCCTGTTTGTTTAACAGATGCCTGATGGCGAGGTCATATGTTTCTCCCAACTTCATGTTGAGCCGGCCTTCGGGTTCGATACCTGTTTGTTTAACAGATGCCTGACGGCGAGGTAAGATGTTCCTCTGAACTTCGTGTTGAGCAAGCCTTTGGGTTCGATGCCTGTTTGTTTAACTAATGCCTGATTGGGAGGTCAGATGTTCCTCTAAACTTCGAGGTGAGCCGACCTTCGTGTTCGATACCTATTTGTTTAATATATGTTTGACGTCGAGGTCAGATGTTCTTCTCAACTAAGGGTTGAGACGGCCTTCTGGTTTGATGCCTGTTTGTTTAACAAATGCCTAACGGCGAGGTCAGATATTCTTCTCAACTTCGGGTTGAGCCGGCCTTCGGGTTCGATGCTTGTTTGTTTAAAAGATGTCTGACTGTGAGGTCAGATGTTCTTCTCAACTTCGGGTTGAGCGGGCCTTCGGATCGGATGCCTTTTTGTTTAACAGAAGCTTGATAGTGAAGTCAAATGTTCCTCTCAATTTCATGTTGACCCGACCTTCAGGTTCGATGCCTGTTTGTTTAAGAGATGCTTGACGGCGAGGTCAGATGTTCCTCTCATCTTCGTGTTGAGCCGGCCTTCGGGTCCGATGCATGTTTGTTTAAGAGATGCCTGACAGCGAGGTCTAATGTTCTTATCAACTTCGGGATGAGCCGCCCTTCGGGTTCAATGCCTGATTGTTTAACAGATGCCTGACAGTGAGGTCAGATGTTCTTCTCAAATTTGGATTGAGCCGGCCTTTGGATTTGATGCCTGTTTGTTTAACAGATGCTTGACAGTGAAGTCAAATGTTCATCTCAACTTTATGTTGAGCTGGCCTTCGGGTTTGATGCCTGTTTGTTTAACAGATGCCTAGCAGTGATGTCAGATGTTCTTCTCAACTTCGGGTTGAGCCTGCCTTCGGATTTGATGCCTGTTTGTTTAACTGATGCCTGACAGAGAAGTCTAATGTTCTTATCAACTTCAAGTTGAGCCGCCCTTCGGGTTCGATGCTTGTTTGTTTAACAGATGCCTTATGGTGATGTCAGATGTTCTTCTCAACTTCGGGTTGAGCTAGCCTTCAGATTTGATGCCTGTTTGTTTAACAGATGCTTGACAGTGAAGTCAAATGTTCCTCTCAACTTCATGTTGAGCCGACCTTCAGGTTCGATGCCTGTTTGTTTAAGAGATGCTTGACGGCGAGGTCAGATGTTCCTCTCAACTTCGTGTTGAGCCGACCTTCGGGTTCGATGCCTGTTTGTTTAAGAGCTGCCTGACAGCGAGGTCTAATGTTCTTATCAACTTCGGGTTAAGCCACCCTTCGGGTTCGATGCCTGGCAGAGAGGTCTAATGTTCTTATCAACTTCAGGTTGAGCCGCCCTTCCGGTTTGATGCTTGTTTGTTTAACAGATGGCTGACGGTGAGGTCAGATATTCTTCTCAACTTCGGGTTGAGCCGGCCTTCGGATTTGATGCCTGTTTGTTTAACAGATGCTTGATAGTGAAGTCAAATGTTCCTCTCAACTTCAAGTTGAGCCGAACTTCACGTTCAATGCCTATTTGTTTAAGAGATGCTTTACGGCGAGGTCAGATGTTCCTCTCAACTTCGTGTTAAGCCGACCTTCGGGTTCGATGCCTGTTTGTTTAAGAGATGCCTGACAGCGAGGTCTAATGTTCTTATCAACTTCGGGTTGAGCCGCTCTTTGGGTTCGACGCCTATTTGTTTAAAAGGTGCCTGACGGTGAGGTCAGATGTTCTTCTCAACTTCGGGTTGAGTCGGCCTTCGGATTTGATGCTTGTTTGTTTAACAGATGCTTGACAGTGAAGTCAAATGTTCCTCTTAACTTCATGTTGAGCCGGTCTTCGGGTTTGATGCCTGCTTGTTTAACAGATGCCTGACGGTGAGGTCAGATGTTCTTCTCAACTTCGGGTTGAGCCTGCCTTCGGATTTAATGCCTATTTGTTTAACATAAGCCTGACGGCGAGGTCATATGTTTCTCTCAACTTCATGTTGAGCCGACCTTCGGGTTCGATACCTGTTTGTTTAACAAATGCCTGACGACGAGGTCAGATGTTCCTCTCAACTTCGTGTTGAGCAGGCCTTCGGGTTCGATGCCTGTTTTTTAACTAATGCCTGATGGGGAGGTCAAATGTTCCTCTCAACTTCGAGGTGAGTCGGCCTTCGGGTTCGATACCTGTTTGTTTATGAGATGTTTGACGGCGATGTCAGATGTTCTTCTCAACTAAGGGTTGAGACAGCCTACCAGTTTGATTCCTGTTTGTTTAACAGATGCCTAACGGCGAGGTTAGATGTACTTCTCAACTTCGGGTTGAGCCGGCCTTCGGGTTCGATGCTTGTTTGTTTAAAAGATACCTGACGGTGAGGTCAGATGTTCTTCTCAACTTCGGGTTAAGCCGGCCTTCGGATTTGATGCCTGTTTGTTTAACAAATGCTTGATAGTGAAGTCAAATGTTCCTCTCAATTTCATGTTGACCCGAACTTCAGGTTCGATGCCTGTTTGTTTAAGAGATGCTTGACGGCGAGGTCAGATGATCCTCTCATCTTCGTGTTGAGCCGACCTTCGGGTTCGATGCATGTTTTTTTAAGAGATGCCTGACAGCGAGGTCTAATGTTCTTATCAACTTCGGGTTGAGCCGCCCTTCGGGTTCGATGCCTGTTTGTTTAAGAGATGCCTGACAGTGAGGTCAGATGTTCTTCTCAACTTCGGATTGAGCCGGCCTTTGGATTTGATGCCTGTTTGTTAAACAGATGCTTGACAGGGAAGTCAAATGTTCCTCTCAATTTTATGTTGAGCCGACCTTCGGGTTCGATGCCTGTTTGTTTAACAGATGCCTGACAGCGAGGTCAGATGTTCCTCTCAACTTCGGGGTGAGCCGGCCTTCGGGTTCGATGCCCCTTTGTTTAACAGATACCTGACAGAGAGGTCTAATGTTCTTATCAACTTCAAGTTGAGCTGCCCTTCGGGTTCGATGCTTCTTTGTTTAACAGATGCCTGACGGTGATGTCAGATGTTCTTCTCAACTTCGGGTTGAGCCAGCCTTCGGATTTGATGCCTGTTTGTTTAACAGATGCTTGACAGTGAAGTCAAATGTTCCTCTCAACTTCATGTTGAGCCGACCTTCAAGCTCGATGCCTGTTTGTTTAAGAGATGCTTGACGACGAGGTCAGATGTTCCTCTCAACTTCGTGTTGAGCCGACCTTCGGGTTCGATGCCTGTTTGTTTAACAGCTACCTGACAGCGAGGTCTAATGTTCTTATCAACTTTGGGTTAAGCCACCCTTCGGGTTCGATGCCTGTTTGTTTAACAGATGCCTGGCAGAGAGGTCTAATGTTCTTATCAACTTCAGGTTGAGCCGCCCTTCGGGTTCGATGCTTGTTTGTTTAACAGATGGCTGACGGTGAGGTCAGATATTCTTCTTAACTTCGGGTTGAGCCGGCCTTCGGATTTGATGCCTGTTTGTTTAACAGATGCTTGAGAGTGAAGTCAAATGTTCCTCTCACCTTCAAGTTGAGCCAAACTTCAAGTTCAATGCCTGTTTGTTTAAAAGATGCTTTACGGCGAGGTCAGATGTTCCTCTCAACTTCGTGTTAAGCCGACCTTCGGGTTCGATGCCTGTTTGTTTAACAGATGCCTGACAGCGAGGTCTAATGTTCTTATCAACTTCGGGTTAAGCCGCCCTTCGGGTTCGATGCCTATTTGTTTAACAGGTGCCTAACGGTGATGTCAGATGTTCTTCTCAACTTCGGGTTGAGCCGGCCTTCGGATTTGATGCTTGTTTGTTTAACAGATTCTTGACAGTGAAGTCAAATGTTCCTCTCACCTTCATGTTAAGCCGACCTTCGGGTTTGATGCCTGCTTGTTTAACAGATGCCTGACGGTGAGGTCAGATGTTCTTCTCAACTTCGGGTTGAGCCTGCCTTCGGATTTAATGCCTATTTGTTTAACAAATGCCTGACGGTGAGGTCATATGTTTCTGTCAACTTCATGTTGAGCCGACCTTCGGGTTTGATACCTGTTTGTTTAACAGATGCCTGATGACGAGGTCAGATGTTCCTCTCAACTTCGTGTTGAGCAGGCCTTCGGGTTCGATGCCTGTTTGTTTAACTAATGCCTGATGGGGAGGTCAAATGTTCCTCTCAACTTCGAGGTGAGTCGGCCTTCGGGTTCGATACCTATTTGTTTAATAGATGTTTGACGGCGAGGTCAGATGTTCTTTTCAACTAAGAGTTAAGACGGCCTTCGGGTTTGATGCTTGTTTGTTTAATAGATGCTTGACGGCGAGCTCAGATGTTCTTCTCAACTTCGGGTTGATCCGACCTTCGGGTTCGATGCTTCTTTGTTTAAAAGATGACTGACAGTGAGGTCAGATGTTCTTCTCAACTTCGGGTTGAGCCGGCCTTCGGATTTGATACCTGTTTGTTTAACAGATGCTTGATAGTGAAGTCAAATTTTCCTCTCAATTTCATGTTGTCCCGACCTTCAGGTTCGATGCCTATTTGTTTAAGAGATGCTTGACGGCGAGGTCAGATATTCCTCTCATCTTCGTGTTGAGCCGACCTTCGGGTTCGATGCCTGTTTGTTTAAGAGCTACCTGATAACGAGGTCTAATGTTCTTATCAACATCAGGTTGAGCCACCCGTCGGGTTCGATGCCTGTTTGTTTAACAGATGCCTGGCAGAGAGGTCTAATGTTCTTATCAACTTTAGGTTGAGCCGCCCTTCGGGTTCGATGCTTGTTTGTTTAACAGATGGCTGACGGTGAGGTCAGATATTCTTTTTTACTTCGGGTTGAGCCGGCCTTCGGATTTGATGCCTGTTTGTTTAACATATGCTTGACAGTGAAGTCAAATGTTCCTCTCAACTTCAAGTTGAGCCGAACTTCAAGTTCAATGCCTGTTTGTTTAAGATATGCTTTACGGCGAGGTCAGATGTTCCTTTCAACTTCGTGTTAAGCCGACCTTAGGGTTCGATGCCTGTTTGTTTAACAGATGCCTGATAGCGAGGTCTAATTTTCTTATCAACTTCGGGTTGAGCCGCCCTTCGGGTTCGATGCCTATTTGTTTAACAGGTGCCTGACGGTGATGTCAGATGTTCTTCTCAACTTCGGGTTGAGCCGGCCTTCGGATTTGATGCTTGTTTGTTTAACAAATGCTTGACAGTGAAGTCAAATGTTCCTCTCAACTTCATGTTAAGCCGGCCTTCGGGTTTGATGTCTGCTTGTTTAACAGATGCCTGACGGTGAGGTCAGATGTTCTTCTCAACTTCGGGTTGAGCCTGCCTTCGGATTTAATGCCTATTTGTTTAACAAATGCCTGACGGCCAGGTCATATGTTTCTCTCAAATTCATGTTGAGCCGACCTTCGGGTTCGATACCTGTTTGTTTAACAGATGCCTGACGACGAGGTCAGATGTTCCTCTCAAATTCGTGTTGAGCAGGCCTTCGGGTTCGATGCCTGTTTGTTTAACTAATGCCTGATGGGGAGGTCAAATGTTCCTCTCAACTTCGAGGTGGGCCGGCCTTCGGGTTCGATACTTATTTGTTTAATAGATGTTTTACAGCGAGGTCAGATGTTCTTCTCAACTAAGGGTTGAGACGGCCTTCGGGTTTGATTCCTGTTTCTTTAACAGTTGTATGACGGCGAAGTCAGATGTTCTTCTCAACTTCGGGTTGAGCCGGCCTTCGGGTTCGATGCTTGTTTGTTTAACAGATGCCTGATGGTGAGGTCAGATGTTCTTCTCAACTTCGGGTTGAGCCGGCCTTCGGATTTTATGCGTGTTTGTTTAACAGATGCTTGACAGTGAAGTCAAATGTTCCTCTCAATTTCATATTGAGCCGACCTTCAGGTTCGATGCCTGTTTGTTTAAGAGATGCTTGACGGCGAGGTCAGATGTTCCTCTCAACTTCGTGTTGAGCCGACCTTCAGGTTCGATGCCTGTTTGTTTAACGGATGCCTGACAACGAGGTCTAATGTTCTTATCAACTTCGGGTTGAGCCGCCCTTCGGGTTCGATGCTTGTTTATTTAACAGATGCCTGACGGTGAAGTCAGATGTTCTTCTCAACTTCGGGTTGAGCCGGCCTTCGGATTTGATGCCTGTTTGTTTAACAGACGCTTGACAGTGAAGTCAAATGTTCCTCTAAACTTCATGTTGAGCCGACCTTCGGGTTCGATGCTTGTTTGTTTAACAGACGAATGAAGGCGAGGTCAGATGTTCCTCTCAACTTCGTGTTGAGCCGGCCTTCGAGTTCGATGCCTGTTTGTTTAATAGATGCCTGACGGCGAGGTCAGATGTTCTTTTCAACTTCGTGTTGTGCCGGCCTTCTGGTTCGATGCCTGTTTGTTTAACTAATGCCTGATGGGGAGGTCGAATGTTCCTATGAACTTCTAGGTGAGCCGGCCTTCGGGTTCGATGCCTATTTGTTTAATAGATGTTTAACAGCGAGGTCAGATGTTCTTCTCATCTAAGGGTTGAGACGGCCTTCGGTTTTGATGCCTAATTGTTTAACAGATGCCTGACGGTGAGGTCAGATGTTCTTCTCAACTTCGGGTTGAGCCGACCTTCGTATTTGATACCTGTTTGTTTAACAGATGCTTGAGAGTGAAGTCAAATGTTCCACTCAACTTCATGTTGAGCCGACCTTCGGGTTCGATGCCTGTTTGTTTAACAGTTGCCTGACAGCGAGGTCAGATGTTCCTCTCAACTTCGTGTTGAGCCGGCCTTCGGGTTCGATGCCTGTTTGTTTAACTAATGCCCGACGGGGAGGTCAGATGTTCTTTTCAACTTCGGGTTGAGCCGGCCTTCGGGTTCGATGCCTGTTTGTTTAACAGATGCCTAGCAGAGAGGTCTAATGTTCTTATCAACTTCAAGTTGAGCCGCCCTTTGGGTTCGATGCTTGTTTGTTTAATAGATGTCTGACAGTGAGGTCAGATGTTCTTCTCAACTTCGGGTTGAGCCGGCCTTCGGATTTGATGCCTGTTTGTTTAACAGATGCTTGACAGTGAAGTCAAATATTCCTCTCAACTTCGTGTTGAGCCGACCTTCGGGTTCGATGCCTGTTTGTTTAACATATGCCTGACAGCGAGGTCAGATGTTCCTCTCATCTTCGTGTTGAGCCGGCCTTCGTTTTCGATGCATGTTTGTTTAAGAGATGCCTGACAGTAATGTCTAATGTTCTTATCAACTTCGGGTTGAGTCGCCCTTCGGGTTCAATGCCTGTTTGTTTAACAGATGCCTGACAGTGAGGTCAGATGTTCTTCTTAACTTCGGATTGAGCCGGCCTTTGGATTTGATGCCTGTTTTTTTAACAGTGCCTGACAGTGAAGTCAAATGTTCCTCTCAACTTTATGTTGAGCCGACCTTCGGGTTCGATGCTTGTTTGTTTAACAGATGCCTGACAGCGAGGTCCGATGTTCCTCTCAACTTCGGGTTGAGCCGGCCTTCGGGTGCGATGCCTGTTTGTTTAACAGATGGCTGACAGAGAGGTCTAATTTTCTTATCAACTTCAAGTTGAGCCGCCCTTCGAGTTCGATGCTTATTTGTTTAACAGATGCCTGACGGTGATGTCAGATGTTCTTCTCAACTTCGGGTTGAGCCGGCCTTCGGATTTGCTGCCTGTTTGTTTAACAGATGCTTGACAGTGAAGTCAAATGTTCCTCTCAACTTCATGTTGAGGCGACCTTCAGGTTCGATGCCTGTTTGTCTAAGAGATGCTTGACGGTGAGGTAAGATGTTCCTCTCAACTTCGTGTTGAGCCGACCTTCGGGTTCGATGCCTGTTTGTTTAAGAGATGCCTGACAGCGAGATCTAATGTTCTTATCAACTTCGGGTTGAGCCGCCCTTCGGGTTCGATGCCTGTTTGTTTAACAGATGCCTGACAGTGAGGTCAGATGTTCTTCTCAACTTCGGGTTGAGCCGGCCTTCGAGTTCGATGCCTGTTTGTTTAACTAATGCCTCATGGGGAGGTCAGATGTTCCTCTCAACTTCGAGGTGGGCCGGCCTTCGGGTTCGATACCTATTTTTCTAACAGATGCCTAAAAGCAAGGTCAGATGTTCTTCTCAACTAAGGGTTGAACCGGCCTTCAGATTTGATGCCTGTTTGTTTAACAGACGTTTGACAGTGAAGTCAAATGTTCCTCTAAACTTCATGTTGAGCCGACCTTCGAGTTCGATGCTTGTTTGTTTAACAGACGAATGAAGGCGAGGTCAGATTTTCCTCTCAACTTCGTGTTGAGCCGGCCTTCGAGTTCGATGCCTGTTTGTTTAACAGATGCCTGACGGCGAGTTCAGATGTTCTTTTCAACTTCGTGTTGTGCCGGCCTTCGGGTTCAATGCCTGTTTGTTTAACTAATGCCTGAAGGGGAGGTCGAATGTTCCTCTGAACTTCGAGGTGAGCCGGCCTTCGGGTTCGATACCTATTTGTTTAATAGATGTTTAACGGCGAGGTCAAATGTTCTTCTCATCTAAGGGTTGAGACGGCCTTCTGTTTTGATGCCTAATTGTTTAACAGATGCCTGACGGTGAGGTCAGATGTTTTTCTCAACTTCGGGTTGAGCCGGCCTTCGTATTTGATACCTGTTTGTTTAACAGATGCTTGACAGTGAAGTCAAATGTTCCTCTCAACTTCATGTTGAGCCGACCTTCAGGTTCGATGCCTGTTTGTTTAACAGTTGCCTGACAGCGAGGTCAGATGTTCCTCTCAACTTTGTGTTGAGCCGGCCTTCGGGTTCGATGCCTGTTTGTTTAACTAATGCTCGACGGGGAGGTCAGATGTTCTTTTCAACTTCGGGTTGAGCCGGCCTTCGGGTTCGATGCCTGTTTGTTTAACAGATGCCTAGCAGAGAGGTCTAATGTTCTTATCAACTTCAAGTTGATCCGCCCTTCGGGTTCGATGCTTGTTTGTTTAACAGATGTCTGACAGTGAGGTCAGATGTTCTTCTCAACTTCGGGTTGAGCCGGCCTTTAGATTTGATGCCTGTTTGTTTAACAGATGCTTGACAGTGAAGTCAAATATTCCTCTCAACTTCGTGTTGAGCCGACCTTCGGGTTCGATGCCTGTTTGTTTAACAGATGCCTTACAGCGAGGTCAGATGTTCCTCTCAACTTCGTGATGAGCCGGCCTTCGGGTTCGATGCATGTTTGTTTAACAGATGCCTGACGGCGAGGTCAGATGTTCTTATCAACTTTGGGTTGAGCCGGCTTTCGGGTTCGATGCTTGTTTGTTTAACAAATGCCTGACGGTGAGGTCAAATGTTCTTATCAACTTCGGGTTGAGCCGGCCTTCGGATTTTATGCCTGTTTGTTTAGCAGATGCTTGACAGTGAAGTCAAATGTTCCTCTAAACTTCATGTTGAGCCGACCTTCGGGTTCGATGCTTGTTTGTTTAACAGACGACTGAAGGCGAGGTCAGATGTTCCTCTCAACTTCGTGTGGAGCCGGCCTTCGGGTTCGATGCCTGTTTGTTTAACAGTTGCCTGACGGCGAGGTCATATGTTCTTCTCAAATTCGTGTTGTGCCGGCCTTCGGGTTCGATGCCTGTTTGTTTAACTAATGCCTGATGGGGAGGTCGAATGTTCCTCTTAACTTCGAGGTGAGCCGGCCTTCGGGTTCGATACCTATTTGTTTAATAGATGTTTAACGGCGAGGTCAGATGTTCTTCTCAACTAAGGGTTGAGACGGCCTTCGGGTTTGATGCCTAATTGTTTAACAGATGCCTGACGGCGAGGTCAGGTGTTCTTCTCAACTTTGGGTTGAGCCGGCCTTCGGGTTCGATGCTTGTTTGTATAATAGATGCCTGACAATGAGGCCAGATGTTCTTCTTAACTTCGGGTTGAGCCGGCCTTTGTATTTGATACCTGTTTGTTTAACAGATGCTTGACAGTGAAGTCAAATGTTCCTCTCAACTTTATGTTGAGCCGACCTTCAGGTTCGATGCCTGTTTGTTTAAGAGATGCTTGACGACGAGGTCAGATGTTCCTCTCAACTTCGTGTTGAGCTGGCCTTCGGATTTGAGGCCTATTTGTTTAAAAGATGCTTGACAGTGAAGTCAAATGTTCCTCTCAACTTCATGTTTAACCGACCTTAGGGTTTGATGCCTGTTATTTTAATAGATGCCTGACGACAAGGTCAGATGTTCCTCTCAACTTCGTGTTGAGCCGGCCTTCGGATTCAATGCCTGTTTGTTTAACAGATGCCTGACGGTGAGGTCAGATGTTCTTCTCAACTTCGTGTTGTGCATGCCTTCGGGTTCGATGCCTGTTTATTTAACAGATGCCTTACGGTGAGGTCAGATGTTCTTCTCAACTTTGTGTTGTACCGGCCTTCGGGTTCGATGCCTGTTTGTTTAACTAATGCCTGATGGGGAGGTCAGATGTTCCTCTCAACTTCGAGGTGAGCCAACCTTCGGGTTCGATACCTGTTTGTTTAATAGATGTTAGACGGTGAGGTCAGATGTTCTTCTCAACTAAGGGCTGATACGGCCTTCGGGTTTGATGCCTGTTTGTTTAACAGATACCTGACAGCGAGGTAAGATGTTCTTCTCAGCTTCGGGTTAAGTCGGCCTTCGGGTTCCATAACTTTTTGTTTAACAGATGCCTGACGGAGAGGTCAGATGTTCTTCTCAACTTCGGGTTGAGCCGGCCTTTGGGTTCGATGCTCGTTTGTTTAACAGATGCCTGGCGGCTAGGTCAGATGTTCTTCTCAACTTCGGGTTGAGCCAGCGTTCGGGTTCGATTCCTGTTTGTTTAACTAATGCTTGGAAGCGAGGTCGGATGTTCTTCTCAACTTCAGGTTGTGTCGGCCATCAAATTCGATGCCTGTTTGTTTAACATATGCCTGACAGCGAGCTCAGATGTTCTTCTCAACTTCGTGTTGTGCCGGCCTTCGGGTTTGATGCCTGTTTGTTTAACTAATACCTGATGGGGAGGTCAGATGTTCCTCTCAACTTCAAGTTGAGCCGGCCTTCGGGTTCGATGCCTGTTTGCTTAACAGTTGTTTGACGGCGAGGTCAAATGTTCTTCTCATTTAAGGATTGAGACGGCCTTCGGGTTCGATGCCTGTTTGTTTAACAGATGCCTAACGGCGAGGTCAAATGTTCTTCTCAGCTTGGGGTTGAGCCGGCCATCGGGTTCAATGTCTGTTTGTTTAACAGATGCCAAGCAGAGAAGTCTAATGTTCTTATCAACTTCAGGTTGAGCCGCCATTCCGGTTCGATGCCTGTTTGTTTAACAGATGCCTAACGGTGAGGTCAGATGTTCTTCTCAACTTCGGGTTGAGCCGGCCTTCGGATTTGATGCTTGTTTGTTTAACAGATGCTTGACAGTGAAGTCAAATGTTCCTCTCAACTTCATGTTAAGCCGGCCTTCGGGTTTGATGCCTGCTTGTTTAACAGATGCCTGATGGTGAGGTCAGATGTTCTTCTCAACTTCGGGTTGAGCCTGCCTTCGGATTTAATGCCTATTTGTTTAACAAATGCCTGACGGCGAGGTCATATATTTCTCTCAACTTCATGTTGAGCCGACCTTCGGGTTCGATACCTGTTTGTTTAACAGATGCCTGATGACGAGGTCAGATGTTCCTCTCAACTTCGTGTTGAGCCGACCTTCGGGTTCGATGCCTGTTTGTTTAACTAATGCCTGAAGGGGAGGTCGAATGTTCCTCTGAACTTCGAGGTGAGCCGGCCTTCGGGTTCGATACCTATTTGTTTAATAGATGTTTAACAGCGAGGTCATATGTTCTTCTCATCTAAGGGTTGAGACGGCCTTCGGTTTTGATGCCTAATTGTTTAACAGATGCCTGACGGTGAGGTCAGATGTTCTTCTCAACTTCGGGTTGAGCCGACCTTCGTATTTGATACCTGTTTGTTTAACAGATGCTTGAGAGTGAAGTCAAATGTTCCACTCAACTTCATGTTGAGCCGACCTTCGGGTTCGATGCCTGTTTGTTTAACAGTTGTCTGACAGCGAGGTCAGATGTTCCTCTCAACTTCGTGTTGAGCCGGCCTTCGGGTTCGATGCCTGTTTGTTTAACTAATGCCCGACGGGGAGGTCAGATGTTCTTTTCAACTTCGGGTTGAGCCGGCCTTCGGGTTCGATGCCAGTTTGTTTAACAGATTCCTAGCAGAGAGGTCTAATGTTCTTATCAACTTCAAGTTGAGCCGCCCTTCGGGTTCGATGCTTATTTGTTTAACAGATGTCTGACAGTGAGGTCAGATGTTCTTCTCAACTTTGGGTTGAGCCGGCCTTCGGATTTGATGCCTGTTTGTTTAACAGATGCTTGATAGTGAAGTCAAATATTCCTCTCAACTTCGTGTTGAGCCGACCTTCGGGTTCGATGCCTGTTTGTTTAACAGATGCCTGACAGCGAGGTTAGATGTTCCTCTCAACTTCGTGTTGAGCCGGCCTTCGGGTTCATTGCATGTTTGTTTAACAGATGCCTGACGGCGAGGTCAGATGTTCTTATCAACTTCGGGTTGAGCCGGCTTTCGGGTTCGATGCTTGTTGGTTTAACAAATGCCTGACGGTGAGGTCAAATGTTCTTCTCAACTTCGGGTTGAGCCGGCCTTCGGATTTTATGCTTGTTTGTTTAGCAGATGCTTGACAGTAAAGTCAAATGTTCCTCTAAACTTCATGTTGAGCCGACCTTCGGGTTCGATGCTTGTTTGTTTAACAGACGACTGAAGGCGAGGTCAGATGTTCCTCTCAACTTCGTGTGGAGCCGGCCTTCGGGTTCGATGCCTGTTTGTTTAACAGATGCCTGACGGCGAGGTCAGATGTTCTTCTCAAATTCGTGTTGTGCCGACCTTCGGGTTCGATGCCTGTTTGTTTAACTAATGCCTGATGGGGAGGTCGAATGTTCCTCTAAACTTCAAGGTGAGCCGGCTTTCGGGTTCGATACCTATTTGTTTAATAGATGTTTAACAGCGAGGTCAGATGTTCTTCTCCACTAAGGGTTGAGACGGCCTTCGGGTTTGATGCCTAATTGTTTAACAGATGCCTGACGGCAAGGTCAGATGTTCTTCTCAACTTTGGGTTGAGTCGGTCTTCGGGTTCGATGCTTGTTTGTATAATAGATGCCTGACAATGAGGTCAGATGTTCTTCTCAACTTCGGGTTGAGCCGGCCTTTGTATTTGATACCTATTTGTTTAACAGATGCTTGACAGTGAAGTCAAATGTTCCTCTCAACTTCATGTTGAGCCGACCTTCAGGTTCGATGCCTATTTGTTTAAGAGATGCTTGACGGCGAGGTCAGATGTTCCTCTCAACTTCGTGTTGAGCTGGCCTTCGTATTTGAGGCCTATTTGTTTAACAGATGCTTGATAGTGAAGTCAAATGTTCCTCTCAACTTCATGTTTAACCGACCTTTGGGTTTGATGCCTGTTATTTTAACAGATGCCTGACGGCAAGGTCAGATGTTCCTCTCAACTTCGTGTTGAGCCGGCCTTCGGATTCAATGCCTGTTTGTTTAAAAGATGCCTGACGGTGAGGTCAGATGTTCTTCTCAACTTCGTGTTGTGCCGGCCTTCGGGTTTGATGCCTGTTTGTTTAACTAATACCTGATGGGGAGGTCAGATGTTCCTCTCAACTTCAAGTTGAGCCGGCCTTCGGGTTCGATGCCTGTTTGCTTAACAGTTGTTTGACGGCGAGGTCAAATGTTCTTCTCATTTAAGGATTGAGACGGCCTTCGGGTTCGATGCCTGTTTGTTTAACAGATGCCTAACGGCGAGGTCAAATGTTCTTCTCAGCTTGGGGTTGAGCCGGCCTTCGGGTTCAATGTCTGTTTGTTTAACAGATGCCAAGCAGAGAACTCTAATGTTCTTATCAACTTCAGGTTGAGCCGCCATTCCGGTTCGATGCCTGTTTGTTTAACAGATGCCTAACGGTGAGGTCAGATGTTCTTCTCAACTTCGGGTTGAGCCGGCCTTCGGATTTGATGCTTGTTTGTTTAACAGATGCTTGACAGTGAAGTCAAATGTTCCTCTCAACTTCATGTTAAGCCGGCCTTCGGGTTTGATGCCTGCTTGTTTAACAGATGCCTGATGGTGAGGTCAGATGTTCTTCTCAACTTCGGGTTGAGCCTGCCTTCGGATTTAATGCCTATTTGTTTAACAAATGCCTGACGGCGAGGTCATATATTTCTCTCAACTTCATGTTGAGCCGACCTTCGGGTTCGATACCTGTTTGTTTAACAGATGCCTGATGACGAGGTCAGATGTTCCTCTCAACTTCGTGTTGAGCCGACCTTCGGGTTCGATGCCTGTTTGTTTAACTAATGCCTGAAGGGGAGGTCGAATGTTCCTCTGAACTTCGAGGTGAGCCGGCCTTCGGGTTCGATACCTATTTGTTTAATAGATGTTTAACGGCGAGGTCATATGTTCTTCTCATCTAAGGGTTGAGACGGCCTTCGGTTTTGATGCCTAATTGTTTAACAGATGCCTGACGGTGAGGTCAGATGTTCTTCTCAACTTCGGGTTGAGCCGACCTTCGTATTTGATACCTGTTTGTTTAACAGATGCTTGAGAGTGAAGTCAAATGTTCCACTCAACTTCATGTTGAGCCGACCTTCGGGTTCGATGCCTGTTTGTTTAACAGTTGCCTGACAGCGAGGTCAGATGTTCCTCTCAACTTCGTGTTGAGCCGGCCTTCGGGTTCGATGCCTGTTTGTTTAACTAATGCCCGACGGGGAGGTCAGATGTTCTTTTCAACTTCGGGTTGAGCCGGCCTTCGGGTTCGATGCCTGTTTGTTTAACAGATGCCTAGCAGAGAGGTCTAATGTTCTTATCAACTTCAAGTTGAGCCGCCCTTCGGGTTCGATGCTTATTTGTTTAACAGATGTCTGACAGTGAGGTCAGATGTTCTTCTCAACTTTGGGTTGAGCCGGCCTTCGGATTTGATGCCTGTTTGTTTAACAGATGCTTGATAGTGAAGTCAAATATTCCTCTCAACTTCGTGTTGAGCCGACCTTCGGGTTCGATGCCTGTTTGTTTAACAGATGCCTGACAGCGAGGTTAGATGTTCCTCTCAACTTCGTGTTGAGCCGGCCTTCGGGTTCATTGCATGTTTGTTTAACAGATGCCTGACGGCGAGGTCAGATGTTCTTATCAACTTCGGGTTGAGCCGGCTTTCGGGTTCGATGCTTGTTGGTTTAACAAATGCCTGACGGTGAGGTCAAATGTTCTTCTCAACTTCGGGTTGAGCCGGCCTTCGGATTTTATGCTTGTTTGTTTAGCAGATGCTTGACAGTAAAGTCAAATGTTCCTCTAAACTTCATGTTGAGCCGACCTTCGGGTTCGATGCTTGTTTGTTTAACAGACGACTGAAGGCGAGGTCAGATGTTCCTCTCAACTTCGTGTGGAGCCGGCCTTCGGGTTCGATGCCTGTTTGTTTAACAGATGCCTGACAGCGAGGTCAGATGTTCTTCTCAAATTCGTGTTGTGCCGACCTTCGGGTTCGATGCCTGTTTGTTTAACTAATGCCTGATGGGGAGGTCGAATGTTCCTCTCAACTTCGAGGTGAGCCGGCCTTCGGGTTCGATACCTATTTGTTTAATAGATGTTTAACAGCGAGGTCAGATGTTCTTCTCCACTAAGGGTTGAGACGGCCTTCGGGTTTGATGCCTAATTGTTTAACAGATGCCTGACGGCAAGGTCAGATGTTCTTCTCAACTTTGGGTTGAGTCGGTCTTCGGGTTCGATGCTTGTTTGTATAATAGATGCCTGACAATGAGGTCAGATGTTCTTCTCAACTTCGGGTTGAGCCGGCCTTTGTATTTGATACCTATTTGTTTAACAGATGCTTGACAGTGAAGTCAAATGTTCCTCTCAACTTCATGTTGAGCCGACCTTCAGGTTCGATGCCTATTTGTTTAAGAGATGCTTGACGGCGAGGTCAGATGTTCCTCTCAACTTCGTGTTGAGCTGGCCTTCGTATTTGAGGCCTATTTGTTTAACAGATGCTTGATAGTGAAGTCAAATGTTCCTCTCAACTTCATGTTTAACCGACCTTTGGGTTTGATGCCTGTTATTTTAACAGATGCCTGACGGCAAGGTCAGATGTTCCTCTCAACTTCGTGTTGAGCCGGCCTTCGGATTCAATGCCTGTTTGTTTAAAAGATGCCTGACGGTGAGGTCAGATGTTCTTCTCAACTTCGTTTTGTGCCTGCCTTCGGGTTCGATGCCTGTTTATTTAACAGATGCCTGACGGTGAGGTCAGATGTTCTTCTCAACTTTGTGTTGTACCGGCCTTCGGGTTCGATGCCTGTTTGTTTAACTAATGCCTGATGGGGAGGTCAGATGTTCTTCTCAACTAAGGGCTGATACGGCCTTCGGGTTTGATGCCTGTTTGTTTAACAGATACCTGACAGCGAGGTAAGATGTTCTTCTCAGCTTCGGGTTAAGTCGGCCTTCGGGTTCCATAACTTTTTGTTTAACAGATGCCTGACGGAGAGGTCAGATGTTCTTCTCAACTTCGGGTTGAGCCGGCCTTTGGGTTCGATGCTTGTTTGTTTAACAGATGCCTGGCGGCTAGGTCAGATGTTCTTCTCAACTTCGGGTTGAGCCAGCGTTTGGGTTCGATTCCTGTTTGTTTAACTAATGCTTGGAAGCGAGGTCGGATGTTCTTCTCAACTTCAGGTTGTGTCGGCCATCAAATTCGATGTCTGTTTGTTTAACATATGCCTGACAGCAAGCTCAGATGTTCTTCTCAACTTCGTGTTGTGCCGGCCTTCGGGTTCGATGCCTGTTTGTTTAACTAATACCTGATGGGGAGGTCAGATGTTCCTCTCAACTTCAAGTTGAGCCGGCCTTCGGGTTCGATGCCTGTTTGCTTAACAGTTGTTTGACGGCGAGGTCAAATGTTCTTCTCATTTAAGGATTGAGACGGCCTTCGGGTTCGATGCCTGTTTGTTTAACAGATGCCTAACGGCGAGGTAAATGTTCTTCTCAGCTTGGGGTTGAGCCGGCCTTCGGGTTCAATGTCTGTTTGTTTAACAGATGCCTAGCAGAGAAGTCTAATGTTCTTATCAACTTCAGGTTGAGCCGCCATTCCGGTTCGATGCCTGTTTGTTTAACAGATGCCTAACGGTGAGGTCAGATGTTCTTCTCAACTTCGGGTTGAGCCGACTTTTGGGATTGATGCCTGTTTGTTTAACAGATGCCTGGCGTCTATGTCAGATGCTCTTCTCAACTTCGGGTTGAGCCGGCCTTCGGTTCGACTCCTGTTTGTTTAACTAATGCATGATGGGGAGGTCAGATGTTCCTCTCAATTTCAAGTTGAGCCGGCCTTCGGGTTCGATGCCTGTTTGTTTAACAGATGTTTGACGGCGAGGTCAGATGTTCTTGTCAATTAAGGATTGAGACGACCTTCGGGTTCGATGCATGTTTGTTTTACTGACGCCTGACGACAAGGTCAAATGTTTTTCTCAACTTCGGGTTGAGCTGACCTTCAGGTTTGATGCCTGTTTGTTTAAGAGATGCCTGACAGCGAGGTCTAATGTTCCTATCAACTTTAGGTTGAGCCGCCCTTCGGGTTCGATGCCTGTTTATTTAACAGATGCCTGACGGTGAGGTCAGATGTTATTCTCAACTTCGGGTTGAGCCGACCTTCAGATTTGATACCTGTTTGTTTAACAGATGCTTGACAGTGAAGTCAAATGTTCCTCTCAACTTCATGTTGAGCCGTACTTTGGGTTCGATGCCTGTTTGTTTAACAGATGCCTAACGGCGAGGTCAGATGTTCCTCTCAACTTCGTGTTGAACCGGCCTTCGGGTTCGATGCCTGTTTGTTTAACAGTTGCCTGACGGCGAGGTCAGATGTTCTTCTCAACTTCATGTTGTGCCGGTCTTCGGGTTCGATGCCTGTTTGTTTAACTAATGCCTGATGGGGAGGTCAGATGTTCCTCTCAAATTCGAGGTGAGCCGGCCTTCGGGTTTGATACCTGTTAGTTTAATAGATGTTTGACAGCGAGTTCAGATGTTCTTTTTAACTAAGGGTTGAGAAGGCCTTCGGGTTTGATGCCTGTTTATTTAACAGATGTCTGACAGCGAGGTCTAATGTTCTTATCTACTTCGGGTTGAGTCGGCCTTCGGGTTCCATAACTTTTTGTTTATCCGATGCCTGATGGCGAGGTCAGATGTTCTTCTGAACATCGGGTTTAGCCGGCCTTTGGGTTCGATGCCTGTTTGTTTAAAAGATGCCTGTCGGCTAGGTCAGATGTTCTTCTCAACTTCGGGTTGAGCCGGCGTTCGGGTTCGATTCCTATTTGTTTAACTAATACCTGGCAGCGAGGTCAGATATTCTTCTCAACTTCAGGTTGAGTCGGCCATCAAATTCGATGCCTGTTTGTTTAACATATGCCTGACAGCGAGCTCAGATGTTCTTCTCAACTTCGTGTTGTGCCGGCCTTCGGGTTCGATGCCTGTTTGTTTAACTAATACCTGATGGGGAGGTTAGATGTTCCTCTCAACTTCAAGTTGAGCCGGCCTTCGGGTTCGATGCCTGTTTGCTTAATAGTTTTTTGACGACGAGGTCAAATGTTCTTCTCATTTAAGGATTGAGACGGCCTTCGGGTTCGATGCCTGTTTGTTTAACAGATGCCTGACGGGGAGGTCAAATGTTCTTATCAACTTCAGGTTGAGCCGGCCTTCGGGTTCAATGCCTGTTTCTTTAACAGATGCCTAGCAGAGAAGTCTAATGTTCTTATTAACTTCGGGTTGAGCCGCCCTTCCGGTTCGATGCCTGTTTGTTTAACAGATGCCTAACGGTGAGGTCAGATGTTCTTCTCAACTTCGGGGTGAGCTGGCTTTTGGGATTGATGCCTGTTTGTTTAACAGATGTCTGGCGTCTATGTCATATGTTCTTCTCAACTTCGGGTTGAGCAGGCCTTCTGGTTCGACTCCTGTTTGTTTAACTAATTCCTGATGGGGAGGTCAGATGTTCCTCTCAACTTCAAGTTGAGCCGACCTTCGGGTTCGATGCCTGTTTGTTTAACAGATGTTTGACGGCAAGGTCAGATGTTTTTCTCAATTAAGGATTGAGACGACCTTCGGGTTCGATGCATGTTTGTTTAACTGATGCCTGACGACAAGGTCAAATGTTCTTCTAAACTTCGGGTTGACCCGGCCTTCAGGTTCGATGCCTGTTTATTTAAGAGATGCCTGACAGCGAGGTCTAATGTTCCTATCAACTTTAGGTTGAGCCGCCCTTCGGGTTCGATGCCTGTTTGTTTAACAGATGCCTGACGGTGAGGTCAGATGTTATTCTCAACATCGGGTTGAGCCGGCCTTTAGATTTGATGCCTGTTTGTTTAACAGATGCTTGACAGTGAAGTCAAATGTTCCTCTCAACTTCATGTTGAGCCGTCCTTCGGGTTCGATGCCTGTTTGTTTAATAGATGCCTAACGGCGAGGTCAGATGTTCCTCTCAACTTCGTGTTGAGCCGGCCTTCGGGTTCGATGCCTGTTTGTTTAACAGTTGCCTGATGGCGAGGTCAGATGTTCTTCTCAACTTCGTGTTGTGTCGGCCTTCGGGTTCGATGCCTGTTTGTTTAACTAATGCCTTATGGGGAGGTCAGATGTTCCTCTCAAATTCGAGGTGGGACGGCCTTCGGGTTCGATACCTGTTAGTTTAATAGATGTTTGACAACGAGGTCAGATGTTCTTCTCAACTAAGGGTTGAGATGGCCTTCGGGTTTGATGCCTGTTTATTTAACAGATGCCTGACAGTGAGGTCTAATGTTCTTATCAACTTCGGGTTGAGCCGGCCTTCGGGTTCTATAACTTTTTGTTTAACCGATGCCTGACGGCGAGGTCAGATGATCTTCTGAACTTCGGGTTGAGCCGGCCTTTGGGTTCGATGCCTATTTGTTTAACAGAAGCCTGGCGGCTAGGTCAGATGTTCTTCTCAACTTCAGGTTGAGCCGGCCTTCGGTTGCGATTCCTATTTGTTTAACTAATGCCTGGCAGCAAGGTAAAATATTCTTCTCAACTTCAGGTTGAGACGACCATCAAATTCTATGCCTGTTTTTTTAACATATGTCTGACAGCGAGGTCAGATGTTTTTCTCAACTTCGGGTTGTGCCGGCCTTCGGGTTCGATGCCTGTTTGTTTAACTAATGTCTGATGGGGAGGTCAGATGTTCCTCTCAACTTCAATTTGAGCCGGCCTTCGGGTTCGATGCCTGTTTGTTTAACAGATGTTTGACGGCGAGGTCAGATGTTCTTCTCAATTAAGGATTGAGACGGCCTTCAGGTTCGATGCCTGTTTGTTTATCAGATGCTTGACGACGAGGTCAAATGTTCTTCTCAACTTCGGGTTCAGCTGGCCTTCGGGTTCAATGCCTTTTTGTTTAACAGATGCCCAGCAGAGAGGTCTAATGTTCTTATCAACTTCGGGTTGAGCCGCCCTTCCGGTTCGATGCATGTTTGTTTAACAGATGCCTAACGGTGACGTCAGATGTTCTTCTCAACTTCGGGTTGAGTCGGCCTTTGGGTTTGATGCCTGTCTGTTTAACAGATGCCTAACGGCGAGGTCAGATGTTCCTCTCAACTTCGGGTTGAGTCGGCCATCAAACTCGATGCGAGTTTGTTTAACATATGCCTGACAGCGAGGTCAGATGTTCTTCTCAACTTCGTGTTATGCCGGCCTTTGGGTTCGATGCCTGTTTGTTTAACTAATGCCTGATGGGGAGGTCAGATATTCCTCTCAACTTCAAGTTGAGCCAGCCTTCGGGTTCAATGCCTGTTTGTTTAACAGATGTTTGACGAAGAGGTCAGATGTTCTTCTTAATTAAGGATTGACACGACCTTCGGGTTCGATGCCTGTTTGTTTAACAGATGCCTGACGGCAAGGTTAAATGTTCTTCTCAATTCGGGTTGAGCCGACCTTCGGGTTCGATGCCTTTTTGTTTAACAGATGCCTAGAATAGAGGTCTAATGTTCTTATCAACTTCGCGTTGAGCCGCCCTTTCGGGTTCGATGCCTGTTTGTTTAACAGATGCCTAACAGTGAGGTCAGATGTTCTTCTCGACTTCAGGTTGAGCCAACCTTCGGATTTGATGCCTGTTTGTTTAACAGATGCTTGACAGTGAATTCAAATGTTCATCTCAACTTCATGTTGAGCGACCTTCGGGTTCGATGCCTGACGGCGAGGTCAGATGTTCCTCTCCACTTCGTGTTGAGCCGGCCTACAGGTTCGATGCCTGTGTGTTTAATAGATGCCTAATGGCGAGGTCAGATGTTCCTCTCAACTTCAAGTTGAGTCGGCCTTCGGGTTCGATGCCTGTCTGCTTAATAGTTGTTTGACGACGAGGTCAAATGTTCTTCTCATTTAAGGATTGAGACGGCCTTCGGGTTCGATGCCTGTTTGTTTAACAGATGCCTGACGGCGAGGTCAAATGTTCTTATCAACTTCGGGTTGAGCCGGCCTTCGGGTTCAATGCCTGTTTCTTTAACAGATGCCTAGCAGAGAAGTCTAATGTTCTTATTAACTTCGGGTTGAGCCGCCCTTCCGGTTCGATGCCTGTTTGTTTAACAGATGCCTAACGGTGAGGTCAGATGTTCTTCTCAACTTCGGGTTGAGCCGGCTTTTGGGATTGATGCCTGTTTGTTAAACAGATGTCTGGCGTCTATGTCAGATGTTCTTCTCAACTTCGGGTTGAGCAGGCCTTCTGGTTCGACTCCTGTTTGTTTAACTAATGCCTGATGGGGAGGTCAGATGTTCCTCTCAACTTCAAGTTGAGCCGGCCTTCGGGTTCGATGCCTGTTTGTTTAACAGATGTTTGACGGCAAGGTCAGATGTTCTTCTCAATTAAGGATTGAGACGACCTTCGGGTTCGATGCATGTTTGTTTAACTGATGCCTGACGACAAGGTCAAATGTTCTTCTAAACTTCAGGTTGACCCGGCCTTCAGGTTCGATGCCTGTTTATTTAAGAGATGCCTGACAGCGAGGTCTAATGTTCCTATCAACTTTAGGTTGAGCCGCCCTTCGGGTTCGATGCCTGTTTGTTTAACAGATGCCTGACGGTGAGGTCAGATGTTATTCTCAACTTCGGGTTGAGCCGGCTTTCAGATTTGATGCATGTTTGTTTAACAGATGCTTGACAGTGAAGTCAAATGTTCCTCTCAACTTCATGTTGAGCCGTCCTTCGGGTTCGATGCCTGTTTGTTTAACAGATGCCTAACGGCGAGGTCAGATGTTCCTCTCAACTTCATGTTGAGTCGGCCTTCGGGTTCGATGCCTGTTTGTTTAACAGTTGCCTGACGGCGAGGTCAGATGTTCTTCTTAACTTCGTGTTGTACCGGCCTTCGGGTTCGATGCCTGTTTGTTTAACTAATGCCTTATGGGGAGGTCAGATGTTCTTCTCAATTAAGGATTGAGACGGCCTTCAGGTTCGATGCCTGTTTGTTTATCAGATGCTTGACGACGAGGTCAAATGTTCTTCTCAACTTCGGGTTCAGCTGGCCTTCGGGTTCAATGCCTTTTTGTTTAACAGATGCCCAGCAGAGAGGTCTAATGTTCTTATCAACTTCGGGTTGAGCCGCCCTTCCGGTTCGATGCATGTTAGTTTTACAGATGCCTAACGGTGACGTCAGATGTTCTTCTCAACTTAGGGTTGAGCCGGCCTTTGGGTTTGATGCCTGTTTGTTTAACAGATGCCTGGCGGCTATGTCAGATGTTCTTCTCAACTTCGGGTTGAGCCGGCCTTCGGGTTCGATTCCTGTTTGTTTAACTAATGCCTGGCAACAAGGTCGGATGTTCTTCTCAACTTCGGGTTGAGTCGGCCATCAAACTCGATGCCAGTTTGTTTAACATATGCCTGACAGCGAGGTCAGATGTTCTTCTCAACTTCGTGTTATGCCGGCCTTTGGGTTCGATGCCTGTTTGTTTAACTAATGCCTGATGGGGAGGTCAGATATTCCTCTCAACTTCAAGTTGAGCCGGCCTTCGGGTTCGATGCCTGTTTGTTTAACAGATGTTTGACGACGAGGTCCGATGTTCTTCTTAATTAAGGATTGACACTACCTTCGGGTTCGATGCCTATTTGTTTAACAGATGCCTGACGGCAAGGTCAACTATTCTTCTCAACTTCGGGTTTAGCCGACCTTCGGGTTCGATGCCTTTTTGTTTAACAGATGCCTAGCAGAGAGGTCTAATGTTCTTATACACTTCGCGTTGAGCCGCCCTTTCGGGTTCGATGCCTGTTTGTTTAACAGATGCCTAACGGTGAGGTCAGATGTTCTTCTCAACTTCAGGTTGAGCCAACCTTCGGATTTGATGCCTGTTTGTTTAACAGATGCTTGACAGTGAATTCAAATGTTCATCTCAACTTCATGTTGAGCGACCTTCGTGTTCGATGCCTGTTTGTTTAACAGATGCCTGACGGCGAGGTCAGATGTTCCTCTCCACTTCGTGTTGAGCCGGCCTACAGGTTCGATGCCTGTATGTTTAATAGATGCCTAATGGCGAGGTCAGATGTTCTTCTCAACTTCGGGTTGAGCCGACCTTTGGGTTCGATGCCTGTTTGTTTAACAGATGCCTGGCAGAGAGGTCTAATGTTCTTATCAACTTCAACATGAGCCGCCCTTTGGGTTCGATGCTTGTTTGTTTAACAGATGCCTGACGGTGGGGTCAGATGTTCTTCTCAACTTCGGGTTGAGCCGGCCTTCGGATTTGATGCCTGTTTGTTTAACAGATGTTTGACAATGAAGTCAAATGTTCCTCTCAACTTCAGGTTGAGCCGACCTTCAGGTTCGATGCCTATTTGTTTAAGAGATGCTTGACGGCGAGTTCAGATGTTCCTCTCAACTTCGTGTTGAGCCGACCTTCGAGTTCGATGCCTATTTGTTTAAGAGCTGCCTGACAGCAAGGTCTAATTTTCTTATCAACTTCGGGTTGAGCCGCTCTTCGGGTTCGATGCCTGTTTGTTTAACAGATGCCTGACAGTGAGGTCAGATGTTCTTCTCAACTTCGGGTTGAGCCGGCCTTCGGATTTGATGCCTGTTTGTTTAACAGATGCTTGACAGTGAAGTCAAATGTTCGTCTCAACTTCATGTTAAGCCGACCTTCGGATTCGATGCCTGTTTGTTTAACAGATGCCTGACAGCGAGGTCTTCCTCTCAACTTCGTGTTGAGCCGGCCTTCGGGTTCGATGCCTGTTTGCTTAACAGATACCTGATGGCAAGGTCAGATGTTCTTCTCAACTTCGTGTTGTGCTGGCCTTCGGGTTCGATGCCTGTTGGTTTAACTAATGCCTAATGGGAAGATCAGTTGTTCCTCTCAACTTCGAGGTGAGCCGACCTTCTGGTTCGATACCTATTTGTTTAATAGATGTTTGACGGCGAGGTCAGATGTTCTTCTCAACTAAGGGTTGAGACGGCCTTCGGGTTCGATCCCTGACGGCGAGGTCAGATGTTCTTCTCAACTTTGGGTTGAGCCGGCCTTCGGGTTCGATGCAAGTTTGTTTAACATATGCCTGACAGTGAGGTCAGATGTTCTTCTCAACTTCGTATTATGCCGGCCTTCGGGTTCGATGCTTCTTTGTTTAATAGATTCCTGACGGTGATGACAGTGAAGTCAAATGTTCCTCTCAACTTCATGTTGAGCCGTGTCGCTACTGCGAAAAATGGTGCCGGCCATGACAGAAGAGTCGTCGCCGTGCGTTATTTATCCCAAAAGAGGGAAAGAAAACGCTCAGAGAAAACCTAACGCAAAGAGGGAAAGGAATGGTCATCACAACCAAATCCTGGATTCGGGAGTCGGTTACGCAAGGGGAAGGTATTAGCACCCCTCACGTTCGTCGTACTCGAAGGGATCCACGCTTGTTTTCTATCTAAGGGTGTGTTTATCTATCTACTCTAAAGGTCTGGTCTAAAAAGAAAAGAAAATGACTCGGCAAAGTATCACACTTTATGCCTACGTATTCCCATCTGGAACGAGAAATCAGAGTCAACGTAGTTCGCCTAACTACGGGTTAAGGGGGGAAGGTTGCTCGCCGAGATATCACATCTTGTGCCTACGTACTTTCATACGGCATGAAAGATCAGAGCAAATGTAGTTCGGGCTACGGAAGACACAAGTTTGTCTGACAGTTTTTTATCTCCTTAAGAAAGGGTTTTCCTGATTAAAGGTCCAAGAGGACAAAAACAGAGTTTGATTGTTTGTTTGATTTTTTTATGAAAGAACTGTTTTTTAAGATGTTTGCAATCTCAGTCGCACTAGAGACTATGACCCAGGAGTGAACGCTTTGTATGTCACCCAAAGGGTACCACACTAACATCCAGATTACTGGAGAGAGACCCTCCACCAACCTTTTCCCAGATAGCTTAAGGCTCGTAACGCACGACTTCAATTAACCTTATTACTGTGTTTTTGAATTGTTTTGAGATGAGAAAAGAGAGACACCCTAAAACTATGGTTGAAAGGGGAATCTACCTACAGTTATCATGCATGGGTCAAAACCTAATGTTTGTCATAATTCCCTCTTGCACAGAGGAAATCAGAGATCCTAGGGGAAACAGCAAAAGAAGCAAACAGTAAACAGTAAACAGTAAAATGCATGATATGCAACAGTACCAGCGAGGCAAGGGAGAAAACAACAGGCAAGAGGAGACAAGCTCCACCTCAAACCTAGAGGTAATCAACACAATCAAATAGACAATACAGAAAAAAAAAAAGACACAGAGGAGGTAACCCAAGCAGCAGCAACAAACTCCTACAGCTGACAGCAACAGCAAGCTCTAAACAGCACAGTTGAAAAGACAGCAAAGTTTATAGCAAGACTTCATCCTTAAGCTAGCTTCTATCTTCAAGCTTCATCAAACTTCATCTTCAAGCTCTAGCAAGCACCTCCAAGCAAAGGATTAATCATCAAGATCAAGGTTGTAATGTTGAGAACCAGATGAAAACCAAAGGAAATCATCAAGTACCAACATTAAAATGGAAAGGTATCCTCAAAGTTCTACTCAACTATGGGCATACCATACATCCCTCCAAAGGAGAGATGGAGTTTTCCTAGGAGGAATTTACATCATTGGATGGAGTAGAAGCACACAATGCATTCTATGTTTGATGAAAGAATCAAAACTAGCTCTAATGGCTCTTCCTAAAACCCTAATTTCCTAAGCTCCTAAAACAACTCCTAAAAGAAAAGGAAACTTCAACTCCAAGCTCCAATCTTCAAGCAAAAACAGCTACACCAAGTCCAGAAGACCTCCCAAAAAGGATTCCAAGCCAAGCAAACTCCAAAGTCACCAACCAAGCCAAACAAGCAAAGACACTCAAGAGAGAACAACACAAACACAAGCAACTAGAAAAATACATGTAAAATATGAAAATGCATCTAAAAATTCCAAATAAAATCTCAAAGGACCCCTAAGGTATCAGGGACCAGGGGTCAAAAGGGGAGATTAAGAATCAAAAGGGAAGTGCCCCAACAGAGGGCAAACACCAAGAGTGTCCCAAACAAAGGCAGCAATGGAGAGGGAACAAAATTCATTTCAAATCACTAGAAAACAGCACTTAAAAATTATGAAAAAAATATCCAAAGATCAATTAACATGTTAAAACCATGCTCAAAAAAGATCATGTAAAAATAAGAAGTTTAAACATAGAAATATAATCAAGAACGAACAGAACTGCAATTTAAATCAAATAAAACAGGTCCAACATTTAATTTGTTTTAAAATAGAAATTGAAACGAAAAAAATAAAATAAAATATCCAGAAAAAACTAGACATCTTAAAGTTTTTAAAAATTATTTTTGTGTATTTTTATGATTATTAGAGCTATTTTAAATGATTTAAAATGGAACAGCACCAAAACAGAAAATAAAACCAACTAAAATTAAAACAGAAAATAAATGGTGTAGACAGCAATAAAATGTAGTGCAAATGGCAGACTGGGCCTCCCAGGAGGTGCAAAAAGCAAAGCGCTAGGCCCACAAAACAAAAATAAAAAAAAGCAAACGAAAATGAAAGAAAAAAGAAACAAAATGCACACCAGCGGGATCGAACCCGCGCGCGCCCAGTCCCCTCCCATATGCCAAACGACGCTGTTTTGGCCTTAGGACGCGTGGCGCCTCCTCGCCCCCATGATGGGAAGACTCGGTCTCCTATCTCTCTCAAATCGGACGGCTATCGTCCTTCTTCTCCACCAGAATTTCCACCGCTGGAGCAACACTCCGGTCACCCCTACCAAGCATTCCGGCCACCACAAAGTGCACAACAACACACATAAAATGTAAAACTCAACCGTTTTTAGAGTTTTTTACGTCAAAATTCATCTACGTCTCGCAAGGATTCCAAATATATCAACCAAAATTATTAATAATGCAACATGAGAGAAAAATGAAGCAAATAAAGTTTGGTACCAAAAACTCAAGTTCATCAAAACCTCTCCAAATTAATTCTAAACTCAACCTTATGTCATGGAGGTTATAGATCAAGCAAAAACTAAGCAAAATCATGCAATAACAGTCCATTCAAAATCTCACAAGTTTGGAGCTCCAAATTTCGAACGTCATAAACATTAACAATTATCATCCAGAAATGATCTACATGCTTCAAGGAGTGCAAAGAAACAAAAATGGCAAAGAATCATCAAGTATTAAGAGAGAGATATGTTGAAATTCAAGTACCTAGTGGAGAACTTCCACTGAGTCTTTAATCCTTGATGAAGCTTCACAAAACTCTCCAGAATCATTCAATGATCTTCAATAAAGCTTTCTCAACTCACAATTTGGCTTGAAACGATCTAGATCTGAGAATTCACTTTTTGAGTTTTCTTCACTTTTTCAAGCTTGTTCTTGATCAATTCTGCTCCAATTTCGAAAACTGATGATTTATGAAGGTTAGAAATGTTATATACAATGGATATTGATCAAGAGAAAGCCCAATCCTTGCCTTTAGGCCCAAAATAAATTTTCAAAATTTCACCACTTTTTGTTCCTGAGTGTACACGAAAATGGCAATGTTTTGGCTCCAAAATGGTTCAATTCAACTAATAGCAGCATGTGGAGTGTGAATGGCTGGGATTTGATCCTTGTATCTGATCTAATGGCTATTTTTGATTATGTAACTTCATGGTGAAGTAATCTAAATGACAACTCCCAAAACTTGGCCTATGCTCAAAATTCTGCCAATGCCAATGTGCTTAGAATGTGATTTCCATTCAAAAAATGTACTCACATGACATGTTTTGGTCCTCTAACTCAAAAAGTCAATTTTTCCCTCCTTAATCCATTTGAAAAATTCCCTTTTTTAGGCCATTTTAAGTGACTTTTTGCTACAAGCCAAACTAATCCCAAATGATCACTTGGTTGTACTTAAAATCATGTTTTGAGCAAGTTCCATGTTGAACAAATCTCCATTTGAAGAGTGCATGTTGGAGTTTTTGACCTATGATTGAAAATGGCCTATAATCTCACTTTCCCAGAATACCCCTGACTTGTAAACCTCATAACTTGAGTTCTACAAATCAGATGGAAGACTTCTAGTACAATTTAGAAAGATAAGGTCATGAGGAACAACTTTCATGTTGGCCAAATGTTCAGGTGAAACCTCCTTCTAGGTCAAAAATAGCTTTGAAGTCATATTATTTTCACAGACAAATTTCAGTGGCATCTGAGGACTTGTAACTTGTCTGGGCCATAACTTGAGTTCTATAAATCCAATGGAGGACTTCTAGTACTCAAATTAAAGGTATTGAGATGCTATACAAGTTTCATGTTGGCCAAAGATCCATTTGAAACTTTTATTTTGACTTATTTGGACTTGAAGTTAGGCACTAAACAGAGAATTTTGCACTGAAACCCTAATTTAGCAACTTCCCACACTCTTGATTCTTCTTGATTTGATCTTGGCACAACACCACAAATGTTTCAACATATCATTTCATGAACTCCATGACCTAAAAGTAGGCTTTGATACTCTTCAATTGCACAGTTGACCTAGGATTGATCCAGATGAAACCCTAATTGCTTGCACCTCAACTATGGCTCTTGGATTTGACACAATGACTTGATTAAACTCTCCCATGGCCCTCTAGGCATTCTATGAGATCCATACACATCCTCTTCTCACATTAAACACTTCACAACCCTCTGATGGTCTTCAGTTGATCCTCAAGTTAAGAGAAGATTCACACTCAAATATCTAAACCCTTAGGCACTCAAACCACCTTTTGATGACTTTGACCACTCCCCAATCTTGAATGAGACCTCTTGCTAGGCTTCTCTTGAGAAGAATCACACTTGATCACCTGATATATGAATGGTACCATGATATGCAAATGATATAACTATACAAATGATAATGCATTGAAACATAAACAAGGTAAGAAGAGGTTGAGCAAATTTTGGGGTGCAACAGCTGCCCCTATTCAAACGGCTTGGACTCGACTGGGTGAAGAGAGAATGGCTTTCAAACAATCGAGGTGGAAGATAGTTGAATACAAAGAAACCCGGAAATTTGCCAACCGCAGAAATACACAGCAAAAACTGCTTGGGGAATAACATCCGTTGTGCTGAACCCAGTTGTTACGGCAACAACTGATCAATCATCTGATAAAACTTGGGATTTCAACATTAACCCCCTGTGTGACGCCACAGGCATCAAATTAACTTTACGAGAAACAACTTCGTCCACAATCGAACTAAACTTCGTCAACACGAGGAAGGACTCCATCAACATGGGTACAATTCCATCCATAACTGGCATAACGATCTCTGTCAATCACAGGTAATGACTCCGTCAACACGGATACAGTCGTTGTTAACTTTACTGGGGACAACTTCGTCGATCACGGATAATAACTCCATCCACATAGGTAACAATCACTGTCAACACAGGTAACACTTCCGTCAACACGGGCAACAATCGCTGTCAACACAGGTGCAATCTCTGTCAGCCACAGGTAACCATCTCTGTCAACACAGGCGCAAACTCTGTCCAGTACAGGTAACAATCTTTGTCAACACAGGGAAGAATTACGTCAACACGGACAACAATCACTGTCAACACAGGTACAATTCCGTCAACACGGATAACAATCACCGTCAGCACGGGTACTATTCCGTCAACACGGATAACAAACTCTGTCAGCACAGGTACGATCTCTGTCCATCACAGGTAATAATCACTGTCAACACAGGGAAGAATTCCGTCAGCACGGACAACAATCACTGTCAACACAGGTACAATTCCGTCAACACGGATAACAATCACCGTCAGCACGGGTACTGTTCTGTCAAAACGGATAACAAACTCTGTCAACACAGGTACGATCTCTGTCCATCACAGGTAATAATCATTGTCAACACAGGGAAGAATTCTGTCAGCACGGACAACAATCACTGTCAACACAGGTACAATTCCGTCAACACGGATAACAATCACCGTCAGCACGGGTACTATTCCGTCCACACGGATAACAAACTCTGTCAACACATGTAACAATTTGAAGAATACTTTGCTGAAGAGTACGAGAAACTTAACCAAACAACTCTGTGGGAAAATCACTAGTAACAACTCCGGAAGTTTAAGGCATGAAATCTTCTAATGCTGACGTAACAGCAACCTGAGAATAATCTTACTGAGGATGAAAAGTTACTTAACCAAGCAACCCTATTATGGGACGAATGTTATCATCACCTATCTCACGCTGAGAATTTGAATATCTAGAAATCCTTCTGAGCAAGAATCCCACTCCTCTGCAAGGGATAACACCTGAAACTAAAAAAGGTAACCAACCTATCTTATGTTTCAAAATGCGTATGCTCGAGAATGGCGTAATGCTCCATACGGCATGGAAATGCTACACATTTGGGTAGATGCAAATATGATGATATATGCAAAATGCAAAGATGCCAAGAGGCGCTTCAGCTAAATAAATGCTGAAGACAAGACCCAATCGTTGGGGATAACTGGGTATCTCAAAGCATTCCAACAAAATAAATGCTGGAACGGTGAAACCAACTCCGCTGGGGATAACCCTCATGTCGGGGGAATAGCTCATAAGTTTGAAATTACGAGCCCGGTTAATGATGTTCATCCTGTCGGAGGAAAAACAAACTGCTGGGGAGAAGGAGAAACAATCCTGCGCGGGGATAATCCTTCTGAACCAAAGATGACTTGATTATACTCTGCGGGAGTTACCCATGCTGGGTATTAAGTGTGTACACACTCACTGCTGGGAATGCACCTTCTGTTGGGGACACTCAGATCCACTGAGGATACTTTCTTGGCAGCTTTCCTGGGGAATACTCTTCTGGGGAGGACAAACCACATCTAGTAAAGGTAATTTCTATCTCCAATCTTCTGAGATAAGATGTGACCTCCATCTGCTGAGGAGTGATACAATCACTAGGTCACGGGACTCTGGCTGGAGAAATGCAGATTCCCTGACTGTTTGCTCCAAAGGTGAGAACCCTGCAAAACCCAAACGAGACAAAAACAAATTTATACAACAAAATCTATTCCGGTTAGTATCCGTGACATTCACTCAGTCAATTCGAAGTTTTAGCAATTATTGGCAAGGACCAGTAAGTTTATGTACGTGCAAGTTTATCAAAAACATCGGCGTTTTTCGCAAACAAAACAGTAAAGAACAAGCATCAAGTACTGAATAACATGCTTTATTGATAACGAGCCTGTAAATAGGCAAAATTTTGTACACTGGATGCAACTCCTGAAAAGAGGAAGTTACGCACAAGCAAAATACAAGTATTACAAAAGTACAAATAAAATTTGTATACATGTCGGCAACGTAGTACAGACGAACACCATGAGCTGATCCTCCTATAACTCGCTTGACTCTGACGCTTTCCCAATACTCAATCTTCAGAAGAGATTGTTTCGGATATACGACCCTCAGGTACTCCCAAACCACTAAGCAATGCAGCATCAAACTCAGAACGCAGTCATTTGCTTTTCAAATCCCTAACTTTTGCGTGAACCCCCTTTGCGGGTTTTTAATTCACCGGGATACCCTTTTTTGCCGAAGTTGCCCTTTTCAGGTTTTCAACTTCCCGGGTGTACATCTTTTCAATTTTATCCCTAACTTTTGCCCGAACCTTTTATTTCCTTCTTTATGGTTCGCCGGGATGCCCTATTTTTGCCTGGACTCTCTTTTTCTGTCCAGCGGGTCTATTTAAGCAAAGTATTTTTTAACTGCGTCCGAGTTCACAGGGGATGTAAAATCCTCACCATCCATGGTGGACAACAGTAAGGCTCCTCCATAGAAAACCTTTCTAACGACATATGGACCTTCATAATTGGGAGTCCATTTGCCCCTGTGATCTGATTGTGGTGGGAGAATCTTTTTCAGCATAAGATCACCCGTCTGAAAGCTTCGAGGGCACACCTTCTTATCATAAGCTTTCTTCATCCGGCTCTGATACAGCCGACCATATGCTAGAGAAGCCAGTCTCTTCTCATCCATTAAACTGAGCTGATTCAATCTATCTTTCACCCATTCTGCCAGATTAATTGACGAAAGGGCCTCGTGCCAACAACGTATTGAATCTCAGAAGGCGAACTACCTTAAAATGAAGGCCAATCTTCCTTTCTAATTTACTGACATATTCTAACAGACTATATTTTGCTGGCCTTTGAAGCCATCTTTGTTATTGTAACTTATCGCGCCATTTTGGCAAATATTAATACCATTTGTGGCTTTGCTTTATACTTTCTGTTACTCTGTTGTTATCTTAACTTCTTGTAGCATAGGCCTGTACTTTTTCAAGTACTTACCATTTACTTTTAATATCCTCTTATCTTCGCCCAATTCTTCCACTTCATAGGCTCCATTAAAGAAAACCCTCGACACTTGGAAGGGTCCCTCCCACTTTGGGGACCATTTACCCAGCGTCTTGGCCTTTCGATCCATAGGCAGAATGAATCTCCAAACTAAGTCTCCAACTAAAAAGGTTCTTGCTTTAACCTTCTTATTGTATGAATTTTCCACTCTCTTTTTCTGCCTTCTCAGCAATTCTAGAGCTTTCAATCTTTCTTCGTCTAAGTCTATGACCTCATCAAGCATCATACCCCAATAGACTTCTCTAGGAATTTCATGTTGCCTTTGAACCCTAATCGACTGTATGTGGATTTCGACTGGCAACACTGCATCGTGACCAAAGGTCAAACGATATGGGGTGGTGTTGGTTGCCTCTTTGGGTGACGTTTGACATGCCCATAGAACCTGATCCAACACTTTGTGCCAATTCTTTGGCTTGGTTCATACTTGCTTCTTTATCATGCCAATGACCACTTTATTTGCTGCCTCGACTTGCCCGTTAGCTTACGCGTAATAAGGGGTCGAAGTTAAGAGTTTGAACCCCATCTCTCTGGCGAAATCCTGCATCTTTCTACCCGTGAAGATCGACCCTTGATCCGTTGTTATTGTCTCTGGCAGTCCAAACCTAAAGATGATGTTTTTCTGAATGAATTCAATCACATCTTCCTGATCCACTTTAGGTAAAGGCACTGCTTCGACCCAATTGGTAAAGTAATTTATCCCCACTAAGATATACTTTTGGTTTTTTGAGGATGCTGGTCGAATTTCTCCAATCAGGTCCAAATCCCAACCTCTAAACGACCATGGTTTAATTATGGAATGTAATTCGCTTGCTGGGACATGTTGTATGCCCGCATGAACTTGACACTCCTGGCACCCCTTGGCGAACTCGATGCAATCCTTTAGCATCGTAGGCCAGTATAAACCTTGTCGAAATAACAACCATTTCATTTTATGGCCAACTTGGTGTGCACCACATGCCCCACTGTGGACTGTTGACAAAGCCAAGTATGCCTCTGATTCACTCAGGCATTTCAGCAAAACTCCTTCAGGGGTCTTTTTGAACAATTCGTTGCCCATCAAGACGTAGCTCAGTGCTTGATATTTTATCTTTCGATCTTAGGCTATTGACGGATTCTGGAGATATTCGACTAAAGGCTTTCTCTAGTCATTGTCTAACAATTCTCCGATGATAAAGACTTCGAAAGTCTCTTCATCCATATATCCAAACTTTGTAGCCTCTAAGTCTGATGGCTTCAACCCAACCAACACTACCTTGCCTCTAGCTTCGATTACTTCCTGCAAGTCTTCCTTCGAGACCCTATATCCCGAGGCAATCTGTGCTAGATCGTTGGCCACTTGGTTCTGTATTCTCGGTATATGTCGAATAGTTGACGCTTTGAATTTTTTAAGCAGCCTATTGGCCACTACGAAGTACATGATGAGATTTTCTTTAACACATTTGTACTCTTTTGTCAACTGTTTTATCACTAATTCCGAATCGCCCATTATTTCGACCTGGGTTGCCCCCAATTCTAACAAAATTTCAAGTCCAGCTATTAAAGCTTCATATTCAGCCTCGTTGTTGGAACACAACCCTTCGACTTTATACTTGAATTTTGTTGGAATTTTATCTGGCGAAATAATCAACAGACCAATACCCGTGCCATGTTTGTGGCTAGAGCCATCGAAGTATAATTTCCATGGTTCCACTTCAACTATATTCAAGGCATTCTCGTTTATAGAATGGTCGACGATAAAGTCTGCCACTATTTGCCCTTTGACTGCTTTTAGCGGTCTATAAGTCAAAGAATATTCTGTCAATGCCAGTGCCCATTTTCCAATTCGACTGTGCAAAATAGGTTTTGATAACATGTGTTTAATAACATCAAAGTGCGAAGAAACACAAACATCTACTGGTTTAATATATTGCTTTAACTTTGTACATTAGAAATATAAACATAGACATAGCTTTTCGATTTCACTATATCTAGTTTATGCGTCATTTAAAACTCTACTGAGGTAGTAAATAGCCCTTTCGGCGCCATTCTCATCCTCCTGAGCCAACATGCTCCCTAAAGTTCTATCTGACGCTGCTATGTACAATCGCATACTCCTGCTTTGACATGGAGGTGAAAGGACTGGGGGGTGAGCCAAGTAGTCTTTGATTTTGTCGAAGGCTTCCTGCTGATCTTTGCCCCACTCGAATCTGTCCCTAGTAATTCGAAGCAAAGGTGAGAAGGCTTGTGTCTTGCCGCTTAAGTTGGAGATGAACCTCCTTAGAAAGTTAATTTTCCCGAACAGCGATTGCAACTCTTTTTTGTTTGACGACGCTTTTGTTTCTAAGATAGCCTTCGTCTTATTCTGGTTGATTTTGATTCCCTTCTTATGGGCAACGAAACCCAAGAAGTCTCCAGCCTATACACAAAATGCGCACTTCAACGGATTCATTTTAAGGCCGAACCTCCTCATTCTGGCAAACGATTGTCACAGATGATCCAGATGGCTTTTTCCTGAAACAGATTTCACCATAATATCGTCAATGTATATTTGCATAAAAGATTCAATAAAATCATGGAATATAGAATTCATCGCTCGCTGATACGTTGCCCCGACGTTCTTTAGGCCAAATGGCATTACTACCCATTCGTAAGTGCCTAAGGCCCCTGGACAACGAAACGTTGTTTTGGGAACGTCATCTTCCGCGATAAAAATCTGGTTATATCCAGAATAACCATCCAACATACTAAGGTACTCATGGCCAGCGGCTGAATCAACTAACATTTCCGCCACTGGCATCGAATATTCGTCCTTGGGAGTGGCTGAATTCAAATCTCTGAAATCAATGCACACTCTTAGGGACCCGTTCTTCTTGATGACTGGGACAATGTTGGCCAGCCATTCGACATACCTCGCTGTGCGAATGAATCTGTAACGAAGGAGCCTTTCGATTTCCTCCTTGATCTTCGACATGATCTCTGGAGCAAAACACCTTAGGCCCTGTTTGACTGGCTTCTTTCCAGGTTTTATTGGTAGTTTATGTTCCACCAAATCCCTTTGCAACCCAGGCATTTCGTCATAGTTCCAGGCGAAACAATCCTTATACTCCCGAAGCAACTGGATGACTTCGATCTTCATTTGAGGGTCGAGGTTAGCACTAATGTACGTTGGCCTCCTGGTTGGACCCTCTCCTAAATCAATTTCCTCCAATGGATCCTGTGTGAGCATTTTGATGTCGTTCTCCAAAGGATCTCTTTCGAACCCTAGAGGTTCGTCATCATAGATGGCGTCGAGCCTCTGGCTCTCCCGCTGAATTTTGGTGGCTTCTTCATCCATTTTATAATGGGCGGCCATTACGGCCGTTTGTAATTTGGTTTCAGCCACATAGGCCGAAATTCTTTGCAGCACCGCTGCTTTAGTCATCAAACTCACTGCCCCACCCAATGGGGTCAACTGGGGCTGCCCCCAGGTATGGGAGTCTCTCCCCAGGTATTTCCCTATCCCAACGAAATCTGTCGACAGGGTGGAGGTATAGTGAGTAGTACACCTCGTCATTTGGTTCGAACTCAAAGTCCGCTGGAGCACAAGGGCCTATGCTGGCCAAGTGCTTGTCGAATTGGAACTGATCTACTTGCCTTCTTGGCACCCTGAAGTATCCTTGATCAGCTTCAATATTTTCAACTATGCCATCTGGCCTCCAGATGGAAATCCTTTGATGCATCAATGATGGCACTGCTCCAATGCCATGTATCTATTCTCGGCCAAGCAATAAATTGTAGTTGGCCATGGTTTCGACCACCATGAATACCGTTGGTCTTGTAATTGTTCCGATGGTTACGTCCACCTGAATCACACCCCTGGTGGTTCCTACTTTTCCTTCATAATTCGACAAAACCATATTGTGTGGCTTTGTATCAGCGTCATGCTTTCCTATTTTGGTCAGCAAAGAATGTGGCATCAGGTTTACTGTAGCGCCACAATCCACCAGTATTTTGTTGATGGGGATGTTCTCCACTTTTGCTGTAATATACAACGGTTTCAGGTGGGTCCTCATTTCTTTAGTGGGTCGTTCGAAGAAATCATTTTGCTCTTCGACACAGCCGTTGTTCATCATGTAATAGCATACAGGTTTATGTGCTGCCATTTCCCATTCAGCGTCTGCGCCTGGTTCTTCGACCTCTGAAACCCTATCCAACTCCCGGGGCATCACCGACACCACGTTGACCACCAGGTTCAAAGAGTCATTGGAGTCAGAGTCAAAGTTATCTGTCATGTCTTCGTCCCCTTCCGTTGGTCTGTCTTGTTTAGGCGAAAACAGCCTTCGTCCAACTGGTAACTTTTCAACTATCTTCGACTGCTGTCCTTCTTTTCCGGGGGGTTTGAACTATTCTTTGACTGATTTTTCTCCATCTCTTCTCTAAGAGCCTTTCTTCTTCTTTGCTCTCTCCTCCATTGAGATCTAGTCATAGGATTCTTACCTTTATAGTTTTCAGATACGTGCGCTGTTTTTGAGGATTGATACTCTTTGCTGTAGGATACCGAAGATCCTCGATTCACTTCGAAGTTCTTCCACCTTTGCTGCCCTTGCACCCTCTCTTCATTAGGTTTCCTCCACTTTCCATCAGCGGAATCGACAACAGGTTTGAAACTGGCGGGCCTAGCACTTGGTGGCCTGATTCGAGGTTCAGACCGTTTGTCTTCTGTCCTCCTGTGGTAGCTCTTTTGTTGATCAAAACCATAGCCACCTCTGTTCAGTCGACGTCGACGTTTTCCCTCTAACTTCTCTGCTGCTTTTCTATCGAAAATGGCGCTGCACTTGGGGCACAACATCACACTCGATCCATTGTCTTTGCACCGATGTAAAAAACCAACGATTGACTCTTCTATCTCTGGGTATGCTAACCTGCTACATCCCTCATGGTGTTTTAATTCTTTCTCTTCCATGGTCTCCGATGGGTTAATGTCGACCATATTAACTTCGACCGTCCCAGCCAGCTCCATTCTTTCCAAGCCCTCAGTGGCCTGGTCCATTCTGACGAAATAGTCAGCTGTTTCCTTGGTTACCATGGTGTAACTTGGATGACTTTGAACCCCTAGACTTGAATCGTTATCGTTTCGACCAGTATTCTCCTTGACTGTGACTGCCGCATCGTCCAAACCAAAACCCATGACGAATTTCGCCATCACTGGTTCTAAAATGAGGTCCTCAGTGACCTCCATCATGTTAACAGAAAACTCGATGCCCTCAGTAGCATTTATCATGTTTGCTTCCATAGGTTCAGTATAAAGAGCATCAGCCAATTGCAGCGGATCAACATCCACCTTCATCTGGCCCTTCGCCTTTTCATCTGGACGAGATCCCTGAAAAGAAAACGTTGAGATGTTTTATGACCCAGAAAATTATGGTACTTACAAAAACCTCTCTTTTTCTGCTGCTCTAAGGGCGGTGTTTTAGCACCAGGCGGCACTATCATCTGCCCATCTTTTACTAGCAAATCGAAGATTTCATCATATTTTGTGATGTCAAAGGTGTAAGTTTTCTTAGGGAACCTGTCGTTCTTTTCTGATTCGACAAAGCCCTTTCCTTTAGGAGGGGCCAGTACTCGACAAGAATATGGGGGACCCTATTTTAATTCAGCAAGATCGACTTCGTTCTCCTCGAAGTAGGGGAACTCTTCGCAAGCCCCTTCACTACTTTCGTTGAGTTTGACAAATGCTACTTTCTTGCCTTTGTTAAATCTCGCCTTTTCGTCTTTCAGCCTTTCTAGCTGTCGGACTCTGTCGGCCAATTGGGCCATATCTCTCAGATACTGCGTATCTAATTTCTTCCTAATAGAGTAATCTAAACCTCCTGCTGCCATTTCGACCAACTCATGTTCAGGCACCTGTGTAAAACACCTTGCCTTAAGTAGTCAAAACCTATTGAGGTATTCTTCGATTGGCTCTGAAAACTTACGCTTTACACTGGCCAACTCTTTCAAACTAATCTTCGCCTGGCCCATGTAAAACTGTTCATGGAAGAGTCGTTCTAACTGCGTCCAGTTACATATTGTGCTTGGTGGTAAAGTGGTAAACCACGTGAAGGCGTTATTTGTAAGAGAACTTGGGAAGTATTTTATCCTAAGGCTTTCGTCATTGGCTATCTCCCCAGCCTCAATTATGTAGCGTGCTACGTGTTCGACGGTGGACTCCGTCGTGTCCCCTGAAAACTTAGAGAACTTAGACACCTTGGTCCTAGGGGGTAATTCCACTCGAAGGATGTAGTCGACTATTGGTGAAGTATAATTTGGCCTAGTAAACCCAGTGTTTAGGCCATTTCGAGTCATGATTCTTTCTACCATCGTAGCCAAGTTGTTTTCGACCGCGAGGTTGTTGCGTCGTACTTGCTGGACCACATTGTCTGCATCCTGGTTTCGATTCACCATAAATATTTCTGGGTTTCCCTCGACCTGGACTCTAGGAGTTTCGACAACATAAGGGTCTATTCCTCCTTGGTTCTCTAAATTGGCTTCTGGCGCCACTCTTGGAATTTGTTGTGGAGTATTCTCCACAGGGTCTTGGTTCCTTTCTAACGGAGGTACCCTTATAAATTCAGTCAAGCGTGTTAACTGTGTCGCCAGTTGTTGGTTAGCGTGAGTTGTGTCTCGAATTAATGGCTGAAAGATCTCACTCATAGTCTGGGAGAAGGTTTGAACCATCTGTAAGTTTCTCTCATCCATCTGCGGCCTCAAACAGGCAACAGACGTATTGGTTAGATTGGGACCTTGAGTCGAATATCCTAGACTTAAACTCTGAGGGTTTCGAGCAATGTTTGAACCAGGTCCTGATCCTTGCAAAGGTGACGCCATTGTGTTTTCAGAAAATATTGGGGGCGCATTTTGCAGCCCCTGCATTACAGTCGTTGGCATCCCATACGGGGGATTCCTTGGCAACTGCGAAAGACCAAAAGGGGCAAACTGCCTTGACACTGATGGTCCTGCTATTGGAGTTTGGGGATTCGACACTGGTGGCCCAATATACTCCAATACGGGTGGTGTGTAAGGCCTAACTATCTTTGTCCCAGATCCTACTGGGGCGAAGGTTTGTTCTGACCTTATGGGAGGCGCTACTTGCTCTCCTGTCGATGGTATAGGCGGTGGGACCATGTTATTACTGGTTCCTTCGCTAGAACCTTCGACTTGTGGGTTAGGATTGTTTGGCTGGTTCGTTTCCGTCGCCATATTCCTAAGGATTGTTCGTCTTTCTTCGTTAGCAGCGGTAATTCTACCACTTCTTAGTAACATATAATGTACTTTCTACGAAGACTATTAAGACTTGTCAATGAGAATCTTTTAATTCTAAATAGCGGGGATATTTAGCACTGTCCCACTGGGCGTGCCATTTTGTTTCCCTTGAAAATCGGAAAACAACCGCTGATCTTCCAAATTTGACTTTGGTGACTCACAGGATCGATCTGATTGATCCTAGGACATGTGCTAAAGTATTCTTCGTTTAGAATTAGATTTAAAGTACTTGTAATAACGAATTGGTAAATGTGCTTGTAATGAAAAAGACTTCGACTGGGTATTTTAAAGTGCATAAACTTAAAGAAACGCTGTAAAAGATTTGTAAAAGGCTGATCGAAGAAGGTAAAAAGTTTAAAGAAAAAGAGGAATTGGAGTAAAGGATGCAAGAAAGGTAAAGGCAAAAAGGTAACACTTGCACAAGTGATTCGATAGAGGAAATGTAAATGTTGCTGAAATTGTAAAAGACTTTATTGAAAAGTTGGTGATTTTACATAACGTACATTCTCCGTGAAAATACTCTTTTCTCACACTCGGGTACTTTGAGTAAATTTGATTGGAATTACTTTGTACAAATGGTAAAACACCCAGAAATCTGTCTAACAAATCCCTATTTATAATGCTAATAATTAACTGCTAAAAATTTCCTAGTATCTCCTCGATCTAACAAGTGTCAATTGCATCTAACTTCCTGCTCTAGAACTCGCCACGTGTCTTATGAACAGAACCGCTCCCTCCAAATTTTGAATTTCAAAACGACGTAGCAATCCTCCTGCAGAATTTCGGTCGAACTACCTCTGACACGGTCAAAATGCTCATAACTTTAGGTTTCTTAATTTTTTCTAAGTTATTTCAACCGTTTAGCTTAGAAGATTCCTTAGAGGCTGTCGAAACCTCTTTGCTTCATTTTACTTAGACATTAATTATGTCTTAATGTTTAGCAACCCAAGGCAGTGTCGAATTTGGGAGCTAACACGGAGAAGAAGCCATAACGACAATGGAGTCCCAAGTAAGGAAACGCATAAACAGAAACCTCATACATAAACAAATGCCAAGAGGCAGAGTACAAAGATACAACTGAAAAAACCTCGGCCAACAAGCCTGGCGATGGTCAAAATAGAAGTACAGATAACAAGAGAAAAGCAAAGATAAATCAGGCTAAATGGCGCACCCTGACATCTTCCAATATCCTCAACGTCTTCGAATGACCTAGTCTGGAGATTAACACCTGTATCAGTAATGCATGCCGCTCGGCGGTGGATCTCAGCTTTTTTGCGTCCTCTTCACAGGCTCCCCTGCCAAAACACTCATCAACCTTGCATCTCTTGGAGCCAGCCTTCAATTCACCAACTCTAGTCTCTTTGACCATGTTGCTCACTCTAGACTCAGCGTCACGTCTAAGAGATACCTCTTCAGCAATCTTCACATCCTTAGCACTGAGCTGCTCCTCTAATTGGGAAATATGAAGCTTCAACTCATCTTCACGCTCCTTACGGCTAGTAAGCGTGGCATTCCACAAAGATTTCCACTTGGAAAGTCGAGAATAAGCCTTGTTCAGAAGTTCTTTCTTAGTAGCAAGTACACTACTAACACCATTCAGGGTTACTCCTACTTTCTCTCTCTTGCTGGTCTCTTTGGTCAAATCTGAACCCAACCTATTAATCATCTCAGTCTGCTTCTTCAAAGTGAAAGTTGCCTCATTCTTCTCATGCCTAAGCTGGAAAATATCTTTCTCTAGCTCTTCATTTGCTCTCTGCAACTCTTCCTTCTCATCCAGCAGCTTGTTAACCTTCTCAATCTCTACTGAAGCAGGTTCCTCGATCACCGGAAGATACAAAGGTTCTGCAGAAGGATATGGCATCAAAGAAGTCCTAACTCTCTCATGGATCCAGAGCTGATAAGGATTATAAGCTCGACTGTCACTCTTACTAAGCAATGTCTTTCCTCTTTTGTGAATATTACCCCCAAGCACGCCTCAATCTGACCAAAACATCTCCATCTAATAACCCTGTGAGATACAGAGATTCCTATATCTCGTCTTCAACCGGAGAGTCCCTCAAAGCATAGCCAAACTATCTCACAAGTAGAGAAGGGTTATAGTTAATACAACCCTTCCGTCCAATCAAAGGAACATTCGAAAAGCCACTGCAACTATATATAATATCCACTCCGAGCAAGTTCCGATCAAACCAAACAATGTTCTCGGCACACAATCCCATCAATCTGGAAGACCAATCTAAAGTACCAGCAGTATCAACAAAAGGTCCCTTCTTAGGAAGATGTCCTTGAAACCACCTGTATAGAAGAGGTACACAGCAAGAAACATTCTTTCCCCGACGCTTCTCATTCTTATAATGAATAGAATGATAAACGTCACCCAAGAGAGTAGGCACCGGATTCTTCGAGGCAAGAATAAAGAAAGCATCTGAATCAACAAAATCAGGCAGATTCGGGAACAATACAATCCCATAAATGCAAACAGCCAGAATAGCATTGAAGACAATCCAACATCCATCCTTTGTACACTGCGTAGCCTTCTCAACCAAGCAAGAAAGATGAAAACCATAAGCTCCATTCAACTTGACCAAACCTCCGGGGAACTCAGAAGCATCTAAACTGACAATCTCAGCAAGCTTAGCCAACTCAGGCTCAGTATCCTCGTGACTAAAAGGCATCTGATCTAACACAGGCACTCCTAGCATATCAGAATATTCCTCCAAAGTCGGAGCCAGAATAAAATCAGGGAATAAGAAGCATCTCAACTGAGGCTCGTAAAACTGCATCAAGGTATACAATCCAGTCATCTCAAACACAGAAGGTCTGCACAACAAACTGAGCAGTTTCCCATAAGACTCTCTAAACTCAGCCCTCACTCTCTGATCTGCTAGAGCAACCAATTGCAATAAGGAACTGATATCTGGAGACGACAACCTGTAAGCAACTGTTCTCTTCATGGACTCCATGTCTGGCAAGAAGAACACTAGAATCTGAGGGGAAAGAGCACACCTGCAATATAAATACATGTTAATAAAATGCAAACTTGAAAATGCAGATGCATATGCAGACAGGGGATCAAGTGCAATGCTGAAGAACTGTGTTGTGCTGTACTGCCACTTTAGAACCATCAGATCTTCTCCTCAAACCAAACCAACCACAAAAGAACCCTCACAACCAATTCTCACTGACAGAGACAAACCAGGTAGTCTGAGGCCAGAGTTTTCCTGCAAAAAGACCCACCTACCCTCTCACAGGTATGTACTTAACTCGCAGACGAGGTACGGCATCCTATGCGGTCATCAGCGTCACAGACTTTCAAGAGCGATGATACGATACCCAGAAGGTGTGGCATCATCATCCCTTGAAGAGGCCTCACTTAGCCGAATCCCAAATGATAGGTTCCCAGAATCGACAACCCTCAAGTCCAACAACCTGTCGAGCCCAAAGGTCCAGGCAAGATGCCATCATAGAGAATCTCGTCTGAGTGTAAATTTCGTAGCTAGCTGGTGCGAGCAAAGCAAGCAGGCTAACCACTACTCTCTACTTCTAAGTCTATGTGCACTCAAGCCCAGGTCCGACTTATCTCTCAAACTAACCCTCTACCCACAGCACAACAACAAATATATACAGTACTGAAAGTAAAGACAGAAAAATAAATACAAAACCCCAGACGGAAAAACAAGCGCTAGGATTGACTTGCATAGGGAACCAGAACGTCCCCAGCAGAGTCGCCAGCTGTCGCTACTGCGAAAAACGGTGCCGGCCATGACAGAAGATTCGCCACCGTGTGTTATTTATCCCAAAAGAGGGAAAGGAAATGCTCAGAGAAAACCTAACGCAAAGAGGGAAAGGAATGGTCATCGCAACCAAATCCTGGATTCGGGAGTCGGTTAAGGGGAAGGTATTAGCACCCCTCACGTCCGTCGTACTCGACGGGATCCACGCTTGTTTTTTATCTAAGGGTGTGTTTATCTATCTACTCTAAAGGTCTGGTCTAAAAAGAAAATAAAATGACTCGGCAAAGTGTCACACTTTATGCCTACGTATTCCCGTCTGGAACAGAAATCAGAGTCAACGTAGTTCGCCTAACTACGGGTTAAGGGGGAAGGTTGCTCGCCGAGATATCGCATCTCGTGCCTACGTACTTTCATACAGCATGAAAGATCAGAGCAAACGTAGTTCGGGCTACGGAAGACACAAGTTTGTCTGACAATTTTTTATCTCCTTAAGAAATGGTTTTCCTGATTAAAGGTCAAAGAGGACAAAAACAGAGTTTGATTGTTTGTTTGAGTTTTTTTACGAAAGAACTGTTTTTTAAGATGTTTGCAATCTCAGTCGCACTAGAGACTATTGTTGCACCCCAAAATTTGCTCAACACTTCTTTACCTAGCTTATGTTTCATTTCATTCACATTAGCATTATCATTTGCATTTTATTGACATGTATGCAGGAGATCAAGAGGTATGATTACCAATTAAGAGCTATACAAGACTATGAAGCTAGCTAAGAAGGTTATTCAGATGTTTAAGGGTTGATATCCTTGTTAGAGAAGTTAAAAGATCCTCAGAGAGAGTGGTTGAAGCCAAGTGTGTAGGTCTCCTAACTTGAGAGGTATGGGGAAGACCATCAGATGATTCTGAAGCCATGAAGTTGGACTTGAGGTCTTGAGAGAGCTCATGAGAAGGGTTGAAGATCACTTTGAAGCCTAGACAGGTCATTGTGCATGATTAAGAAGCCTCAGCCATGAGTGGTTCAGCTAGGGTTTGACTGGGTCAACCCTAAGTCAACTGATGATTTGAAGAAGGTTGAGACATAATACAAGAGCCATGTAATCATGGATTGATGCATTAAGATGTTATAATGATGATTCCAAGGTTAACTCATCATGATTGAAGGATTTGAGAAGTTGCAAGTTAGGGTTTCTAAGGCTTGACAGTGTAAAATCCCCTAGTTTGACCCCCATCTTCAAGGCAATTTAGCTCAAGATGTGATTGTCATCTCATCTTGCCCCCAACATGATTGTTGTAGAGCATGATCTTAGCTTTAATTTTAGTGCTAGAAGTCCTTGATAGGATTTATAGAGCTCAAGTTATGGCTTTGACAAGTTACAAGTCATCTGAGGAATGTGAATTTGGAGCTTGAAAGTTACCCAACTTGCATGAAACTTTTTCCCCAGAAGGGTGATTCCTATGAACTTTTGGTCAACATGAATGTGGTTCCTTATCCTCTTAGCTTTCTAGAGAGTACTATAAGTCCTTGATAGGATTTGTAGAACTCAAGTTATGGCTTTGACAAGTCAAGGGTATTTTGGACATTTGGAGATTACAGGTCATTTCAATCATAAGGCCATAACTCCTATTTGCAAGCTTCAAATGGGAAAATGTTCAACATCAAACTTGTTCAAAACGATGTTTTAAGGCTATCCAAGTGGTCATGAGAGGTTGGAAGTGCTTGTAACTCAAAATTGCAAAATTGGCTTAAAAAGGAAGAATTAAAGTTCATTAAAAGGACCAAATTTGTGATATTTCATTCCAAAGCCAAGATAAGGCATGTAATATGTCATTTTGATCAGAAATGACATTTTAAAGGCATTGGTAATATTACTTTTCTCATTTGAGGTCAAAATCATGGAGTTGCATTTGCTTGCTTAAGGCTTAAGTTACATATGCCAAACTACACACAAGTGCAAAACCAAGATGCTAACACATTCAAACACCTTCATAATCTCATTTGAGGAGAATTTGGATGAGGTTGAAGGGCAAATGCAAGCTGTTAGCAGAGCTGGTATGAGGATGGCATGAGATTGAATTTTCCATGACATGAGATATTGAACTTCTCATTAGATTGATCCAGAACTTTCTAGATCATTCAGTCATGCTCTATATAAACACATGAAGTGATCCAAGGCCAAGGTTGGTGAGAATTGAGGGAGAATAGTGAGATTGAACTTTGAAATTTCTTCTTGCAAATCCAATTCTGTTACAAGGTTTGGATCAATTTCAATCCATTCTTTGGCTCCCAATAGCTTGCTCTAGTGTTAGTGGTTGATCCCAGATTGAATTCAAGGCAAAACTATGGAAGAATCGTGAGTTGGCATTGCAAATTCTTCATCTGCAACTCAAAATCGGGTTCAAGAATTCAAGGCATTTCAACTCATTTCTTTGCATACAGAACCTTCCTTGGATGCTAGTGAAGGAGTTTGGAAGTTCTTGAGGGTTGATTTGAAGATTTGAGTACTCTGTTCACACGATTTTACCAGGTATGTAATTCTCATTCCATGGCTTAATTTAAGTAGAATCAATAGGATTTGTTAGGTTAGAATCATTGTAGGTTGGTGTAGGAAGCTTTCTGGATCATTAATTGGAAGATTAGTGACAATTTAGGGTTTATGCAATTTTTGGTTGAGATTGCTATTCTTGGATTCTTGAGCTTTTAGAATGATTGAGTAGTATAGAAAGATTCCTTGTGAAATTTGGGACAAGATTCGTGTAGTAACCATTTGGAATGGAGGCCTGTGGAGAGAGTTAGGGTTGGATGAGGCTGACCGGAGAAGTCACCGGCGGTGACCTTCGCACGCGCAGGTGGAGGAAGTTCAGAAATTCAAAAGGAAGAAGACAATCTAATAGCCATTGGATTAGATGTGGACCTTTGACCAGATGAGGATCTAACGACCACGAGTGAGGGAGATTTTGTGAAGAGTCTGAGTAAAAGCCAAAACGCACCGTATAACTTAAATGTTGGTCATGGGCTTAAGTCACTAATTGATATCAACACCCCACTTCTGGCCCAGTCTGGATAATGAACTGAGAAAATATGCTATTCACACCACGCGCTTATTAATTTCTCATTGATTTTCTTTTATTTCTTCATTTTGCATAGGTTATTGAATAATCCATAAAAAATTGAAAAATAACTCAAATGATTCCATTCTTTTTCCATTGATTCATGATTGAATCTAGTTTTTTTAGATAAAAAATATTAATATTTCATGCATTTTTTATTTTATTTGCATTTGTTGAATTTTAATTGATATTGAAATAATCATGGTTGATGCTTTATTTTGTTGAATTTGGTTTGATTATGTGATGATGATTATTGCCTTGATTTTTTGTGTGTAGCTAGCATAGATATGCATGTTCCCCCTAGATTTTTCTCACATTTTTGTGATGAATGTAGGTGGTAGTTTTGGGTTGAAACTTTAGGAGCTCCTTTTTTAGGGTTTATGGTTAGTACCTTATGATTTAGGTTTTATATCTAGAACTTGGTGGATGATTCAACCTATGATTTTTGTATGGTAGATTCATGATTGAATTAGGGTCCCTTAGGAATTTTTGTAGGAATTTACAAAGTAGTTTACTATATTTGTTTGATTTTAGTTTAAGTGCTAACTTTAGATGATTCTAATGCACTAATTCAACTAGAATGACTTCTTTAGTTCCCTTAGATTAGGGTTTTGTCCCTCTTGCTCTTGGATGATGTTGAAGACAAGTTTGGGCTACCATGGAATGTTTGAAGAAGCTTGGATGTGAAGATCTCCCTTCTTTTGGTGTAGTGTTGATTAGGTGTTAAGATTAGGGTTTGTAGGCAGAGCTTCTAGATAGATTCTCTTCCTTCATAAACATGGAAGATGTTGATCACTTCCATTCTTCCCTATGATGTAAGGTCACCTTGTAAAGGCCTCATCCCTCCTTTGGTAGGATGTGTGGCTCTTTACAAGCTGGTAGGACCTTTGAGGGTCCCTTCCTCTGATGATAGGATGCTTAGTGGTGACCTTTGGTCTTCACTCTGCTACCAACCATCCAAACTTTGCTCTTATCAAATGAATCTTTCTCCCTTGCTAGAGGATGGAGTTCCTTGTTGAAGAGGCTAGAAGTTGACACTTCTCTGTGTTTGAAGACTACCATTGAAGCTGAAGCTTGTAGATCAGGAAGAGCAAGGTGATACTTGTAAGGAAGAAAGAGCTGAGGCTTGATGAAGAAGAAAGAATAAGTTGATACTTATGCTTGATGTATTGAAAGCTTGAAGAAGCAAGTTGATACTTGATATTGGAGATGATAGCCTTGAAGATTAGTTGAAGACTGAGGACTGAACTGCTGTCAGAAGATTGCTTTGCTGTGAAGCTGTGGAAGCTGTTGAGCTGCTTGTCTGTCTGTTTGCTTTCTGTGCAATTGTATTGGTGTGGCTTGTTTGATTTGCTTGATGCATTAGAATAAGTTCATATTTAGACTGATGTAAACTAGGAGCATGATTGCACTAGAGGGTGAGTTGTTCCCTTTGCTTGTATTGTTACTGTATGGCTTTGCTTGCGGGTATTCGGTAGAGCTCTGCTTCCTTGCCTATGTGGTTTGTGATTTTCTTGATGGCATTTTATTTTATTCTCCTGTATGATTACAGTTATTCATATCTGGCTTGAGGTCGAGATGAGCTTGTGGAGGCTGATGCCCCACACACATTTCCTCCCTCACTTGCATTGCATGCATTTTACAGTCGTTTACTGTTTACTGTTTATGTTGATGCTTTATCTGTTTTTGTTTATCATTGACATGATCCCTTAGGAATCTCACTTCCTTTGATAAGGAAGTGATGATTAGAACTTTAGGTTGAAACCTATGCATGATAACTTCTAGGAGTTCCCTGTTTCAAACCTCCACCATAGGATGAATCCTTGGCATGACAACATTAGGACTTGATAGTCTCCCTTTAGTTGAGCCTGTTCGTTCTCTCTTCTCATCTCAAAACAAATTAAAACACAGTAATAAAGGTTAACTGACGTCGTACGTTACGAGCCTTAAGCTATCTGAGAAAGGGTTGTCGGAGAGTTCTTTCCGACAGCTTGGATGTTTAGTATGGCACCCTTTGGGTGACATGCGATGCATTCACTCTCAGATCATAGTCTCTAGTGCGATATTAGTTGCAAACATTCATAAAAAAACAATTCTTCCGTAAAAGACAGAAAACAAACTTCAAACCTTTTTTCCCCGTGGGCCTATAATTCAAAGGAAGCTTTTCTGAAGAAAAGAGTGTCGTTAACTCCCAGTTCTACCGCAAACGGTAACGCCTAAGTCTTCAAGGGTCGAGCTGCGTATGCCAAACTGCTGGAACTATTTGTTAACCCTACTCGATAAAACAGATGAATCTGAATTCCCGTAATCCGTATTATCCCGAACTACGTAAGCTCTGATCTCTCATACCTGTTGAGAGTACGTAGGCACAATACTGACGTATTGGCGAGCCACCTTCCCCGTAACCTGTAGTTAGGCGAACTACGTTGACTTTGATTTCTCATTCTCTGATGAGAATATGTAGGCATAAAGCGCGACGCTTTGCCGAGTCATTTTCTTTTCCTTTTAAGCCAGCCTTGATAGGTAGATAGATAAAATCAACCCGTCAGATAAACACAACAAGCGTGGATCCCATCGAGTACGATGGACGTGAGGGGTGCTAATACCTTCCCCTTGCGTAACCGACTCCCGAACCCAGACAATGGTTGCGATGACCTCGTCTTATACCCTTTTCGTCATGTTTTTCCGATCGTTTCCTTTCCTGCTCTGAGGGATAAATAACGAAAGGTGGTGACTCTTCTGTTTTGCCGGCACCTTATTTTCGCGGTAGCGACAGCTGGTGACTCTGCTGGGGAATTGATAGTTTCCTGGGATCCAACATCTCGTATGCGAGTCAGTTTGGGGATCCAACGTCCCCTTCGAGAGTCAATCCTAGCGCTTGTATGATTACTTGTTGGGTTGTGTTTATTTATCGCATTTTATTTCCCGCACTTTATTTTCAGTATGATATGATTATCTGTGCTGTTGTGGGAGGGGCATTCTGATGAGTGAGGAGCCAGACCCAGGCTTGAGTGTACCTAGCATTAGCTGTGGAAATTAGTGGGCGCATGCTTGCTTTGCAGGCACTAGTGTCTCATGAAATCCACGCTCAAACGAGGTCCTCCCGGTTGACTTCTTTTCCGGCCCTTTGGGCCTGAGGGGTTGTTGGTTTGGAGGATTGTCGACTATGGGGACCGATCATTTGGAATTCAGCTGAGTGAGGCCGCTTCAGGAGACGGTGATGCCACACCTTCTGGGTATTGTATCACCCCTCTTGAATGTCTGTGACGCTGATGACCGCATAGGATGCCGAACTTGTGTCAAGTTAGGTCCATACCTGTGAGCAGGGTTGGGTTTGTTGCAGGAAGCCTTAACCTTCAGACTACCTGGTTTTCTTGATAGTGAATCAGTTTTGTTGGTATCAGAGGTTCTCATCATCAGAGAGCAGATTTATGGTCCGATACCTGGGTTTTCCTCTTATCAGAGATAGTGGTTGTTCTTGACAGAGCAGTACTGTGGTTTTGTTGATACAGAGCCCTCATCTACTCAACAGCATATTTGTCTTGATCTCCTGCCGCATGATTGCATTTTACATTGCGTTGCATACTCATTGGCATTTCATTAACGTGTGTCTGTGTTGCAGGTACCGTTTCCCCTGGTTCAGGTTTTCTTGCCTCCTATTGTGCTATCATGGGCTCTCTGACGAAGACTGTGGCCTACAAGCTCCCCACTCCTGATGTTGTTCAGCTGACTGGTTTGATTGCTTTGGCAGATGATTCTGTGAGAGATGAATTCAAAAAGTCTTATGGGAAACTACTCAGCCTGGTTCGTAAACCCTCTGTGTTTGAGTTGAATGGGTTGCACGCCCTGCTGCAGTTCTACGATCCTCCGTTGAGATGCTTTACTTTCCAGGACTTTATTCTCGCACCCACACTAGAGGAGTACGTTGATTTGTTATGTGTGCCTATCAAGAGTCAGATGCCCTTTGTTCATATGGATGTTGAGCCTAATCTGGCTAGTCTAGCTCCCTCACTTCACTTAGATGCCTCTGAGTTGGTCTTGTCTAGTTGGAACAGGGTTCCCGGTTTCTCCTTGCAGTTCTTAGTGGGAAAGGCTCAGCAGTGCGCCAAAGACGGATGTTGGATCGTGTTCAACGCCATCCTTGCTCTGTGCATATATGGCATCCTTCTGTTCCCCAATATGCCCGACTTTGTAGACTTCGACGCCTTCCACATCTTTGCATCAGGCAATCCAGTCCCTACCTTGATTGGAGATGTTTACCATTCCGTCCACTACAAAAACGAGAATAGAAGGGGCAAGAATGTCTCGTGATGTGTGCCCCTACTCTATAGATGGCTTGATAGTCACCTACCCAAGAAGGGTCCCTTTACTTCGTCTGCAGCCGCAGCTGAGTGGTCTGAGCGCTTGATGAGTCTGTCAGTGGAGGATATTGCCTGGTTTGATAGAGATAGGTTGGGTACTGAGATTATCTTCAGCTGCAGTGGGTTTCCAAATGTGCCTTTGATAGGCAGGAAGGGCTGTATCAACTATAATCCATCTCTGCTGGTCCGATAGTTTGCTTATGCTTTGAGAGCTCCGCCGAAGGATGAAGAGGTGCAGGAATCTCTGTACCTCACTGGACTTCTAGAGGGGGATATGTTGTCTAAGCTTCAGCACGCTTGGAATGGTATCTGTAAGCGGGGAAAGCCGTTGCTGGGGAAAAGTAATAGCCAAGCCTACGCTCCGTATGTGACTTGGATCAGAGCCAGAGCAGATGCTATAGGGATGTCGTTTCCTCCTGCCAAGCCAAAAAGCCCTCCAGTGATTGAAGAGCCTACCACCGTGCCTATTCAGCAGCATAATCAGGTGTTAGCTGAGAGAGACGAGCTGAAGAAGGCAAATGAAGAACTGGAGAAAGAATTGGCTCAACTCAGAAGCGAGAAAAGCGAAGCCGTTCATTCCTTCAAGAGGCAGACGGAGCCGGTGAACCAGTTAGGGACAGATTTGACTAAGCAGACTGCTGAGTGTGAGCGCTTGGGTCGGGACTTCAAAGCCGTTAATGACGTACTGGCCACTAAGAAGCAACACTTGGATGAAGCGTACTAGAGAATATCCAAGTTCAATCAGCATTGGAAGGCCACCCTAGCCAACGGCAAAGAACGGGAGGATAAGCTAAAGCAACAGATCTCTAAGCTGAAAGCCCAGGGGAAGGCTAGTGAGAAAAGGTTTGATGAAGAAACCGCTTGCAGATACGCCGCTGAATGCCAGCTCAACAAGGCTCTTGCTAACCTGAAGGAGCGCAAGCTAATGTTTGAATCCAAGAAGCGGAAGTTAGAAGATTGTTTCAGCGAAGGAGCATGGGAAGATTCGGTTGAAGGTCTTCAATACACCATTATGCAGAGAGAGTTACTCGTCGAAAGGTTGCTCACTCGGCCTGATCATCCAGAAACGAAGGGGTTGTTAGAAGAGTTTCGCGCCCGTGGCCGTGCTTGACTATTTGTAATCCTTTTGTGTTGATCATTATTGTATGCTGACCATCACCAGGCTTGTTGGTCGAGGTCATGCTATTGATTCTGCTTGTATCCAGTGACGTTGTGTACCACCTTGATGGGCTTTCTTTATATATGAGATGTTATTTCCATGACTGGACTCGGACTTCTTATTATCAACACTCGCACTCAGGCACTAGGATCGGGGGAAATCTCCCTAACGCACAGACACACGTTTGCATTTGCATGAAGCATCTGCATAACGAGCACTTTGTCGTTTTTTCTAACCCTTTGTGTATGCAGGTTGTTCCAGGATTGATCAAAGGCCTATCCACCGCTATCCGACCAAAGCAAATCGAGCTAGAGCTATGGAGCAAGTGCAGACTGACGTTCAAGAACTCCGAGAGAGGATGGACCGCTTCATGGAGCTCATGCAAGTGGTTGCCAATGGCCAAGACCAGCTCAGAACATTGGTCCAACCTCTGATTTCAAGGGTTGACAGCAATGGTGTACTCCATGGTGGGACTGTTCCAACCCCTCCACCTGTTAAAACTCCTCAGAATGGCGTCCCCGTGACTGGGGGGAACGGTAGTGCCAACGGCAATGGGATCACTAACATGGGACTCAATGGTAATACGACTGGCGTCGGTAATGGGAATTTCAAAGCTAATGTCAATGTTGGGCTGGGCAACGACAACACAGGTGTTGGAAATCTGTATGGGCCTCAGCCATGGTTAGAAGACCATCAAGACGATGTGTTCTCACAGAGAGGTGCTGAGGGAGAGCTGACAGCTGAAGCACGTCTGAGGCTTAAGGCACTCGAGGACAAGATGAGGAATTTCGAGAACCTGAACACTATGGGTGTTGACATGTCCAAGCTGGGACTGATTGCTGATTTCAAGGTGCCTCCCAAGTTCAAGGTACCCGACTTTGAGAAGTACAAGGGCACCACTTGCCCTCGCGTCCATCTGAGATCATACTACCAGAAAATGTCTGCTCACTCTGAAGACGAGAAGTTGCTGATGCACTTCTTTCAGGATAGCTTGTACGGGCCCTCCCTGGAATGGTACATGAGTCTGGAACCTACCAGTGTGCGCACGTGGAAGGAACTTGCTGAAGCATTCGTGCACCATTACCAATATAATAGTGACTTGGCTCCGAACCAGGTCCAACTGCAAAATTTGTCACAGAGGAACAACGAAGGGTTCAAAGAATACGCCCAGAGGTGGCGTGAATTAGCAGCTAGGGTTCAGCCGCCGATGGTTGAACGGGAGCTTGTTGAAATGTTCATAGCCACCCTCCTAGGGGTTTATTACGAGAAATTGGTCAGCAGTATGTCTGGAAGCTTCTCAGATCTCATTATCATGGGTGAGCACGTTGAAAACGGGATCAAACTGGGGAAAATTCAAGGTGATTTATCCTCAGCTGGAGGAGGAAAGAAATCATATGGTAACAAAAGGCGAGAAGGAGAGACGAGCGCCGTGTCTAATGCTCGAAGGAAGGGCAAGGGCCAGCACCAGCAGGTGGCCAGTATAACCATCCCCGCTGTCCAACAACCCCAACCACAGCAGCAGCAACAACAACCAAATCAGCAAGGGTACAGAAAGTATCAGAACAGGGCACCTCTGTCGAGTCGTCATCTTGAAACTCCGCCTATGTCTTATGCTCAGCTGTTACAGACTCTGCTTCAATTGCAGCTAATCCAGAAGAGAACCCTGGCTCCCTTGACAGGGGCACCTCTGCCAGGTTATGATGCGAATGCAACTTGTGAGTTTCACTCAGGGGCACCAGGCCACACGATAGAAAATTGCAAAGCCTTCAAGCACAAGGTGCAAGACATGGTGGATGCTAAGATCATCAACTTCTCAGATAATGTGCCAAACGTCACGAAGAACCCTATGCCGAATCATAGGGGAGGTGGGGTGAATGCCATTATTGAAGACGAGAATTTGGATCTACTGACTGACGTCAGGGATTTGAAGACATCGCTTAGCTTCGTCAAAGCCAAGCTGATGAAGAGAGGTTTCTTCCCAGGCTGTGGGGAATTATGTATGGGCTGTGCGACTCGTTCTGATGGATGTGAACAGTTGATAAAAGGGATTCAGAGTTTGATGACCGAAGGGATCTTGCAGTTTAGCCGGAGGGCCGAATGTGGATCTGGAGAGGTAATGCTGAAGCAAGATGATGAGGTTGCCACCATCACCATCTCTCGCAGGACGATCACTATTTCTGCACCCAGACCGCCCACGATTACCATCACCAAGGTTGGGCCGATACCTTTCGAAAGCACCAATGTTGTCCCATGGCATTATGGGGCAGACGTCTACTGCAACAGACAGAAGTTGGAATTGGAACCATCAGGGTCGTGTGTGGATAACCTAGTGGGAATTGGCGGAACCACACGCAGCGGAAGGGTATTTGCTCCACCGGAGGTTGTGGCGAACAAAGCTGAAGTAACCGATAAGGGAAAGAGTAAAGTCGTCGAAGAAACCCCTCGTGGGGTAGAGAAGGACTTACTTGTTAAAGACGCTGAAGAGTTTATGAGGTTGATTAAGAAGAGTGATTACAAGATCGTGGATCATCTCCATCAAACACCCTCGAAAATCTCCATTCTGAATTTGTTGCTGTGTTCTGAGGCACATCGCAATGCGCTGTTAAAGGTCTTGAATGCCACGTATGTGCCGCAGGAAATATCGGTCAACCAGTTGGAAGGGGTCGTAGCCCACGTGAATGCTGGAAACGGGTTAGGGTTCACTAACTTGGAGCTGACGCCGAAGGGAAGGAACCACAATAGTGCTCTGCACATCTCGATAGAGTGTAAGGGAACGATTATGTCTCATATGTTGGTGGACATAGGGTCATCCCTCAATGTTCTACCGAAGAAAGCATTTATGAAGTTGGATACTCGAGGATTGATTTGCACACCCAGTGATCTGGTTGTGAAAGCGTTCGATGGAACCAAACGTCATGTTTTCGGGGAGGTGACGCTACCAATCCAAGTTGGGCCGGAAACTTTCGACGCAATCTTCTACATTATGGACATCATGCCAGCCTATAGCTGTCTCCTAGGCCGGCCATGGATCCATTCTGCTGGCGCCGTGACCTCCATGTTGCACCAGAAACTCAAGTATGCTGTCGGAGGCAGCATCGTGACTGTTTGTGGCGAGGAAGACATAATGGTGAGCCATTTGTCGTCCTTCAAGTATGTTGAGATGGATGGGGAAATCCAAGAAACTCTATGTCAGGCGTTCGAAGCTGTTAAAGTCAAGAACATAGCTCCTGTAATCACTAAGAAACCAGAGATGACTCTCTCTTCCTTCAAGGAAGCCCGGGCCGTTGTTCAAGCCGGATCTACCCTAGGTTGGGGGCGAATTCTAGAAATACCTAACAAATAGGACAAGTTTGGGTTAGGATACTCTCCTGCGGCTGAAGCCTCCTCCTCTCGCAGTGCGTCACTAGGTAAAGGGCCGATCCAGTTTACAAGCGGCGGGGTGATATTTGAAAGTGTCAACGCAGTGTCTGAAGATGGCGAAGACAGCGATTGCGATCTGGACTCTTGGATCCAAGCAAGCAAATCAGGAGAGAGCCTCAACAACTGGTCTATCAGGGATACCATCCAAGTGACAGGCAAAGAGTAATGATTTACTTTCTCCAATTGTGACAGGCAAGGGATACCATCCTTGTTTTAAGCTTAACCCTTGTTATTGCAGGATCCACATAGCAGATGACATCGACTCTGGACCTTCTACGACTCACTTCGACTTTGATTGCCCGATCTATCAAGCCGAAGAAGAGATTGATGAAGACGAAGACCTTCCCGAAGAGTTGGCCCGCTTGTTGAAACAAGAAGAGAAAGTTATTCTGCCTCACGAAGAAGAGATCGAGATTGTGAATCTGGGTTCTGAAGAACTGGTCAGGAATGTCAGGATAGGAGCTGCATTGCGGAGTGATGTCAAGCAGAGATTGGTCGAGATGCTGAGAGAGTATAGTGACGTCTTTGCTTGGTCATACGAAGATATGCCCGGCCTTGACACTGACATCGTGGTCCATCACTTGCCGCTGCGAGAAGATTGTCCTCCCGTTAAGCAGAAGCTTCGGAGGACGCGACCAGATATGGCCGTTAAGATCAAAGAAGAAGTGCAGAAGCAGCTTGATGCTGGATTTTTAGCGGTCACTACTTACCCTCCGTGGGTCGCCAACATAGTGCTTGTACCGAAGAAGGACGGTAAGGTGCAAATGTGCATCGATTATCGGGATTTGAATAGGGCGAGCCCTAAAGATGATTTCCCGCTCCCTCATATTGATGTGTTGGTCAACAATACAGCTCAGTTCTCTATATTTTCGTTCATGGATGGCTTCTCCGGTTACAATCAGATCAAGATGGCGCCTGAGGACATGGAGAAAACTACGTTTATTACACCCTGGGGAACATTTTGCTACAAGGTAATGCCTTTCGGTCTGAAGAACGCAGGGGCCACTTACCAACGAGCAATGGTCACTTTGTTTCATGATATGATTCATCATGAGATTGAAGTCTATGTTGATGACATGATTGCGAAGTCCCAAATGGAGGAAGGACATCTGGTTAATTTGCTGAAGCTTGTTTACAGGCTTAGGAAGTTCAGGTTGAGGCTGAATCCTAACAAGTGTACTTTCGGAGTACGGTCTGGAAAACTACTGGGGTTTATCGTGAGCGAAAGAGGCATCGAGGTTGATCCTGCGAAGATAAAAGCAATACAAGAAATGCCAGCGCCAAAAACAGAAAAAGAAGTTCGTGGTTTCCTGGGCAGAATAAACTACATTGCAAGGTTTATTTCTCAGCTCATGGCCACATGTGAACCAATGTTCAAACTGTTAAAGAAAGATCAGGCGATTATCTGGAACGAGGATTTCCAGAAGGCATTCGACAAAATAAAGCAGTATCTACAAGAACCTCTGATCTTGATACCCCTAGTGGCCGGAAGACCCCTAATCATGTACTTGACAGTTCTTGAGAATAGTATGGGGTGTGTTCTCGGTCAGCATGACGAGACGGGCAGAAAGGAGCATGCCATTTACTACTTGAGTAAAAAAATTCACAGATTGTGAATCTCGTTACTCGATGCTGGAGAAAACGTGTTGTGCACTAGCCTGGGCTGCCAAACGTTTACGACAGTACATGCTCAATCACACCACCATGCTAATTTCGAAGATGGATCCGATCAAGTACGTCTTCGAGAAACAAGCGCTTTCGGGCAGGATTGCCAGATGGCAAATGGTGTTGACGGAATATGACATTCAGTACGTTTCCCAGAAGGCCATTAAGGGCAGCGTATTGTCTGAATACCTGGCCGAACAGCCAATCAAGGATTATAAGCCGATGAAATTTGAATTCCATGATGAGGATATCATGTTTCTTAAAGCAAAAGATTGTGATGAACCGTTGCCCGACGAGGGTCCAGATAGGGAATCCCAGTGGAAATTGATATTTGACGGGGCGGTTAACTCTTATGGAAGTGGCATTGGGGCGATCATCACGACTCCCCATGGATCCCACATCCCGTTTACTGCGAGATTGACGTTTCCAGTCACCAATAATGAAGCGGTGTACGAAGCATGCATCATGGGTCTAGAAGAAGCAATTGATTTGAGAATCAAGAACCTAGACGTATATGGTGACTCGGCACTTGTGATCAACTAAATTAAAGGGGAGTGGGAGACTCGCCAATCGAATTTGGTGCCGTACATGAACTATGCCAGAAGGCTGCTTCCGTTCTTTGATCGAGTGGAACTCCATCATGTGCCCAGGGCTGAAAATCAGATGGCTGATGCCCTAGCCACGTTGGCTTCGATGTATAAAGTCAATTTCTGGAATGAAGCTCCAAGAATCGTCCTTTCTCATCTTGATAGACCTGCATTCGTCTTTGCGATCGAGGAAGCCTCCGACGGCAAGCCATGGTTCCACGATATCCAGACTTTCCTTATGACTAAGGAGTATCCCGCGGGAGCGTCAACCCAGGATAAGAAGACTCTGAGGAGGCTGTCTGGAAATTTTTATCTCAATCCTGATGGAGCTTTGTATAAAAGAAACCACGATCTCGTGCTACTCAGATGTGTAGATGAGAAAGAAGCGAACATGCTCATGGAAGAGGTCCATGAAGGCACATTTGGTACGCACGCCGGTGGGCATGCCATGACGAGAAAGATCCTGAGAGCAGGATACTACTGGCTGACGATGGAGTCGGATTGCTTTAAATTCGCGAAGAGATATCATAAATGCCATATTTATGCTGATAAGATTCATGTGCCGCCGTGCCCGTTAAATGTCATGTCCTCCCCATGGTCGTTCTCCATGTGGGGCATCGACATGATAGGCAAGATCGAGCCCACTGCACCTAACGGTCATCGCTTCATTCTAGTAGCTATCGACTACTTCACCAAGTGGGTGGAGGCAGCCTCATATGCTAATGTGACCAAGCAGGTGGTGGCTAAATTCATAAAGAGGGACATCATCTGTCGTTACGGAATTCCCGAGCGGATCATTACTGATAATGGTTCGAATCTGAATAACAAGATGATGAAGGAGCTGTGCCAGAGTTTCAAGATTGAACACCACAACTCATCTCCTTACCGGCCGAAGATGAATGGCGCCGTTGAAGCGGCCAATAAGAACATCAAGAAGATTGTACAGAAGATGGTTGTGACCTACAAGGATTGGCACGAGATGTTGCCGTTTGCACTGCACGGTTATCGTACCACGGTGCGTACATCAACCGGGGCAACTCCTTTCTCACTAGTGTACGGTATGGAAGTTGTCCTACCGTTAGAAGTTGAGATTCCTTCTTTACGAGTTTTGGTTGACGTGAAACTCGATGAGGCAGAATGGATTAAGAACCGACTAAACCAACTCAGCCTGATGGACGAGAAGAGGTTAGCATCGATTGCATATGGTCGTCTGTACCAAAGCCGAATGAAGAAAGCTTATGATAAGAAGGTGCATCCTAGAAGCTTTCAGACGGGTGATCTCGTCCTGAAGAAGATTCTTCCTCCACACTCCAATCACCGGGGCAAGTGGACTCCCAATTACGAAGGTCCGTACGTCGTTAGCAAGGTCTTCTCGGGAGGAGCCTTGTTGTTATCCACGATGGATGGCGAAGATTTCGCATCCCCGGTGAATGCGGACGCAGTTAAAAAATACTTTGCTTAAAGAATGACCCGCTGGAAAGAAAAAGAATATCCAGGAAAAAATGGGGCATCCCGGCGAACCATAAAAAAGGAAAAAGGTTCGGGAAAAAATTAGGGATATAAAGAAAAGAATGTACACCCGCAAAGTCGAAAACCCGGATGGGCGACTTTGGCAAAAAAGGGTATCCCGGTGAATTGAAAACCCTGAAGGGCGATTCAGGCAAAAGTTAGGGATTTGAAAAAGCAAATGACTGCGTTCCGTGTATGGACTCTCATTGTTTAGTGGTTTGGAAGACCTGAGGGCTGTTTATCTGAATCAATCTCTTCTGAAGCTGAAACGTCGGAGAAGTGTCGAAGTCGAGTGGGTCATAGAGGGATCAACTCATGGTGTTCGTCTACGCCTCATTGCCGACATTTGTGTATATGCTAATGTATATCTATGTTTTTATATTTGTGCAGCTTCCTCATTCCAGGAGCTTGCATCTGTTGTAAAACATTTTTACCCATTCAGGGGTTTGTTATCAAATAAAATGTATACTATTCAGCAATTCTGTTTGCCTGTTTAGCATCTATCTGTTTTGTTTGCGAAAAAGAACGCCGATGTTTTTGATAAAATGCGCATACATAAACTTACTGGCCTAGGCCACTGATTGTTGAAACAATGAATTACTTGAACGTTGTCACAAGATGATAACCTTGATAGGTCTCTTTGAGAAGGGTATCTTGTCTGTTTGTTTGTGTTGTTGAAGGTGTAGCATATACCAGGCAGTACGCCGTATGCGTCCCTAAGCAGGATGATTCCTTCTTCTCCAACAAGTTCAGTAGCACCTCCCCGTGGAGTTTGAACATGAGATTGTAAGCATTGATATGTCTCCCCAAACAGAGAAGACTCTCTCCCCAATCAGATGTATCCTGAAGGATCGTCATCTCCCCAGCTGAGTCATGCACTGAAGTATGAGTTCATTTTCCAGCACTGGGTCAGTGTGCAGTTTTCTCGTTCGGAAGTGTTCAGCCTTCGATAGCGCAGACTGAAGTCTCCAGCAGAATTGAGATTCCCCACAGAGTTGTATTTTCCCCGACAAGTAGGATTTATTCCAGCGTCTAGTTACCCTCCCTAGTCGAGTTTGCAGTTCCCCAAGAGAGCCGAGTTCTTGGAAGCCGTGGGGGCCATGATTGGTTTTCCCCAGTAGAGCGTTGAATAGTTGATGCTGTATTTCCCCACCGGAGTCGGTATCTCCAGGAAAGTTTTGTTGTGAATATTGTGCAGTTTATTTCTGCAATTGATATCGTTTCCTCAGTAGCTTGTGGTTTGAATACCAAGAGGAGCAGGTTCAGGTTCTCGTAGAGCTTTATTCCCCTGCAGCAGTCAACCGAAGTTCGTTTCCTCAGGCGGAATCCAATTGAGATTGGTGTAACTTCTTCTCCTTGGCAGGATGATTCCTCCTCTCCACCAGAGTGGTCCTTTCTCCTTGACAGGAGGATTCTCCCTTCAGCATTTATTTTGCTGATTGGGCCATAGCATTTTGCATGATTGCATAGCATTTACCCTGAAAACGCGTAGCATTTCCACCGTATGGAGCATTGCACCATTGTCGATCATATGCATATGAAACATGAGCTAGGACGTTGTCGTTCTTGTTTTGCAGGTGTTCCTCCGTATAATGGTTTGTTCAAGATGATTCTTGAATTCCCCAGCAAAGTCGTTTGCCCAAGATGATTCTTGAATTCCTCAGTGAAGTTGATTGCTTAAGATGATCCTTAAAATCCCCGGTGAAGTCACCAGAGAGGGTTGCTTAAGTTGATGCTTAAAGTCCCCGGCAGAGTGTTTGCTCAGGATGATTCCTGAAATCTCCAGCAGAGTTATTGGTTCAGGACGATTCTTGAAGTCCCCGAGGGAGTTATTTGTTCAAGATGATTCTTGATTTCCTCAGCTGAGTTTATTTGCCCAGAATGATTTTTGGATCCCCGAAGCAAAGTTACTTGATAGTTCTCCAGAATCCCCAGCGGAGATGTGTCATCCCCAGCATGTTTTCAACAGAGAAGTTGAAATTTCCTTGAAGACTTGATGATTGAAGTCCGGCAGCGGTGCCAAAGCCCCTGACTTACTGATGAAGTCTGACTGCGAGGTCAAAGCAGTTCTCCCAGCTGACGCAGAGTGCTTGACGGCAAAAGATTGTATATCCTTAGTGGTTCTTGATTGATTAAGGGTTCCATTTGAAGACTTATTGACGAAGTCCAACTGTGAGGTCGACCTAGTTGTCTCAGTTGATGTGGAGTGCCTGATGGCAGAAGTTTGGATATCCCTGTTTGGTTCATGATTGACCAAGGATTCTATCTCTGACTTACTGACGAAGTCCGGCTGACCCCCGAAAATTTCTTTGAATGCCCGACGGCATAATTAACTTGATTGTTAAAAAGTCCCTAATGACCTGATGAGTCCCGAGGAATCCTTCTGCCGCAGTGCCGTAGAATGCCTGATGGTAATATCAGCTATGTATCGCCGGTTACCGAGTGACCAGTGATCCCTTGATGACTTGAGGAGGAAGCTGCAGCGAAATCGAATAATCATCCCGACGGAGATTCAGATTAGTATTTCTCCAGCTAGTTGTCGTGCAACTATTATTTCAGTTTCCGAAGATTTGTCCCATCAGAGTACCGTGTACTTGTGCAGTTGGCAAATTTTCGGGTTTTTTGGTATTCAACCGTCTTCTACCTTGATTGTTTGAGAGTCGTTCGCTTCTCACCCAGTCAGGTCCAAGCCGTTTGAATAGGGGCAGCTGTTGCACCCCAAAATTTGCTCAACACTTCTTTACCTAGCTTATGTTTCATTTCATTCACATTAGCATTATCATTTGCATTTCATTGACATGTATGCAGGAGATCAAGAGGTATGATTACCAACTAAGAGCTATACAAGACTATGAAGCTAGCTAAGAAGGTTATTCAGATGTTTAAGGGTTGATATCCTTGTCAGAGAAGTTAAAAGATCCTCAGAGAGAGTGGTTGAAGCCAAGTGTGTAGGTCTCCTAACTTGAGAGGTATGGGGAAGACCATCAGATGATTCTGAAGCCATGAAGTTGGACTTGAGGTCTTGAGAGAGCTCATGAGAAGGGTTGAAGATCACTTTGAAGCCTAGACAGGTCATTGTGCAAGATTAAGAAGCCTCAGCCATGAGTGGTGCAGTTAGGGTTTGACTGGGTCAACCCTAAGTCAACTGATGATTTGAAGAAGGTTGAGACCTAATACAAGAGCCATGTGATCATGGATTGATGCATTAAGATGTTCTAAGGATGATTCCAAGGTTAACTCATCATGATTGAAGGGTTTGAGAAGTTGCAAGCTAGGGTTTCTAAGGCTTGACAGTGTAAAATCCCCTAGTTTGGCCCCTATCTTCAAGGTAATTTAGCTCAAGATGTGATTGTAATATCATCTTTCCCCTAACATGATTGTTGTAGAGCATGATCTTAGCTTTAATTTGAGTGCTAGAAGTCCTTGATAGGATTTGTAGAGCTTAAGTTATGGCTTTGACAAGTTACAAGTTATCTGAGGAATGTGAATTTGGAGCTTGAAAGTTACCCAACTTGCATGAAACTTTTTCCCCATAAGGATGATTCCTATGAACTTTTGGTCAACATGAATGTTGTTCCTTATCCTCTTAGCTTTCTAGAGAGTACTATAAGTCCTTGATAGGATTTGTAGAACTCAAGTTATGGCTTTGACAAGTCAAGGGTATTTTGGACATTTGGAGATTACAGGTCATTTCAATCATAAGGCCATAACTCCTATTTGCAAGCTTCAAATGGGAAAATGTTCAACATCAAACTTGTTCAAAACAATGTTTTAAGGCTAGCCAAGTGGTCATGAGAGGTTGGAAGTGCTTGTAACTCAAAATTGCAAAATTGGCTTAAAAAGGAAGAATTAAAGTTCATTAAAAGGACCAAATTTGTGATTTTTCATTCCAAAGCCAAGATAAGGCATGTAATATGTCATTTTGATCAGAAATGACATTTTAAAGGCATTGGAAATATTACTTTTCTCATTTGAGGTTAAAATCATGGAGTTGCATTTGCTTGCTTAAGGCTTAAGTTACATATGCCAAACTACACACAAGTGCAAAACCAAGGTGCTAACACATTCAAACACCTTCATAATCTTATTTGAGGAGAATTTGGATGAAGTTGAAGGGCAAATGAAAGCTGTTAGCAGAGCTGGTATGAGGATGGCATGAGATTGAATTTTCCATGACATGAGATATTGAACTTCTCATTAGATTGATCCAGAACTTTCTAGATCATTCAGTCATGCTCTATATAAACACATGAAGTGATCCAAGGCCAAGGTTGGTGAGAATTGAGGGAGAATAGTGAGATTGAACTTTGAAATTTCTTCTTGCAAATCCAATTCTGTTACAAGGTTTGGATCAATTTCAATCCATTCTTTGGCTCCCAATAGCTTGCTCTAGTGTTAGTGGTTGATCCTAGATTGAATTCAAGGCAAAACTGTGGAAGAATCGTGAGTTGGCATTGCAAATTATTCATCTGCAACTCAGAATCGGGTTCAAGAATTCAAGGCATTTCAACTTATTTCTTTGCATACAGAACCTTCCTTGGATGCTAGTGAAGGAGTTTGGAAGTTCTTGAGGGTTGATTTGAAGATTTGAGTACTCTATTCACGCGATTTTACCAGGTATGTAATTCTCATTCCATGACTTAATTTAAGTAGAATCAATAGGATTTGTTAGGTTAGAATCATTGTAGGTTGGTGTAGGAAGCTTTCTGGATCATTAATTGGAAGATTAGTGACAATTTAGGGTTTATGCAATTTTTGGTTGAGATTGCTATTCTTGGATTCTTGAGCTTTTAGAATGATTGAGTAGTATAGGAAGATTCCTTGTGAAATTTGGGACAAGATTCGTGTAGTAACCATTTGGAATGGAGGCCTGTGGAGAGAGTTAGGGTTGGATGAGGCTGACCGGAGAAGTCACCGGCGGTGACCATCGCGCGCGCAGGTGGAGGAAGTTCAAAAATTCAAAAGGAAGAAGACAATCTCATAGCCATTGGATTAGATGTGAACCTTTGACCAGATGAGGATCTAACGGCCACGAGTGAGGGAGATTTTGTGAAGAGTCTGAGTAAAAGCCAAAACGCACCGTATAACTTAAATGTTGGTCATGGGCTTAAGTCACTAATTGATATCAGCACCCCACTTCTGGCCCAGTCTGGATAATGAATTGAGAAAATATGCTATTCACACCACGCGCTTATTAATTTCTCATTGATTTTCTTTTATTTCTTCATTTTGCATAGGTTATTGAATAATCCATAAAAAATTGAAAAATAACTCAAATGATTCCATTCTTTTTTCCATTGATTCATCATTGAATCTAGTTTTTTTTAGATAAAAAATATTAATATTTCATGCATTTTTGATTTTATTTGCATTTGTTGAATTTTAATTTATATTGAAATAATCATGGTTGATGCTTTATTTTGTTGAATTTGGTTTGATCATGTGATGATGATTCTTGCCTTGATTTTTTGTGTGTAGCTAGCATAGATATGCATGTTCCCCCTAGATGTTTCTCAAATTTTTGTGATGAATTTAGGTGGTAGTTTTGGGTAGAAACTTTAGGAGCTCCCTTTTTAGGGTTTATGGTTAGTACCTTATGATTTAGGTTTTATATCTAGAACTTGGTGGATGATTCAACCTCTGATTTTTGTATGGTAGATTCATGATTGAATTAGGGTCCCTTAGGAATTTTTGTAGGAATTTACAATGTAGTTTACTATATTTGTTTGATTTTAGTTTAAGTGCTAACTTTAGATGATTCTAATGCACTAATTCAACTTGAATGACTTCTTTAGTTCCCTTAGATTAGGGTTTTGTCCCTCTTGCTCTTGGATTATGTTGAAGAAAAGTTTGGGCTACCATGGAGTGTTTGAAGAAGCTTGGATGTGAAGATCTCCCTTCTTTTGGTGTAGTGTTGATTAGGTGTTAAGATTAGGGTTTGTAGGCAGAGCTTCTAGATAGATTCTCTTCCTTCATAAACATGGAAGATGTTGATCACTTCCATTCTTCCCTATGATGTAAGGTCACCTTGTAAAGGCCTCATCCCTCCTTTGGTAGGATGTGTGGCTCTTTACAAGTTGGTAGAACCTTTGAGGGTCCCTTTCTCTGATGATAGGATGCTTAGTGGTGACCTTTGGTCTTCACTCTGCTACCAACCATCCAAACTTTGCTCTTATCAAATGAATCTTTCTCCCTTGCTAGAGGATGGAGTTCCTTGTTGAAGAGGCTATAAGTTGACACTTCTCTGTGTTTGAAGACTACCATTGAAGCTGAAGCTTGTAGATCAAGAAGAGCAAGGTGATACTTGTAAGGAAGAAAGAGCTGAGGCTTGAGGAAGAAGAAAGAATAAGTTGATACTTATGCTTGATGTATTGAAAGCTTGAAGAAGCAAGTTGATACTTGCTATTGGAGATGATAGCCTTGAAGAGTATTTGAAGACTGAGGACTGAACTGCTGTCAGAAGATTGCTTTGCTGTGAAGCTGTGGAAGTTGTTGAGCTGCTTGTCTGTCTGTTTGCTTTCTGTGCAATTGTATTGGTGTGGCTTGTTTGATTTGCTTGATGCATTAGAATAAGTTCATATTTAGACTGATGTAAACTAGGAGCATGATTGCACTAGAGGTTGAGTTGCTCCCTCTGCTTGTATTGTTACTGTATGGCTTTGCTTGCGGGTATTCGGTAGAGCTCTGCTCCCTTGCCTATGTGGTTTGTGATTTGCTTGATGGCATTTTATTTTATTCTCCTGTATGATTACAGTTATTCATATCTGGCTTGAGGTCGAGATGAGCTTGTGGAGGCTGATGCCCCCACACACATTTCCTCCCTCACTATCATTGCATGCATTTTACAGTCGTTTACTGTTTACTGTTTATGTTGATGCTTTATTTGTTTTTGTTTATCATTGACATGATCCCTTAGGAATCTCACTTCCTTTGATAAGGAAGTGATGATTAGAACTTTAGGTTGAAACCTATGCATGATAACTTCTAGGAGTTCCCTGTTTCAAACCTCCACCATAGGATGAATCCTTGGCATGACAACATTAGGACTTGATAGTCTCCCTTTAGTTGAGCCTATTCATTCTCTCTTCTCATCTCAAAAAAAATTAAAACATAGTAATAAAGGTTAACTGACGTCGTACGTTACGAGCCTTAAGCTATCTGAGAAAGGGTTGTCGGAGAGTTCTTTCCGACAGCTTGGATGTTTAATATGGCACCCTTTGGGTGACATGCGATGCATTCACTCTCAGATCATAGTCTCTAGTGCGATATTAGTTGCAAACATTCATAAAAAACAATTCTTCCGTAAAAGACAGAAAACAAACTTCAAACCTTTTTTCCCCGTGGGCCCATAATTCAAAGGAAGCTTTTCTGAAGAAAAGAGTGTCGTTAACTCCCAGTTCTACCGCAAACGGTAACGCCTAAGTCTCCAAGGGTCGAGCTGCGTACGCCAAACTGCTGGAACTGTTTGTTAACCCTACTCGATAAAACAGATGAATATAAATTCCCGTAATTCGTATTATCCCGAACTACGTAAGCTCTGATCTCTCATACCTGTTGAGAGTACGTGCACAATACTGACGTATTGGCGAGCCACCTTCCCCGTAACCTGTAGTTAGGCGAACTACGTTGACTCTGATTTCTCATTCTCTGATGAGAATACGTAGGCATAAAGCGCGACGCTTTGCCGAGTCATTTTCTTTTCCTTTTAAGCCAGCCTTGATAGGTAGATAGATAAAACCAACCCGTCAGATAAACACAACAAGCGTGGATCCCATCGAGTACGATGGACGTGAGGGGTGCTAATAACTTCCCCTTGCGTAACCGACTCCCGAACCCAGACAATGGTTGCGATGACCTCGTCTTATACCCTTTTCGTCAGGTTTTTTCGATCGTTTCCTTTCCCGCTCTGAGGGATAAATAACAAAAGGTGGCGACTCTTCTGTTTTGCCTGCACCTTACTTTCGCGGTAGCGACAACTATGACCCAGGAGTGAACGCTTCGTATGTCACCCAAAGAGTACCACACTAACATCCAGATTACTGGAGAGAGACCCTCCACCAACCTTTTCCCAGATAGCTTAAGGCTCGTAACGCACGACTTCAATTAACCTTATTACTGTGTTTTTGAATTGTTTTGAGATGAGAAAAGAGAGACACCCTAAAACTATGGTTGAAAGGGGAATCTACCTACAGTTATCATGCATGGGTCAAAACCTAATGTCTGTCATAATTCCCTCTTGCACAGAGGAAATCAGAGATCCTAGGGGAAACAGCAAAAGAAGCAAACAGTAAACAGTAAACAGTAAAATGCATGCTATGCAACAGTACCAGCGAGGCAAGGGAGAAAACAACAGGCAAGAGGAGACAAGCTCCACCTCAAACCTAGAGATAATCAGCACAAGCAAACAGACAATATAGAGAAAAACAAAAGATACAGAGGAGGCAACCCAAGCAGCAGCAACAAACTCCTACAGCAGACAGCAACAACAAGCTCTAAACAGCACAGTTGAAAAGATTGCAAAGTTGACAGCAAGACTTCATCCTCAAGCTAGCTTCTATCTTCAAGCTTCATCAAACTTCATCTTCAAGCTCTAGCAAGCACCTCCAAGCAAAGGATTAATCATCAAGATCAAGGTTGTAATGTTGAGAACCAGATGAAAACCAAAGGAAATCATCAAATACCAACATTAAAATGGAAATGTATCCTCAAAGTTCTACTCAACTATGGGCATACCACACATCCCTCCAAAGGAGAGATGGAGTTTCCCTAGGAGGAATTTACATCATTGGATGGAATACAAGCACATAATGCATTCTATGTTTGATGAAAGAATCAAAACTAGCTCTAATGGCTCTTCCTAAAACCCTAATTTCCTAAGCTCATAAAACAACTCCTAAAAGAAAAGGAAAATTCAACTCCAAGCTCCAATATTCAAGCCACAATAGCTACACCAAGTCCAGAAGACCTCCCAAAAAGGATTCCAAGCCAAGCAAGCTCCAAAGTCACCAACCAAGCCAAACAAGCAAAGGCACTCAAGAGAGAACAACACAAACACAAGCAACTTGCAAAATACATGAAAAATATGAAAATGCATCTAAAAATGCCAAATAAAATCTAAAAGGACCCCTAAGGTATCAGGGACCAGGGGTCAAAAGGGGAGATTAAGAATCAAAAGGGAAGTGCCCCAACAGAGGGCAAACACCAAGAGTGTCCCAAACAAAGGCAGCAATGGAGAGGGAACAAAAGTCAATTCAAATCACACGAAAAAAGCACTTAAAAATTATGAAAAAAAATATCCAAAGATCAATTAACATATTAACACCATGCTCAAAAAAAATCATGCAAAAATAAGAAGTTTAAACATGGAAATAAAATCAAGAAAGAACAGAACTGCAATTTAAATCAAATAAAACAGCTCCAACATTTAATTTGTTTTAAAATAGAAAATGAAACGAAAAAAAAAAATAAAATATCCAGAAAAAACTAGACATCTTAAAGTTTTTAAAAATTATTTTTGTGTATTTTTATGATTATTAGAGCTATTTTAAATGATTTAAAATGGAACAACACCAAAACAGAAAATAAAACCAACTAAACTTAAAACAGAAAATAAATGGTGTAGACAGCAATAAAATGCAGTGCAAATGGCAGACTGGGCCTCCCAGGAGGTGCAAAAAGCAAAGAGCTAGGCCCACAAAACAAAAATAAAAAAAAGAAAACGAAAATGAAAGAAAAAAGAAACAAAATGCACACCAGCGGGATCGAACCCGCGCGCGCCCAATCCCCTCCCATATGCCAAACGACGCCGTTTTGGCCTTAGGACGCGTGGCGCCTCCTCGCACCCATGATGGGAAGACTCGGTCTCCTATCTCTCTCAAATCGGACGGCTACCCTCCTTCTTCTCCAACCAGAATTTCCACCGCCGGAGCAACACTCGGGTCACCCCGACCAAGCATTCCGGCCACCACAAAGTGCAGAACAACACACATAAAATGCAAAACTCAACTGTTTTTAGAGTTTTTTACGTCAAAATTCATCTACGTCTCGCAAGGATTCCAAATATATCAACCAAAATTATTAATAATGCAACATGAGAGAAAAACTAAGCAAATAAAGTTTGGTACCAAAAACTCAAGTTCATCAAAACCTCTCCAAATTAATTCTAAACTCAACCTTATGTCATGGAGGTTATCGATCAAGCAAAAACTAAGCAAAATCATGCAATAACAGTCCATACAAAATCTCACAAGTTTGGAGCTCCAAATTTCGAACGTCATAAACATTAACAATTATCATTCAGAAATGATCTACATGCTTCAAGGAGTGCAAAGAAACAAAAATGGAAAAGAATCATCAAGTATTAAGAGAGATATGTTGAAATTCAAGTACCTAGTGGAGAACTTCCACTGAGCCTTTAATCCTTGATGAAGCTTCACAAAACTCTCCAGAATCGTTCAATGATCTTAAATAAAGCTTTCTCAACTCACAATTTGGCTTGAAACGATCTAGATCTGAGAATTCACTTTTTGAGTTCTTCACTTTTTCAAGCTTGTTCTTGATCAATTCTGCTCCAATTTCGAAAACTGATGATTTGTGAAGGTTAGAAATGTTATATACAATGGATATTGATCAAGAGAAAGCCCAATCCTTGCATCTAGGCCCAAAATGAATTTTCAAAATTTCACCACTTTTTGCTCCTGAGTGTACACGAAAATGGCAATGTTTTGGCTCCAAAATGGTTCAATTCAACTAATAGCAGCATGTGGAGTGTGAATGGCTGGGATTTCATCCTTGTATCTGATCCAATGGCTATTTTTGATTATGTAACTTCATGGTGAAGTAATCTAAATGAAAACTCCCAAAACTTGGCCTATGCTCAAAATTTTGCCAATGCCAATGTGCTTAGAATGTGATTTCCATTCAAAAAATGTACTTACATGACATGTTTTGGTCCTCTAACTCAAAAAGTCAATTTTCCCTCCTTAATCCATTTGAAAAATTCCCTTTTTTAGGCCATTTTAAGTGACTTTTTGCTACAAGCCAAACCAATCCCAAATGATCACTTGGTTGCACTTAAAATCATGTTTTGAGCAAGTTCCATGTTGAACAAATCTCCATTTGAAGAGTGCAAGTTGGAGATTTTGACCTATGATTGAAAATGGCCTATAATCTCACTTTCCCAAAATACCCCTGACTTGTAAACCTCATAACTTGAGTTCTACAAATCAGATGGAAGACTTCTAGTACAATTTAGAAAGCTAAGATCATTAGGAACAACTTTCATGTTGGCCAAAAGTTCAAGTGAAACCTCCTTCTAGGTCAAAAATAGCTTTGAAATCATATGATTTTCACAGACAAATTTCAGTGGCATCTGAGGACTTGTAACTTGTCTGGGCCATAACTTGAGTTCTATAAATCTAATGGAGGACTTCTAGTACTCAAATTAAAGGTATTAAGATGCTTTACAAGTTTCATGTTGGCCAAAGATCCATTTGAAACTTTCATTTTGACTTATGTGGACTTGAAGTTAGGCACTAAACAGGGAATTTTGCACTGAAACCCTAATTTAGCAACTTCCCACACTCTTGATTCTTCTTGACTTGATCTTGGAAAAACACCACAAATGTCTCAACATATCATTTCATGAACTCCATGACCTAAAAGTAGGCTTTGATACTCTTCAATTGCACAGTTGACCTAGGATTGATCCAGATGAAACCCTAATTGCTTGCACCTCAACTGTGGCTCTTGCATTTGACAAAATGACTTGATTAAACTATCCAATGGCCCTCTTTGAATTCTATGAGATCCATACACATCCTCTTATAACATTCAACACTTCACAACCCTTTGATGGTCTTCAGTTGATCCTCAAGTTAGGAGAAGATTCACACTCAAACATCTAAACCCTTAAGCACTCAAACCACCTTCTGATGACTTTGACCACTCCCCAATCTGGAATGAGACCTCTTGCTAGGCTTCTCTTGAGAAGAATCACACTTGATCCCCTGCTATATGAATGGTACCATGATATGCAAATGATATAACTATACAAATGATAATGCAATGAAACATAAACCAGGTAAGAAAAGGTTGAGCAAATTTTGGGGTGCAACAAGCCGACCTTCAGGTACGATGCCTGTTTGTTTAAGAGATGCTTGACGGCGAGGTCAGATGTTCCTCTCAACTTCGTATTGAGCCGGCCTTCGGGTTCGATGTCTGTTTGTTTAAGAGATGCATGACAGCAAGGTCTAATGTTCTTATCAACTTCAGGTTGAGCCGCCCTTCGGGTTCGATGCCTGTTTGTTTAACAGATGCTTGACGGTTAGGTCAGATGTTCTTCTCAACTTCGGGTTGAGCCGGCCTTCAGATTTGATGCCTGTTTCTTTAACAGATGCTTGACAGTGAAGTCAAATGTTCTTCTCAACTTCATGTTGAGCCGACCTATGGGTTCGATGCCTGTTTGTTTAACAGATGCCTAACAGCGAGGTCAGATGTTCCTCTCAACTTCGTGTTGAGCCGGCCTTCGGGTTTGATGCCTGTTTGTTTAACAGATGCCTGACGGAGAGGTCAGATGTTCTTCTAAACTTCGTGTTGTGTCGGCCTTCGGGTTCGATGCCTGTTTGTTTAACTAATGCCTGATGGGAAGGTCAAATGTTCCTCTCAACTTCGAGGTAAGCCGGCCTTCGGGTTCGATACCTGTTTGTTTAATAGATGTTTGACAGCGAGGTCAGATGTTCTTCTCAACTAAGGGTTGAGGCTACTTTCGGGTTTGATGCCTGTTTGTTTAACAAATGCCTGACGGCGAGATCAGATGTTCTTCTCAACTTCGGGTTGAGCCGGCCTTCAGGTTCAATAACTTTTTGTTTAACAGATGCCTGACGGCGAAGTCAGATGTTCTTCTCAACTTCGGGTTGAGCCGACCTTTGGGTTCGATGCCTGTTTGTTTAGCAGATGTCTGGCGGCTAGGTCAAATGTTCTTCTCAACTTCGGGTTGAGCCGGCCTTCGGGTTCGATTCCTGTTTGTTTAACTAATGCCTGGCAGGGAGGTCGGATGTTCTTCTCAACTTCAGGTTGAGTCGGCCATCAAATTCGATGCCTGTTTGTTTAACAGATGCCTGACGGCAAGGTCAAATGTTCTTCTCAACTTCGGGTTGAGCTGACCTTCGGGATCGATGCCTGTTTGATTAACAGATGTGTAGCATAGAGGTCTAATTTTCTTATCAACTTCGCGTTGAGCCGCCCTTCGGGTTCGATGCCTGTTTGTTTAAAAGATGCCTAACAGTGAGGTCAGATGTTCTTCTCAACTTCGGGTTTAGCCGGCCTTCAGATTTCATTCTTGTTTGTTTAATAGATGCTTGACAATGAAGTTAAATGTTCCTCTCAACTTCATGTTGAGCCGACATTCAGGTTCGATGCCTATTTGTTTAACAGATGCCTTACAACGAGGTCAGATGTTCCTCTCAACTTCGTGTTGGGCCGGCCTTCGGGTTCGATGCATGCTTATTTAGCAGATGCCTGACGGCGAGGTCTAATGTTCTTATCAACTTCGGGTTGAGCCGGCCTTCGGATTTGATGCCTGTTTGTTTAACAAATGCTTGACAGTGAAGTCAAATGTTCCTCTCAACTTCAAGTTGAACCAACATTCAGGTTCGATGCCTATTTGTTTAACAGATGCCTTACGGCGAGGTCAAATGTTCCTCTGAACTTCATGTTGGGTCGGCCTTCAGGTTCGATGCCTGTATGTTTAACAGATGCCTGACAGCGAGGTCTAATGTTCTTATTAACTTCGGGTTAAGCCCCCCTTCGGGATCGATGCCTGTTGGTTTAATAGATGCCTGACGGTGAGGTCAGATGTTCTTCTCAACTCCGGGTTGAGCCGACCTTCGGATTTGATGCCTGTTTGTTTAACAGATGCTTGACAGTGAAGTCAAATGTTCCTCTCAACTTCATGTTGAGCGACCTTTGGGTTCGATGCCTGTTTGTCTAACAGATGCCTGACAGCGAGGTCAGATGTTCCTCTCAACTTCGTGTTGAGCCGGCCTACGGGTTCGATGCTTGTGTGTTTAACAGATGCTTGATGGCAAGGTCAGATGTTCTTCTCAACTTCGGGTTGAGTCGGCCTTCGGGTTCGATGCCTGTTTGTTTAACAGATGCCTGGCAGAGAGGTCTAATGTTCTTATCAACTTCAGCTTGAGCCGCCCTTCGGGTTCGATGCTTGTTTGTTTAACAGATGCCTGACAGTGAGGTCAGATGTTCTTCTCAACTTCGAGTTGAGCCGACCTTCGGATTTGATGCCTGTTTGTTTAACAGATGCTTGACAGTGAAGTCAAATGTTCCTCTCAACTTCATGTTGAGCCTACCTTCAGGTTCGATACCTGTTTGTTTAAGAGATGCTTGACGGCGAGGTCAGATGTTCCTCTCAACTTCGTGTTGAGCCGACCTTCGAGTTCGATGCCTATTTGTTTAAGAGATGCCTGACAGCAAGGTCTAATTTTCTTATCCACTTCGGGTTGAGCCTCCCTTCGGGTTCGATGCATGTTTGTTTAACAGATGCCTGACGGTGAGGTCAGATGTTCTTCTCAACTTCGGGTTGAGCCGGCCTCCGGGTTCGATTCCTGTTTGTTTAAGTAATGCCTGGCAGGGAGGTCGGATGTTCTTCTCAACTTCAGGTTGAGTCGGCCATCAAATTCGATGCCTGTTTGTTTTACAGATGCCTGACGGTAAGGTCAAATGTTCTTCTCAACTTCGGGTTGAGCCGGCCTTCGAGTTCGATGCCTTTTTGTTTAACAGATGCCTAGAAGATAGGTCTAATTTTCTTATCAACTTCGCGTTGAGCGGCCCTTCGGGTTCGATGCCTGTTTGTTTAACAGATGCCTAACGGTGAGGTCAGATGTTCTTCTCAACTTCGGGTTGAGCCGGCCTTCGGATTTGATTCCGGTTTGTTTAACAGATGCTTGAAAATGAAGTCAAATGTTCCTCTCAACTTCATGTTGAGCCGACATTCAGGTTCGATGCCTATTTGTTTAACAGATGCCTTACAACGAGGTCAGATGTTCCTCTCAACTTCGAGTTGGGTCGGCCTTCGGGTTCGATGCCTGTTTATTTAACAGATGCCTTACGGCGAGGTCTAATGTTCTTATCAACTTCGGGTTCAGCCGGCCTTCGAATTTGATGCCTGTTTATTTAACAAATGCTTGACAGTGAAGTCAAATGTTCCTCTCAACATCATATTGAGCCGACATTCAGTTTCGATGACTATTTGTTTAACAGATGCCTTATGGCGAGGTCAGATGTTCCTCTCAACTTCGTGTTGGGCCGGCCTTCGGGTTCGATGCTTGTATGTTTACAGATGCCTAACAGCGAGGTTTAATGTTCTAATTAACTTCGTGTTAAGCCGCCCTTCGGGTTCGATGCCTGTTGGTTTAACAGATGCCTGACAGTGAGGTCAGATGTTCTTCTCAACTTCGGGTTGAGCCGACCTTCGGATTTGATGCCTGTTTGTTTAACATATGCTTTACAGTGAAGTCAAATGTTCCTCTCAACTTCATGTTGAGCGACCTTCGGGTTCGAAGCCTGTTTGTTTAACAGATGCCTGACGGCGAGGTCACATGTTCTTCTCAACTTTGTGTTGAGCCGGCCTACGGGTTCGATGCCTGTGTGTTTAACAGATGCCTGATGGCGAGGTCAGATGTTCTTCTCAACTTCGGGTTGAGCCGGCCTTCGTGTTCGATGCCTGTTTGTTTAACAGATGCCTGACAGAGAGGTCTAATGTTCTTATCAACTTCAGCTTGAGCGGCCCTTCAGGTTAGATGCTTGTTTGTTTAACAAATGCCTGACAGTGAGGTCAGATATTTTTCTCAACTTCGAGTTGAGTCGGCCTTCGGATTTGATGTCTGTTTGTTTAACAGATGCTTGACAGTGAAGTCAAATGTTCCTCTCAACTTCATGTTGAGCCTACCTTCAGGTTCGATACCTGTTTGTTTAAGAGATGTTTGACGACGAGGTCAGATGTTCCACTCATCTTCGTGTTGAGCCGACCTTCGAGTTCGATGCCTATTTGTTTAAGAGATGCCTGACAGCGAGGTCTAATTTTCTTATCATCTTCGGGTTGAGCCTCCCTTCGGGTTCGATGCCTGTTTGTTTAACAGATGCTTGACGGTGAGGTCAGATGTTCTTCTCAACTTCGGGTTTAGCCGACCTTCAGATTTGATGCCTATTTGTTTAACAGATGCTTGACAGTGAATTCAAATGTTCCTCTTAACTTCATGTTGATCCGACCTTCGGATTCGATGTCGGTTTGTTTAACAGATGCCTGACGGCGAGGTCAGATGTTCCTCTCAACTTCGTGTTGAACCGACATTCGGGCTCGATGCCTGTTTGTTTAACAGATACCTGATGGGGAGGTCAGATGTTCTTCTCAACTTCGTGTTGTGCTGGCCTTCGGGATCGATGCCTATTGGATTAACTAATGCCTGATGGGAAGGTCAAATGTTCCTCTCAAATTCGAGGTGAGCCGGCCTTCAGGTTCGATACCTATTTTTTTAATAGATGTTTCACGGCGAGGTCAGATGTTCTTCTCAACTAAGGGTTGAGACGACCTTTGGGTTTGATACCTGTTTCTTTAACAGATGCCTCACGGCGAGGTCAGATGTTCTTCTCAAATTCGGGTTGACCCGGCCTTCGGGTTCGATGCTTGTTTGTTTAACAGATGCCTAACGATGAGGTCAGATGTTCTTCTCAACTTCGGGTTGAGCCGGCCTTCAGATTTGATGCCTGTTTGTTTAACAGATGCTTGACAGTGAAGTCAAATGTTCCTCTCAACTTTATGTATAGCCGACCTTCAGGTTCGATGCCCGTTTGTTTAAGAGATGCTTGACGGCGAGGTCAGATGTTCCTCTCAACTTCGTGTTGAGCCGGCCTTCGGGTTCGATGCCTATTTGTTTAAGAGATGCCTGACAACAAGGTCTAATGTTCTTATCAACTTCGGGTTGAGCCGCCCTTCGGGTTTGATGCCTGTTTGTTTAACAGATGCCTGATGGTGAGGTCAGATGTTCTTCTCAACTTTGGGTTGAGCCGGCCTTCGGATTTGATTCCTGTTTCTTTAACAGATGCTTGTAAGTGAAGTCAAATGTTCTTCTCAACTTCATGTTGAGCCGACCTACGGGTACGATTCCAGTTTGTTTAACAGATGCCTGACGGCGAGGTCAGATGTTCCTCTCAACTTCGTGTTGAGCCGGCCTTCGGGTTCGATGCTTGTTTGGTTAACAGATGCCTGATGGCGAGGTCAGTTGTTCTTCTCAACTTCGTGTTGTACCGGCCTTCGGGTTCGATGCCTGTTTGTTTAACTAATGCCTGATGGGGAGGTCAGATGTTCCTCTCAACTTCGAGGTGAGTCGGCCTTCGGGTTCGATACCTGTTTGTTTAATAGATGTTTGACAGCGAGGTCAGATGTTTTTCTCAACTAAGGGTTGAGACAGCCTTCGGGTTTGATGCCTGTTTATTTAACAGATGCTTAACGGCGAGGTCAGATGTTCTTCTCAACTTCGGGTTGAGCCGACCTTTAGGGTCGATGCCTGTTTGTTTAACAGATGCCTGGCGGCTAGGTCAGATGTTCTTCTCAACTTCGGGTTGAGCCAGCCTTCGGGTTCGATTCCTCTTTGTTTAACTAAAGCCTGACAGCGAGGTCAGATGTTCTTCTCAACTTTGGGTTGAGTCAGCCATAATATTCAATGCCTGTTTCTTTAACATATGCCTGAAACGAGGTCACATGTTCTTCTCAAATTCGTGTTGTGCCGGCCTTTAGGTTCGATGCCTGTTTGTTTAACTAATGCCTGATGGGAAGGTCAGATATTCCTCTCAACTTCAAGTTGAGCCGGCCTTCAGGTTCGATGCTTGTTTGTTTAACAGATGTTTGACGGTGAGGTCATATGTTCTTCTCAATTAAGGTTTGAGTCGGCCTACGGGTTCGATGCCTGTGTGTTTAATAAATGCCTGATAGCGAGGTAAGATGTTCTTCCCAACTTCGGGTTGAGCTGGCCTTCGGGTTCGATGCCTGTTTGTTTAACAGATGCCTGGCAGAGCGGTCTAATGTTCTTATCAACTTCAGCTTGAGCCGCCCTTCGGGTTCGATGCTTGTTTGTTTAACAGATGCCTGACAGTGAGGTCAGATGTTCTTCTCAACTTCAGGTTGAGCCGGCCTTCGGATTTGATGCCTGTTTGTTTAACAGATGCTTGACAGTGAAGTCAAATGTTCCTCTCAACTTCATGTTGAGCCGACCTTCAGGTTCAATGCCTGTTTGCTTAAGAGATGCTTGACGGCGAGGTCAGATGTTTCTCTCAACTTTGTGTTGAGCCGACCTTCGAGTTCAATGCCTATTTGTTTAAGAGATGCCTGATAGCGAGGTCTAATTTTCTTATCAACTTCGGGTTGAGCCGCCCTTCGGGTTTGATGCCTGTTTGTTTAACAGATGCCTGACGGTGAGGTCAGATGTTCTTCTCAACTTCGGGTTGAGTCGGTCTTCGGATTTGATGCCTGTTTGTTTAGCAGATGCTTTAGAGTAAGTCAAATGTTCCTCTCAACTTCATTTTGAGCCGACCTTCAGGTTCGATGCCTGTTTGTTTAACAGATGCCTGACAGCGAGGTCAGATGTTCCTCTCAACTTCGTGTTGTGCTGGCCTTCGGGTTCAATGCGTGTTGGTTTAACTAATGCCTTATGGGAAGGTCAGATGTTCCTCTCAACTTCGTGGTGAGCCGGCCTTTGGGTTCGATGCTTGTTTGTTTAACAGATGCCTGACGGTGAGGTCAGATGCTCTTCTCAACTTCGGGTTGAGCAAGCCTTCGGATTTGACGCCTGTTTGTTTAACAGATGCTTGACAGTGAAGTCAAATGTTCCTCTCAACTTCATGTTGAGCCGACCTTCAGGTTCGATGTCTGTTTGTTTAAGAGATGCTTAACGGCGAGGTCAGATGTTCCTCTAAACTTCGTGTTGATCCGGCCTTCGGGTTCGATGCATGTTTGTTTAAGAGATGCCTGACAGCAAGGTCTAATGTTCTTATCAACTTTGGGTCGAGCCGCCCTTCGGGTTCGATACCTGTTTGTTTAACAGATGCCTGACGGTGAGGTCAGATGTTCTTCTAAACTTCGGGTTAAGCCGACCTTCAGATTTGATGCCTGTTTGTTTAACAGATGTTTGACGGCGAGGTCCGATGTTCTTCTCAACTAAGGGTTGAGACGGCCTTCGGGTTTGACGCCTGTTTGTTTAACAGATGCCTGACAGCGAGGTCAGATGTTCTTCTCAACTTCCCGTTGAGCCGGCCTTCGGGTTCCATAACTTTTTGTTTAACAGATGCCTGACGGGGAGGTCAGGTGTTCTTCTCAACTTCGGGTTGAGCCGACCTTTAAGTTCGATGCCTGTTTGTTTAGCAGATGCCTGGAAGCTAGGTCAGACGTTCTTCTCAACTTCGGGATGAGCCGACCTTCAGGTTCGATTCTTGTTTGTTTAACTAATGCCTGGCAGTGAGGTCGGATGTTCTTCTCAACTTCAAGTTGAGTCGTCCATCAAATTCGATGCCTGTTTGCTTAACATATGCCTGACAGCAAGGTTAGATGTTCTTCTCAACTTCGTGTTGTGCCGGCCTTCGGGTTCGATGCCTGTTTGTTTAACTAATTCCTGATGGGGAGGTCAGATGTTCCTCTCAACTTCAAGATAAGCCGGCCTTCGGGTTCGATGCCTGTTTGTTTAACAGATGTTTGACAGCGAGGTCAGATGTTCTTCTCAATTAAGGATTGAGACGGCCTTCGGGTTCGATGTCTGTTTGTTTACCAGATGCCTGACGGCAAGGTCAAATGTTCTTCTCTACTTCGGGTTGAGCCGGCCTTCGGGTTCGATGCTTGTTTCTTTAATAGATGCCTAGCAAAGAGGTATAATGTTCTTATCAACTTCGGGTTGAGCCGCCCTTCGGGTTCGATGCCTGTTTGTTTAACAAATGCCTAACAGTGAGGTCAGATGTTCTTCTCAACTTCGGGTTGAGCCGACCTTCGGATTTGATGCCTGTTTGTTTAACAGATGCTTGACAGTGAAGTCAAATGTTCCTCTCAACTTCATGTTGAGCCGACATTCAGGTTCGATGCCTGTTTGTTTAACAGATGCCTTACGGCGAGGTCATATGTTCCTCTCAACTTCGTGTTGGGCCGGCCTTCTGGTTCGATGCCTGTTTGTTTAACAGATGCCTGGCGGCGAGGTCTAATGTTATTATCAACTTCGGGTTGAGCCACCCTTTGGGTTTGATGCCTGTTTGTTTACCAGATGCCTGACGGGGAGGTTAGATGTTCTTCTCAACTTCGGGTTGAGCCGGACTTCGGATTTGATGTTTGTTTGTTTAACAGATGCTTGACAGTGAAGTTAAATGCTCCTCTCAACTTCATGTTGTGCTGACCTTCGGGTTCGATGCCTGTTTGTTTAACAGATGCCTGAAGGCGAGGTCAGATGTTTTTTTCAACTAAGGGTTGAGACGGCCTTTGGGTTTGACGCCTGTTTGTTTAACAGATGCCTGATGCCAAGGTCAGATGTTCTTCTCAACTTCGCGTTGAGCCGGCCTTCGGGTTCCATAACTTTTTGTTTAACAGATGCCTGACGGCGAGGTCAGATGTTCTTCTCAACTTCGGATTGAGCCGACCTCTAGGTTCGATGCCTGTTTGTTTAGTAGAAGCCTGGCAGCTAGGTCAGATGTTCTTCTCAACTTCGGGATGAGCCGACCTTCAGGTTCGATTCTTGTTTGTTTAACTAATGCCTGGCAGGGAGGTCGGATGTTCTTCTCAACTTCAGGTTGAGTCGTCCATCAAATTCGATGCTTGTTTGTTTAACATATGCCTGACAGCGAGGTTAGATGTTCTTCCCAACTTCGGGTTTAGCCGGCCTTCGGATTTGATGCCTGTTTGTTTAACAGATGCTTGACAGTGAAGTCAAATGTTCCTCTCAACTTCATGTTGAGCCGACCTTCGGGTTCGATGCCTGTTTGTTTAACAGATGTCTGACGGCGAGGTCAGATGTTCCTCTCAACTTCATGTTGTGCCGACCTTCGGGTTCGATGCCTGTTTGTTTAACAGATGCCTGACAGCGAGGTCATATGTTCTTCTCAACTTCATGTTGTCCCGGCCTTCGGGTTCGATGCCTGTTTGTTTAACTAATGCCTGATGGGGAGGTCAGATGTTCCTCTCAACTTCAAGGTGAGCCGGCCTTCGGGTTCGATACCTGATAGTTTAACAGATGTTTGACGACGAGGTCAGATGTTCTTCTCAACTAAGGGTTGAGACGGCCTTCGGGTTTGATGCCTGTTTATTTAACAGATGCCTGACCGCGAGGTCAGATATTCTTCTCAACTTCGGGTTGAGCCGGCTTTCGGGTTCCACACCTTTTTGTTTAACAGATGATTGACGGCGAGGTCAGATGTTCTTCTCAACTTCGGGTTGAGCCGGCCTTTGGGTTCGATTTTTGTTTGTTTAACAGATGCCTGGTGGCTAGGTCAGATGTTCTTCTCAACTTCGGGTTTAGCCAGTCTTCGGGTTTGATTCCTGTTTGTTTAAGTAAGGCCTGACAGCAAGGTCAGATGTTCTACTAAAGTTCGGGTTGAGTCGGCCATCAAATTCGATGCCTATTCGTTTAACATATGCCTAACAGCGAGGTCAGATATTCTTCTCAACTACGTGTTGTGCCGGCCTTCAGGTTCGATACCTGATTGTTTAACTAATGCATGATGGGGAGGTCAGATGTTCCTCTCAACTTCAAGTTGAGCCGGCCTTCGGGTTCGATGCCTATTTGTTTAACAGATGTTTGACGGCGAGGTCATATGTTCTTCTCAATTAAGGTTTGAGACAACCTTCGAGTTCAATGCCTGTTTGTTTAATAGATGCCTGACGGCGAGGTCATATGTTCCTCTCAACTTCGTGTTGGGCCGGCCTTCTGGTTCGATGCCTGTTAGTTTAACAGATGCCCGACGGAGAGGTCTAATGTTATTATCAACTTCGGGTTGAGCCACCCTTTGGGTTCGATGCCTGTTTGTTTACCAGATGCCTGACGGGGAGGTTAGATGTTCTTCTCAACTTCGGGTTGAGCCGGCCTTCGGATTTGATGCTTGTTTGTTTAAAAGATGCTTGACAGTGAAGTCAAATGTTCCTCTCAACTTCATGTTGAGCCGACCTTCGGGTTCGATGCCTGTTTGTTTAACAGATGCCTGACGGCGAGTTCAAATGTTCCTCTCAACTTCGTGTTGAGCCGGCCTTCGGGTTCGATGCCTGTTTATTTAACAGATGCCTGACGGCGAGGTCAGATGTTCTTCTCAACTTTGTGTTGTGCCGACCTTCGGGTTCGATGCCTGTTTGTTTAACTAATGCCTGATGGGGAGGTCAGATGTTCCTCTCAACTTCAAGGTGAGCCGGCCTTCGGGTTCGATACCTGATTGTTTAACAAATGTTTGACGGCGAGGTCAAATGTTCTTCTCAACTAAGGGTTGAGACGGCCTACGAGTTTGATGCCTGTTTATTTAACAGATGCCTGACGGCGAGGTCAGATATTCATTTCAACTTTGGGTTGAGCCGGCCTTCGGGGTCCACACCTTTTTGTTTAACAGATGCTTGACGGCGAGGTCAGATATTCTTCTCAACTTCGGGTTGAGCCGACCTTTGGGTTCGATGCCTCTTTGTTTAACAGATGCTTGGCGGCTAGGTCAGATGTTCTTCTCAACTTCGGGTTGAGCTGGTCTTCGGGTTCGATTCCTGTTTGTTTAACTAAAGCCTGACAGTAAGGTCAGATGTTCTTCTAAACTTTGGGTTGAGTCAGCCATCTAATTCGATGCCTGTTTGTTTAACATATGCCTGACAGCAAGGTCAGATGTTCTTCTTAACTTCATGTTGTTCCGGCCTTCAGGTTCGATGCATGTTTGTTTAACTAATACCTGATGGGGAGGTCAGATGTTCGTCTCAACTTCAACTTGAGCCGGCCTTCGGGTTCAATGCCTGTTTGTTTAACAGATGTTTGACGGCGAGGTCATATGTTCTTCTCAATTAAGGTTTGAGACGGCCTTCGGGTTCGATGCCTGTTTGTTTAATAAATGCCTGACGGCGAGGTCAAATGTTCTTCTGAACTTCGGATTGAGGCGGCCTTCGGGTTCGATGCCTGTTTTTTTAACAGATGCCTGACGGTGAGGTCTAATGTTCTCATCAACTCTGGGTTGAGCTGCCCTTCGGGATCGATGCCTGTTTGTTTAAAAGATGCCTGACGTTGAGGTCAGATGTTCTTCTCAACTTCGGGTTGAGCCGGTCTTCGGATTTGATGCCTGTTTGTTTAACAGATGCTTGACAGTGAAGTCAAATGTTCCTCTCAACTTCATGTTGAGTCGACCTTCGGGTTCGATGCCTGTTTGTTTAACAGATGCCTGACGGCGAGGTCAAATGTTCCTCTCAACTTCGTGTTGAGCCGGCCTTCGGGTTCGATGCGTGTTTGTTTAACAGATGCCCAACGGCGAGGTCAAATGTTCTTCTCTACTTCGTGTTGTGCCGGTATTCGGGTTCGATGCTTGTTTATTTAACTAATGCCTGATGGGGAGGTTAGATGTTCCTCTCAACTTCAAGGTGAGCCGGCCTTCGGGTTTGATACCTGATAGTTTAACAGATGTTTGACGGCGAGGTCAGATGTTCTTCTCAACTAAGGGTTGACACGGCCTTCGGGTTTGATGCCTGTTTATTTAACAGATTCCTGACGGCGTGGTCAGATATTCTTCTCAACTTTGGGTTGAGCCGGCTTTCGGGTTCCACACCTTTTTGTTTAACAGATGATTGACGGCGAGGTCAGATGTTCTTCTCAACTTCGGGTTGAGCCGACCTTTGGGTTCGATGTCTGTTTGTTTAACAGATGCCTGGCGGCTAGGTCAGATGTTCTTCTCAACTTCGGGTTGAGCGAGTCTTCGGGTTCGATTCCTGTTTGTTTAAGTAAAGCCTGACAGCAAGGTCAGATTTTCTTCTAAACTTCGGGTTGAGTCGGCCATCAAATTCGATGCCTATTTGTTTAACATATGCCTGACAGCAAGGTCAGATATTCTTCTCAACTACGTGTTGTGCCGGTCTTTAGGTTCGATGCCTGTTTGTTTAACAGATGCCTGACGGCGAGGTCAGATGTTCTTCTCAACTTCGTGTTGTTCCAGCCTTCGGGTTCGATGCCTGTTTGTTTAACTAATGCCTGATGGGGAGGTCATATGTTCCTCTCAACTTCAAGGTGAGCCGGCCTTCGGGTTCGATACCTGATTGTTTAACAGATGTTTGATAGCGAGGTCAGATGTTCTTCTCAACTAAGGGTTGAGATGGCCTTCGGGTTTGATGCCTGTTTATTTAACATATGCCTAACAGTGAGGTCAGATATTCTTCTCAACTTCGGGTTGAGCCGGCCTTCGGGTTCCACACCTTTTTGTTTAACAGATGCTTGACGGCGAGGTCAGATGTTCTTTTCAACTTCGGGTTCAGCCGGTCTTCGGGTTCGATTCCTGTTTGTTTAACTAAAGCCTGACAGCGAGGTCAGATGTTCTTCTAAACTTCGGGTTGAGTCAGCCATCAAATTCGATGCCTGTTTGTTTAACATATGCCTGACAGCAAGGTCAAATGTTCTTCTCAACTTCGTGTTGTGCCAACCTTCAGGTTCGATGCCTGTTTGTTTAACTAATGCCTGATGAGGAAGTCATATGTTCCTCTCAACTTCAACTTGAGCCGGCCTTCGGGTTCGATGCCTGTTTTTTAACAGATGTTTGACGGCGAGTTCATATGTTCTTCTCAATTAATGTTTGAGACGGCCTTCAGGTTCGATGCGTGTTTGTTTAATAAATGCCTGATAGCGAGGTGAAATGTTCTTCTGAACTTCGGGTTGAGGCGGCCTTTGGGTTCGATGCCTGTTTTTTTAACAGATGCCTGACGGTGAGGTTTAATTTTCTTATCAACTTCGGGTTGAGCCGCCCTTCGGGTTCGATGTCTGTTTGTTTAACAGATGCCTGGCGTTGAGGCCAGATGTTCTTCTCAACTTCGGGTTGAGCCGGCCTTTGGATTTGATGCCTGTTTGTTTAACAGATGCTTGACTGTGAAGTCAAATGTTCCTCTCAACTTCATGTTGAGCCGACCTTCAGGTTCGATGCCTGTTTGTTTAACAGATGCCTGACGGCGAGGTCAGATGTTCCTCTCAACTTCGTGTTGAGCCGGCCTTCGGGTTCGATTCCTGTTTATTTAACAGATGCCTGACGGCGAGGTCAGATGTTCTTCTCAACTTTGTGTTGTGCCGGCCTTCGGGTTCGATGCCTGTTTGTTTAACTAATGCCTGATGGGGAGGTCAGATGTTCCTCTCAACTTCAAGGTGAGCCGGCCTTCGGGTTCGATACCTGATTGTTTAACAGATGTTTGACGGTGAGGTCAAATGTTCTTCTCAACTAACGGTTGAGACGGCCTTCGGGTTTGATGCCTGTTTATTTAACAGATTCCTGACGGCGAGGTCAAATATTCTTCTCAACTTCGGGTTGAGCCGGCCTTCGGGTTCCACACCTTTTTGTTTAACAGATGCTTGACGGCGAGGTCAGATGTTCTTCTCAACTTCGGGTTGAGCCGGCCTTTGGGTTCGATGCCTCTTTGTTTAACAGAGGCTTGGCGGCTAGGTCAGATGTTCTTCTCAACTTCGGGTTGAGCTGGTCTTCAGGTTCGATTCCTGTTTGTTTAACTAAAGCCTGGCAGCGAGGTTAGATGTTCTTCTAAACTTCGGGTTGAGTCGGCCATCAAATTCGATGCCTGTTTGTTTAACATATGCCTGACAGCAAGGTTAGATGTTCTTCTTAACTTCGTGTTGTGTCGGCCTTCAGGTTCGATGCATGTTTGTTTAACTAATACTTGATAGGGAGGTCAGATGTTCCTCTCAACTTCAACTTGAGCCGGCCTTCGGGCTCCATGCCTATTTGTTTAATAGATGCCTAGCAAAGAGGTCTAATGTTCTTATCAACTTCGGGTTGAGCCGCCTTTCGGGTTCGATGCCTGTTTGTTTAACAGATGCCTAACGGTGAGGTCAGATGTTCTTCTCAACTTCGGGTTGAGCCGACCTTCGGATTTGATGCCTGTTTCTTTAACAGATGCTTGACAGTGAAGTCAAATGTTCCTCTCAACTTCATGTTGAGCCGACATTCAGGTTCGATGCCTATTTGTTTAACAGATGCCTTACGGCGAGGTCATATGTTCCTCTCAACTTCGTGTTGGGCCGGCCTTCTTGTTCGATGCCTGTTTGTTTAACAGATGCCTGACGGAGAGGTCTAATGTTATTATCAACTTCTTGTTGAGACACCCTTTGGGTTCGATGCCTGTTTGTTTACCAGATGCCTGACGGGGAGGTTAGATGTTCTTCTCAACTTCGGGTTGAGCCGGCCTTCGGATTTGATGCCTGTTTGTTTAACAGATGCTTGATAGTGAAGTTAAATGCTCCTCTCAACTTCATGTTGTGCTGACCTTCCGGTTCGATGCCTGTTTGTTTAACAGATGCCTGAAGGCGAGGTCAGATGTTCTTCTCAACTTCGGGTTGAGCCGACCTCTAGGTTCGATGCCTGTTTGTTTAGCAGATGCCTGGCAGCTAGCTCAGATGTTCTTCTCAACTTCGGGATGAGCCGGCCTTCGGGTTCGATTCTTGTTTGTTTAACTAATGCCTGGCAGGGAGGTCGGATGTTCTTCTCAACTTCAGGTTGAGTCGTCCACCAAATTCGATGCCTGTTTGTTTAACATATGCCTGACAGCGAGGTTAGATGTTCTTCCCAACTTCGGGTTGAGCCGGCCTTCAGATTTGATGCCTGTTTGTTTAACAGATGCTTGACAGTGAAGTCAAATGTTCCTCTCAACTTCACGTTGAGCCAACCTTCGGGTTTGATGCCTGTTTGTTTAACAGATGCCTGACGGCGAGGTCAAATGTTCCTCTCAACTTCATGTTGTGTCGACCTTCGGGTTCGATGCCTGTTTGTTTAACAGATGCCTGACAGCGAGGTCAGATGTTCTTCTCAACTTTGTGTTGTCCCGGCCTTCGGGTTCGATGCCTGTTTGTTTAACTAATGCCTGATGGGGAGGTCAGATGTTCCTCTCAACTTCAAGGTGAGCCGGCCATCGGGTTCGATACTTGATAGTTTAACAGATGTTTGACGGCGAGGTCAGATGTTCTTCTCAACTAAGGGTTGAGACGGCTTTCGGGTTTGATGCCTGTTTATTTAACAGATGCCTAACCGCGAGGTCTGATATTCTTCTTAACTTCGGAGTGAGCCGACTTTCAGGTTCCACACCTTTTTGTTTTACAGATGATTGACGGCCTAAGTCATATTTTCTTCTCAACTTCGGGTTGAGCCAGCCTTTGGGTTCGATGTTTGTTTGTTTAACAGATGCCTGGTGGCTAGGTCAGATGTTCTTCTCAACTTCGGGTTGAGCCAGTCTTCGGGTTCGATGCCTGTTTTTTTAACAGATGCCTGACGGCCAGGTCTAATATTCTTATCAACTTCAGGTTGAGCCGCCCTTCGGGTTCGATGCCTGTTTGTTTAACAGATGCCTGACGTTGAGGTCAGATGTTCTTCTCAACTTCAGGTTGAGCCAGCCTTCAGATTTGATGCTTGTTTGTTTAACAGATGCTTGATAGTGAAGTCAAATGTTCCTCTCAACTTCATGTTGAGCCGACCTTCGGGTTCGATGCCTGTTTGTTTAACAGATGCCTGACGGCGACGTCAGATGCTCCTCTCAACTTCGTGTTGAGCCGACCTTCGGGTTCGATGCCTGTTTGTTAAACAAATGCCTGACGGCGAGGTCAGATGTTCTTCTCAACTTCGTATTGTGCCGGCCTTCGAGTTCGATACCTGTTTGTTTAACTAATGCCTGATGGGGAGGTCAGATGTTCCTCTCAACTTCAAGGTGAGCCAGCCTTCGGGTTAGATACCTGATTGTTTAACAGATGTTTGACGGCGAAGTCAGATGTTTTTCTCAACTAAGGGTTGAGACGGCGTTCGTGCCTGTTTATTTAACAGATGCCTGACGGCGAGGTCAGATATTCTTCTCAACTTCGGGTTGAGCCGGCCTTCGGGTTCCACACCTTTTTGTTTAACAGATGCTTGATAGCGAGGTCAGATGTTCTTCTCTACTTCGGGTTGAGCCGGCCTTTGAGTTCGATGCATGTTTGTTTAACAGATGCCTGGCGGCTAGGTCAGATGTTCTTCTCAACTTCGGGTTGAGCCGGTCTTCGGGTTCGATTCCTGTTTGTTTAACTAAAGCCTGACAGCGAGGTCAGATGTTCTTCTAAATTTCGCATTGAGTTGGCCATCAAATTTTATTCCTGTTTGTTTAACATATGCCTGACAGCAAGGTCAAATGTTCTTCTAAACTTCGGGTTGAGGCGGCCTTCGGGTTGGATGCCTATTTTTTTAACAGATGCCTGACGGCGAGGTCAAATGTTCTTCTCAACTTCGGGTTGAGCCGCCCTTCGGGTTTGATGCCTGTTTGTTTAACAGATGCTTGACGTTGAGGTCTGATGTTCTTCTCAACTTCGGGTTGAGCCGACACTCGGATTTGATGCCTGTTTGTTTAACAGATGCTTGATAGTGAAGTCAAATGTTCTTCTCAACTTCATATTTAGCCGGCCTTCGGGTTCGATGCCTGTTTGTTTAACAGATGCTTGACGGAAAGGTTAGATGTTCTTCTCAACTTCGTGTTGTACCGGCCTTCAGGTTCGATGCCTGTTTGTTTAACTAATGCCTGATGGGGAGGTCAGATGTTCCTCTCAACTTCAAGGTGAGCCGGCTTTCGGGTTAGATACCTGATTTTGGAACAGATGTTTGACGGCGAGGTCAGATGTTCTTCTCAACTAAGGGTTGAGACGGCCTTCGTGCCTGTTTTTTAACAGATGCCTGACAGCGAGGTCAGATATTTTTCTTAACTTCAGGTTGAGTTGGCCATCAAATTCGATGCCTGTTTGTTTAACATAAGCCTGAGAGTGAGGTTAGATGTTCTTCTCAACTTCGTGTTGTGCCGGCCTGCAGGTTCGATGCCTGTTTGTTTAACTAATGCCTGATGGGGAGGTCAAATGTTCCTCTCAACTTCATGTTGAGCCGACCTTCGAGTTCGATGCCTGTTTTTTAACAGATGCCTGACGGCGAGTTCAGATGTTCCTCTCAACTTCGTGTTGAGCCGGCCTTCGGGTTCGATGCCTGTTTATTTAACAGATGCCTGACGGCAAGGTCAGATGTTCTTCTCAACTTTTTGTTGTGCCGACCTTCGGGTTCGATGCCTGTTTGTTTAACTAATGCCTGATGGGGAGGTCAGATGTTGCTCTCAACTTCAAGGTGAGACGACCTTCGGATTCGATACCTGATTGTTTAACAGATGTTTGACGGCGAGGTCAAATGTTCTTCTCAACTAAGGGTTGAGACGGCCCTCGGGTTTGATGCCTGACGGCGAGGTCAGGTATTCTTCTCAACTTCGGGTTGAGCAGGCCTTCGAGTTCCACACCTTTTTGTTTAACAGATGCTTGACGGCGAGGTTATATGTTCTTCTCAACTTTGGGTTGAGCCGGCCTTTGGGTTCGATGCCTCTTTGTTTAACAGATGCTTGACAGAGAGGTCAGATGTTCTTCCCAAGTTCGGGTAGAGCCAACCTTTGGGTTCGATGCCTTTTTGTTTAACAGATGCCTGGAGGCTAGGTCAGATGTTCTTCTCAACTTCAGGTTGAGCCGGTCTTCGGGTTCGATTCTTGTTTGTTTAACTTAAGACTGACAGCAAGGTCAGATGTTCTTCTAAACTTCAGATTGAGTCGGCCATCAAATTCGATGCCTGTTTGTTTAACGTATGCCTGACAGCAAGGTCAGATGTTCTTCTCAACTTCGTGTTGTGCCGACATTTAGGTTCGATGCCTGTTTGTTTAACTAATGCCTGATGGGGAGGTCAGATGTTCCTCTCAACTTTAAGTTGAGCCGGCCTTCGGGTTCGATGCCTGTTTGTTTAACAGATGTTTGACGGCGAGGTCAGATGTTATTCTCAAATAAGGTTTGAGACGACCTTCGGGTTCGATGCCTGTTTGTTTAGTAGATGCCTGACGGTGAGGTCAAATGTTCTTCTGAACTTCGGGTTCAGGCGGCCTTCGGGTTCGATGCCTATTTTTTTAACAGATGCTTGACGGAGAGGTCTAATGTCTTATCAACTTCGGGTTGAGCCGCCCTTGGGGTTCGATGCCTGTTTGTTTAACACATGCCTGACATTGAGGTCAGATGTTCTTCACAACTTCAGGTTGAGCCGGCCTTCGGATTTGATGCTTGTTTGTTTAACAGATGCTTTATAGTGAAGTCAAATGTTCCTCTCAACTTCATGTTGAGCCGACCTTCGGGTTCGATGCCTGTTTGTTTAACAGATGCCTGACAGCTACGCCAGATGCTCCACTCAACTTCTTGTTGTGCCGGCTTTCGGGTTCGATGCATGTTTGTTTAATTAATGCCTGATGGGCAGGTCAGATGTTCCTCTCAACTTCAAGGTGAGCCGGCCTTCGGGTTCGATACCCGATTATTTAACAGATGTTTGACGGCGAGGTCAGATGTTCTTCTCAACTAAGGGTTGAGACGGCCTTCGGGTTTGGTGCTTGTTTATTTAACAGATGCCTGACGGCGAGGTCAGATATTCTTCGCAACTTCGGGTTGAGCCGACCTTCGGGTTCCACACCTTTTTGTTTAACAGATGCTTGACGGAGAGGTCAGATGTTCTTCCCAAGCTCGGGTTGAGCCTGCCTTTGGGTTCGATGCCTGTTTGTTTAACAGATGCCTGGAGGCTAGGTCAGATGTTCTTCTCAACTTCGGGTTGAGCCGGTCTTCGGGTTCGATTCTTGTTTGTTTAACTAAAGACTGACAGCAAGGTCAGATGTTCTTCTAAACTTCAGGTTGAGTCGGCCATCAATTTCGATGCCTGTTTGTTTAACATATGCCTGACAGCGAGGTCAGATGTTCTTCTCAACTTCGTGTTCGATGCCTGTTTGTTTAGTAGATGCCTGACGGCGAGGTCAAATGTTCTTCTGAACTTCGGGTTGAGGCGGCCTTCGGGTTCGATGCCTATTTTTTTAACAGATGCCTGACGGCGAGGTCTAATGTTCTTATCAACTTCGGGTTGAGCCGCCCTTCGGGTTCGATGCCTGTTTGTTTAACAGATGCCTGACGTTGAGGTCAGATGTTCTTCTCAACTTCAGGTTGAGCCGACCTTCAGATTTGATGCTTGTTTGTTTAACAGGTGCTTGATAGTGAAGTCAAATGTTCCTCTCAACTTCATGTTGAGCCGACCTTCGGGTTCGATGCCTGTTTGTTTAACGGATGCCTGACGGCGACGTCAAATGCTCCTCTCAATTTCGTGTTGAGCCGACCTTCGGGTTCGATGCCTGTTTGTTTAACAAATGCCTGACGGCGAGGTCAGATGCTCTTCTCAACTTCGTATTGTGCCGGCCTTCGGGTTCGATACCTGTTTGTTTAACTAATGCCTGATGGGGAGGTCAGATGTTCCTCTCAACTTCAAGGTGAGCCAGCCTTCGGGTTAGATACCTGATTGTTTAACAGATGTTTGACGGCGAAGTCAGATGTTCTTCTCAACTAAGGGTTGAGACGGCGTTCGTGCCTGTTTATTTAACAGATGCCTGACGGCGAGGTCAGATATTCTTCTCAACTTCGGGTTGAGTCGGCCTTCGGGTTCCACACCTTTTTGTTTAACAGATGCTTGATAGCGAGGTCAGATGTTCTTCTCTACTTCGGGTTGAGCCGACCTTTGAGTTCGATGCATGTTTGTTTAACAGATGCCTGGCGGCTAGGTCAGATGTTCTTCTCAACTTCGGGTTGAGCCGGTCTTCGGGTTCGATTCCTGTTTGTTTAACTAAAGCCTGACAGCGAGGTCAGATGTTCTTCTAAATTTCGCATTGAGGTGGCCATCAAATTCTATTCCTGTTTGTTTAACATATGCCTGACAGCAAGGTCAAATGTTCTTCTGAACTTCGGGTTGAGGCGGCCTTCGGGTTGGATGCCTATTTTTTTAACAGATGCCTGACGGCGAGGTCAAATGTTCTTCTCAACTTCGGGTTGAGCCGCCCTTCGGGTTTGATGCCTGTTTGTTTAACAGATGCTTGACGTTGAGGTCAGATGTTCTTCTCAACTTCGGGCTGAGCCGGCACTCGGATTTGATGCCTGTTTGTTTAACAGATGCTTGACAGTGAAGTCAAATGTTCCTCTCAACTTCATGTTGAGCCGGCCTTCGGGTTCGATGCCTGTTTGTTTAACAGATGCTTGACGGCAAGGTTAAATGTTCTTCTCAACTTCGTGTTGTATCGGCCTTCAGGTTCGATGCCTGTTTGTTTAACTAATGCCTGATGGGGAGGTCAGATGTTCCTCTCAACTTCAAGGTGAGCCGGCTTTCGGGTTAGATACCTGATTTTTTAACAGATGTTTGACGGCGAGGTCAAATGTTCTTCTCAACTAAGGGTTGAGACGGCCTTCGTGCCTGTTTTTGAACAGATGCCCGACAGCGAGGTCAGATATTCTTCTCAACTTCAGGTTGAGTTGGCCATCAAATTCGATGCCTGTTTGTTTAACATAAGCCTGAGAGTGAGGTCAGATGTTCTTCTCAACTTCGTGTTGTGCCGGCCTGCAGGTTCGATGCCTGTTTGTTTAACTAATTCCTGATGGGGAGGTCAGATGTTCCTCTCCACTTCAAGTTGAGCCGGCCTTCGGGTTCGATGCCTATTTTTTTAACAGATGTTTGACGGGGAGGTCTCATGTTCTTATCAACTTCGGGTTGAGCCGCCCTTCGGGTTCGATGCCGGTTTGTTTAACAGATGCCTGACGTTGAGGTCAGATGTTCTTCTCAACTTCGGGTTGAGCCGGCCTTCGGATTTGATGCCTGTTTTTTTAACAGATGCTTGACAGTGAAGTCAAATGTTCCTCTCAACTTCATGTTGAGCCGACCTTCGAGTTCGATGCCTGTTTGTTTAACAGATGCCTGACGGTGCGGTCAGATGTTCCTCTCAACTTAAAGTTGAGTCGTCCTTCGGGTTCGATGCCTGTTTGTTTAACAGATGTTTGACGGTGAGGTCAGATGTTCTTCTCAATTAAGGTTTGAGACGGCCTTCGGGTTCGATGCCTGTTTGTTTACTAGATGCCTAACGACGAGGTCAAATGTTCTTCTGAACTTCGGGTTGAGGAGGCCTTCGGGTTGGATGCCTATTTTTTTAACAGATGCCTGACGGCGAGGTCAAATGTTCTTCTCAACTTCGGGTTGAGCCGCCCTTCGGGTTTGATGCCTGTTTGTTTAACAGATGCTTGACGTTGAGGTCAGATGTTCTTCTCAACTTCGGGTTGAGCCGACATTTGGATTTGATGCCTATTTGTTTAACAGATGCTTGACAGTGAAGTTCAAATGTTCCTCTCAACTTCATGTTGAGCCGGCCTTCGGGTTCGATGCCAGTTTGTTTACTAGATGCCTAACGGCGAGGTCAAATGTTCTTCTGAACTTCGGGTTGAGGCGGCCTTCGGGTTGGATGCCTATTTTTTTAACAGATGCCTGACGGCGAGGTCAAATGTTCTTCTCAACTTCGGGTTGAGTCGCCCTTCGGGTTTGATGCCTGTTTGTTTAATAGATGCTTGACGTTGAGGTCAGATGTTCTTCTCAACTTCGGGTTGAGCCGCCACTCGGATTTGATGCTTGTTTGTTTAACAGATGCTTGACAGTGAATTCAAATGTTCCTCTCAACTTCATGTTGAGCCGGCCTTCGGGTTCGATGCCTGTTTGTTTAACAGATGCTTGACGGCAATGTCAGATGTTCTTCTCAACTTCGTGTTGTACCGGCCTTCAGGTTCAATGCCTGTTTGTTTAACTAATGCCTGATGAGGAGGTCAGATGTTCCTCTCAACTTCAAGGTGAGCCGGCTTTCGGGTTAGATACCTGATTTTTTAACAGATGTTTGACGGAGAGGTCAGATGTTCTTCTCAACTTCGTGTTGTACCGGCCTTCAGGTTCGATGCCTGTTTGTTTAACTAATGCCGTATGAGGAGGTCAGATGTTCCTCTCAACTTCAAGGTGAGCCGGCTTTCGGGTTAGATACCTGATTTTTTAACAGATGTTTGACGGCGAGGTCAGATGTTCTTCTCAACTAAGGGTTGAGACGGCCTTCGGGCCTGTTTTTTAACAGATGCCTGACAGCGAGGTCAGATATTCTTCTCAACTTCAGGTTGAGTTGGCCATCAAATTCGATGCCTGTTTGTTTAACATAAGCCTGAGAGTGAGGTCAGATGTTCTTCTCAACTTTGTGTTGTGCCGACCTGCAGGTTCGATGCCTGTTTGTTTAACTAATTCCTGATGGGGAGGTCAGATGTTCCTCTCAACTTCAAGTTGAGCTGGCCTTCGGGTTCGATGCCTGTTTGTTTAACTGATGTTTGACGGCGAGGTCAGATGTTCTTCTCAATTAAGCTTGGAGACGGCCTTCGGGTTCGATGCCTGTTTGTTTAATAGATGCATGACGGCGAGGTCAAATGTTCTTCTGAACTTCGGCTTGAGGCGGCCTTCGGGTTCGATGCCTGTTTTTTTAAGAGATGCCTGACGGCGAGGTCTAATGTTCTTATCAACTTCGGGTTGAGCAGCCCTTCGGGTTCGATGCCTGTTTGTTTAACAGATGCCTGACGTTGAGGTCAAATGTTCTTCTCAACTTCGGGTTGAGCCGACCTTCGCATTTGATGCCTGTTTGTTTAACAAATGCTTGACAGTGAAGTCACATGTTCCTCTCAACTTCATGTTGAGCTGACCTTCGAGTTCGATGCCTGTTTGTTTAACAGATGCCTAACAGTGAGGTCAGATGTTCCTCTCAACTTCAAGTTGAGTCGTCCTTCGGGTTCGATGCCTGTTTGTTTAACAGATGTTTGACGGTGAGGTCAGATGTTCTTCTCAATTATGGTTTGAGACGGCCTTCGGGTTCGATGCCTGTTTGTTTACTAGATGCCTAACGGCGAGGTCAAATGTTCTTCTGAACTTTGGGTTGAGGCGGCCTTCGGGTTGGATGCCTATTTTTTTAACAGATGCCTGACGGCGAGGTCAAATGTTCTTCTCAACTTCGGGTTGAACCGCCCTTCGGGTTTGATTCCTGTTTGTTTAACAGATGCTTGACATTGAGGTCAGATGTTCTTCTCAACTTCGGGATGAGTCGGCATTCGGATTTGATGCCTGTTTGTTTAACAGATGCTTGACAGTGAAGTCAAATGTTCCTCTCAACTTCATGTTGAGCCGGCCTTCGGGTTCGATGCCTGTTTGTTTAACAGATGCTTGACGGCAAGGTCAGATGTTCTTCTCAACTTCGTGTTGTACCGGCCTTCAGGTTCAATGCCTGTTTGTTTAACTAATGCCTGATGGGGAGGTCAGATGTTCCTCTCAACTTCAAGGTGAGACGGCTTTCGGGTTAGATACCTGATTTTTTAACAGATGTTTGACGGCGAGGTCAGATGTTCTTCTCAACTAAGGGTTGAGACGGCCTTCGTGCCTATTTTTTAACAGATGCCTGATAGCGAGGTCAGATATTCTTCTCAACTTCAGGTTGAGTTGGCCATCAAATTCGATGCCTGTTTGTTTAACATAAGCTTGAGAGTGAGGTCAGATGTTCTTATCAACTTCGTGTTGTGCCGGCCTGCAGGTTCGATGCCTGTTTGTTTAATTAATGCCTGATGGGGAGGTCAGATGTTCCTCTCAACTTCAAGTTGAGCCGGCCTTCGGGTTCGATGCCTGTTTGTTTAATAGATGTTTGACGGCGAGGTCAGATGTTCTTCTCAATTAAGCTTGGAGACGGCCTTCGGGTTCGATGCGTGTTTGTTTAATAGATGCCTGACGGCGAGGTCAAATGTTCTTCTGAACTTCGGGTTGAGGCGGCCTTCGGGTTCGAAGCCTGTTTTTTTAAGAGATGCCTGACGGCGAGGTCTAATGTTCTTATCATCTTCGGGTTGAGCAGCCCTTCGGGTTCGATGCCTGTTTGTTTAACAGATGCCTGACATTGAGGTCAGATGTTCTTCTCAACTTCGGGTTGAGCCGGCCTTCGGATTTGATGCCTGTTTGTTTAACAGATGCTTGACAGTGAAGTCAAATGTTCCTCTCAACTTCATGTTTAGACGACCTTCGAGTTCGATGCCTGTTTGTTTAACAGATGCCTGACAGTGAGGTCAGATGTTCCTCTCAACTTCAAGTTGAGTCGGCCTTCGGGTTCGATGCCTGTTTGTTTAACAGATGTTTGACGGTGAGGTCAGATGTTCTTCTCAATTAAGGTTTGAGACGGCCTTCGGGTTCGACGCCTGTTTGTTTACTAGATGCCTAACGGCGAGGTCAAATGTTCTTCTGAACTTCGGGTTGAGGCGGCCTTTGGGTTGGATGCCTATTTTTTTAACAGATGCCTGGCGGCGAGGTCAAATGTTCTTATCAACTTCGGGTTGAGCCGCCCTTCGGGTTTGATGCCTGTTTGTTTAACAGATGCTTGACGTTGAGGTCAGATGTTCTTCTCAACTTCGGGTTGAGCCGGCATTCGGATTTGATGCCTGTTTGTTTAACAGATGCTTGACAGTGAAGTCAAATGTTCCTCTCAACTTCATGTTGAGCCGGCCTTCGGGTTCGATGCCTGTTTGTTTAACAGATGCTTGACGGCAAGGTCAGATGTTCTTCTCAACTTCGTGTTGTACCGGCCTTCAGGTTCGATGCCTGTTTGTTTAACTAATGCCTGACGGGGAGGTCAGATGTTCCTCTCAACTTCAAGGTGAGCCGGCTTTCGGGTTAGATACCTGATTTTTTAACAGATGTTTGACGGTGAGGTCAGATGTTCTTCTCAACTAAGGGTTGAGACGGCCTTCGGGCCTGTTTTTTAACAGATGCCTGACGGCGAGGTCAGATATTCCTCTCAACTTCAGGTTGAGTTGGCCATCAAATTCGATGCCTGTTTGTTTAACATAAGCTTGAGAGTGAGGTCAGATGTTCTTATCAACTTCGTGTTGTGCCGGCCTGCAGGTTCAATCCCTGTTTGTTTAACTAATGCCTGATGGGGAGGTCAGATGTTCCTCTCAACTTCAAGTTGTGCCGGCCTTCGGGTTTGATGCCTGTTTGTTTAACAGATGTTTGACGGCGAGGTCAGATGTTCTTCTCAATTAAGCTTGGAGACGGCTTTCGGGTTCGATGCCTGTTTGTTTAATAGATGCCTGACGGCGAGGTCAAATGTTCTTCTGAACTTCGGGTTGAGGCGGCCTTCGGGTTCGAAGCCTGTTTTTTTAGGAGATGCCTGACGGCGATGTCTAATGTTCTTATCATCTTCGGGTTGAGCAGCCCTTCGGGTTCGATGCCTGTTTGTTTAACAGATGCCTGACATTAAGGTCAGATGTTCTTCTCAACTTCGGGTTGAGCCGGCCTTCGGATTTGATGCCTGTTTGTTTAACAGATGCTTGACAGTGAAGTCAAATGTTCCTCTCAACTTCATGTTTAGACGACCTTCGAGTTTGATGCCTGTTTGTTTAACAGATGCCTGACGGTGAGGTCAGATGTTCCTCTCAACTTCAAGTTGAGTCGGCCTTTGGGTTCGATGCCTGTTTGTTTAACAGATGTTTGACGGTGAGGTCAGATGTTCTTCTCAATTAAGGTTTGAGACGGCCTTCGGGTTCGATGTCTGTTTGTTTACTGGATGCCTAACAGCGAGGTCAAATGTTTTTCTGAACTTCGGGTTGAGGCGGCATTCGGGTTGGATGCCTATTTTTTTAACAGATGCCTGACGGCGAGGTCAAATGTTCTTATCAACTTCGGGTTGAGCCGCCCTTCGTGTTTGATGCCTGTTTGTTTAACAGATGCTTGACGTTGAGGTCAGATGTTCTTCTCAACTTCGGGTTGAGCCGACATTCGGATTTGATGCCTGTTTGTTTAACAGATGCTTGACAGTGAAGTCAAATGTTCCTCTCAACTTCATGTTGAGCCGGCCTTCGGGTTCGATGCATGTTTGTTTAACAGATGCTTGACGGCAAGGTCAGATGTTCTTCTCAACTTCGTGTTGTACCGACCTTCAGGTTCGATGCCTGTTTGTTTAACTAATGCCTGACGGGGAGGTCAGATGTTCCTCTCAACTTCAAGGTGAGCCGGCTTTCGGGTTAGATACCTGATTTTTTAACAGATGTTTGACGGCGAGGTCAGATGTTCTTCTCAACTAAGGGTTAAGACGGCCTTCGGGCCTGTTTTTTAACAGATGCCTGACGGCGAGGTCAGATATTCTTCTCAACTTCAGGTTGAGTTGGCCATCAAATTCGATGCCTGTTTGTTTAACATAAGCTTGAGAGTGAGGTCAGATGTTCTTCTCAACTTCGTGTTGTGCCGGCCTGCAGGTTCGATGCCTGTTTGTTAAACTAATGCCTGATGGGGAGGTCAGATGTTCCTCTAAACTTCAAGTTGAGCCGGCCTTCGGGTTCGATGCCTGTTTGTTTAACAGATGTTTGACGGCGATGTCAGATGTTCTTCTCAATTAAGCTTGGAGACGGCTGTTGCACCCTAAAATTTGACCAACCGGTTCCCACATCTGGTTGATGTTTCAACGCATTTCGGCATTCGCATCCGCATATCGCATACAGTGCATTTTTTTTCCAGTTGTTTTGATTTTATCGGGATCACAGCCCTCTCCTCGCATTTCAGGTGTTTTTTACTCAGTTAGATAAGTAGAGTTGCATTTTTGGGAAGTCGTGCTATTCCCAGTATTTTCAGCTCGCACTGTTGTTTTTAGGGATATTTCGGTGTCTATTGATTTTTACCGGTCGTTCCGGTGCGCTCTCGTGGTCCTATTTGTCGTTCTGTACTGTTTTTGCTCCTTGTGGAATTATTAGGAGTCATTTAGATATTAGGATTTAATAGCATTTTTAGATGTTTTAATATTTGTTAATATAGATTTAAATAGAATATTAATATAGGGTTTTTCTAGAAATTAATAGATTTTTTAATAGGTTTCTAGATATTAATTTGTTTTATTTTGTTTTGGATTTTAAATAAGTATTAATATAGATTTCTATAGATAGCTTTTAATAAGTTTTTAGAATGTTAGAATATAGTTAGATATTAATAGATTTTTCTGAATATTAATCTGTAGATTTAATTGTTAGATTGTTTTGAGTTTTAATTAGATATAGGCTTAATAGTCAATTAGTCTTGCCATTTTAATTCACGTTAATTCATCAATCAGTCATTAATCCATTTTCATTAGGTCATTTTAATTTTGTTAATCAGTATTAATTTGTTCATTATCCAGTATTAGTCTCAGTATTAAGTCATTGGGCTTTTTGTCCATGAATATCGCAAGGCCCAGTTCAAACGAGTCCACTTGCCAGCACTATAAAAGTTGATCCCACGTGTATGCACAGGAGGGAGCCACTCCATTATTCCTCTTCTGATGTATGAGTGCCACTTGGCACTTTCTCTCTCTCCCCCTCACCACGTGGCACACATGCGTTCTCCCTCAGTACTCACCATCGCCACCTGTCCACACCTAAGCCTCACCGGTTGCATGGCCGCCGGCCATGCAACCACCGCAACTACCCACCGGCGACCGCCCTAACCTATTCCGACCACCATAACTACCGCCGGAGAATCTAAAACCACCGGAAACACAAAAAAATACCCAGAACCTTCATCTCTCACCTCTAACATTCATCTTCCTCCGATCATCATCAACAACCGATCCTCTTCATCATCAACGTTTAAGTGTGCATCAGAAAGACTTCAATCTTCATCAACATCAACCATATTTTTCCAGATCTTTCAACAACGATCATCAAGTTCATCTTCACCGGTTCTTCAAAGATCCATAGATCGAACTTTATCGCAAATTCGTTCTACACCAAGAAACCTTCATCGTATTTCCAGAACATCACCTTCTCAGATCTAATCCGTCCGCGACATCATCTTCAAATTGTTTTCCCCGAATCCTCACACATTCATCATTCATCAGAGAACACGAATCTGCGCCTTGAACCTTCACGAGGTTAGCGATTAAATTCCTTTTCCAGATTTCATATCTTCATCGCTTCGCTAAAACTCATCAGTTCTCCAACATGCGCACCTCAAGATTTTTCATCCATCGAGCCTTCGTATTCTTCAGTTCTTCAAGCATTATCCTCGCAAGAACGTATGGCTTCAACACCTCTAATGGATTCATCTGAGATCTTCAGACCGTGGTTGATTCTTGCCTCGATTAAGTGCTTGTTATGTCGCTGGTGATTATGAAATTACGGTTGCTTTTGGTTTGTGGTGTGAGCGAAGAGGTTGGGGAGAAAGATTGAACGAGAAGTTGAAGTTGGAGGGAAGATCAGAGAGAGACGGATACGAGAGGGAGCGAGAGAGTTTGAGAGAAGAATCTGAGAAGTGGAAGCGCCGTCTGAAGATAGATGAACAGTGAAATGAGATTAGAATCACTTAGGGTTTGTTGTACTAGCGTGAAATGGACGTGTGTGCGTATCTGGGCTTTGCTAAGCCCAAAGTTGTTTTACTATACTTACCTGCGTTATTATTTTCCTACCCCCCTCCCTCGTGTGACTATGGTTTCAAGTGGGTTGGGCCTTTGTGGCAGACTACCGAGTGCTATCCCCGTTTTTCTGTTTCATCCCCCCTGAGTTCCTTATTTTTTTCTGAAGTGGTGTATTGGGCTGGGCCTAGCTCTAGTCTATTTTTTGCTGCCTCACCCCTGGTTGGGTTGGCTGCACCCCTTTGTTTTTTTTCTTTTTTTTGGTTTTTTATTATTTTGTTTTGTATGCATCTTTAAAGAAAAAAGAACAATGAAAAGAAAATATTGAAAAAAGAATGGAAAGAATATTAAAAAAGAAAAAGAGTGAGAAAGATATATGAAAAGAAATGAGAAAAAGAATATTGAAAAAGGAAGGAAAAAAAAGAATGGAAGAGAAAATAGTAAAAAAAACAGTATAAAAATATTAGTTTATAGATTTAATATTTTTCTTTTAGGATACAATTTTTCATAGAGTTTATTTTACCTTTTTAGAGGTAGTTTTAGAAGTCCACTTGTTAGGGGACTATTTTCCATTTGATTTTTCATAGGATAGGTTTTTTAGGAGTTTATCTTTCCAGTATTCAATCACTGTAACCATTTTTCAGAATATCAATAAAACGAGATTTGAGTTGTGGTCCCGAAGTAGCCGAACTACAGCTGCTCTGATTTCTCGTGCTGAGCGAGAATATGTAGGCATAGGATGCGATATCCTAGCGAGCACACTAACAACTAACCTTTTGTTCTCTCGCTGTTGTGCGATCGAGACTTTCCCGCTGACGACTGATTGTTATCCCTTTCTCTTGCCCTTGTGCATTTGAGACCAGACCGTAGTTTTTCCCATAGGTTCCCGTACCTGTAAAACCAGTTTGATTTCTCACTTCTGTGTGAGAACACCCTGCTTACCTGTAGTTAGCCTGAACTACGAAAGCTCTGATCTTCCATGCTGTGTGGAGGTACGTAGGCACAAGACGCGAAGTCTTGGCGAGCCAATTCCCTGTAGTTTCCCGAACTACGTAGACTCTGACTTTCTCTCTTGAGAATACGTAGGCATAGAGTGCGACGCTCTATCGAGTCAATTCCTTTCCGTTTAGATTTCGCAGCCGTAGATAGATTGTTTTGCATCCTTTAGACAAACCAAGCAAGCGTGGATCCCGTCGAGTACGACGGACGTGAGGGGTGCTAATACCTTCCCCTTGCGTAACCGACTCCCGAACCCAGGTTTTGGTTGCGACGACCATACCTTTCCCGTTTTTTGAGAGGTTTACTTCGAGCGTTTCCTTTCCCTCCGTTGGGATAAATAACGCACGGTGGCGACTCTTCTGTCAGCCGGCGCTGATTTTCGCAGTAGCGACAGCTGGGGATCTGCGATAGTTCCCCATCCATGGGGGATCCAACGTCCCCTAAGAGAGTCAATCCTAGCGCTTGTTTGCTTGTCTTTTGGGTGTTTATTTTTTCATTGCTATTATCTGTTGCTGTTGTGCTGGGGAGGGTGATGCTTTGAGTGATAGCCGGACCTGGGCTGCTTGAGTATGCATTTAGACGTAGTTGTGGAAATTAGTGGACGAACCTGTTTGTTGAGCAGACACAAGTTCCCCACAAAATTCACGCTCAGACGAGGTTCTCTCCGAGGTGCTTCTTTCCGATCCTGAGGATCTGAGGGGAGTCCAGACGTGAGGATTGTCGACTCTGGGGACCGATCAATTGGAAGTCAGCTAAGTGAGGCCTCTTCATGAGATGATGGTGCCACTCCTTTTGGGAATCGTATCGTTGCTTATGAAAGTCTGTGACGCTGATGACCGCATAGGATGCCGTACCTTAGGTCCATACCTGTGAGTGGGAGGGTTTTTTGCAGGAAACTTAACCTCCAGACGACCCGGTTTTTTGGTTTTCGCTTCAGAGTGATTATCTCCGTCAGCAGTGCAGCAGTATTCAGAGCGTGTTGTGGGGGCTGTGATCCCGTGTTTGCTGCATTGCATTGCATTTGCATAAGCATCTTTGCATCATATTGCATAGCATTTCTCTAGCTGGCCAGAGCTCTTATCCAACCTTTGTTTTGATTCAGAGGGTGATTCTCGAGGGATTGTTCGAGGCAAGTGTGGATTGTTAGAAGACGACCAAGGGGTTGAAACGGATCAAGCAGAGTCAAGCAGTGCCGTCAGTTGAAAGTTGCTGATAGTCATGTCAGGAAACGACTTCCAGATTGCTGATGCCTTGTCAGGCTTTATTATGACGACCAATCCTTTGTATGATTCCACGTCTGACGAAGGCTTTCCGCAAGTGAATAACCTTACTGCAGCTCAACTTGTGCAGACTTCTTTTAGAGGCCAAAATCTGCACCAACAGTTTGTCATCCCCAGTGAACGTTCTTCTTCTGATGCCGCGAATTATCAGAATGTTATTCCTGCTGGTTTGATCTCCCGAAGAGAAGTTCCGATAGTAAGGACTAATAATCCATTAGCTCTTGTGCAAGCTAGGAGGTTGCACGCATTGGAGGAACAAGTCAAAGCCCTGGAAGTTAAGAACGATGTTGGTCTCAATGCTTCAGATATGTGCTTGGTTTTTGACCTAGTGTTACCTCCTAAATTCAGAGCGCCGAAGTTTGAAAAGTATAAAGGAGATAGTTGCCCGAGGCTACATTTGGTGATGTTCTGCAGAAAGATGACTTCGTTTGTGCAAAACGACAAGTTGATGATTTACTGTTTTCAGGACAGTTTGATTGGGGCATCTCTACGTTGGTATATGCAGTTAGAGAAGGATCAGATTCGATCATGGGTGGATTTAGCCAGAGCTTTCCTGAAGCGGTATGATTGCAATATGGACATAGCTCCCATTCGCATGGAGTTGCAATCTTTGTCTATGGGGATCAATGAACCTTTCAAAAAGTACGCTCGGAGATGGAGGGATTTTGCTTCCAGAGTGGCACCACCGATCCCTGACCGAGAGTTAGCAGGCATGTTCGTAGACTCCTTGCAAAGCCCGTACTTTGAGAGATTGCTTGGAGTTTCGCTGAACTTCTCCGAATTAGTGGGAGTTGGAGAACGTATTGAGAATGCTATAAGGATCGGGAAAATCCAGATTGATTCAAGCAGCCAGGCTAGTGAAACTGAATCTCTTTATGACTATCAAAATGAAGAGGGAGTTGTGATCAATGCCATCATGCCAGATGTTGGGTATCCTCGAGATGAATCGGTGAAATCTGTTGGATCAGTATCTCCTGTGCCTTGTTATGCTGGAAAGACAGTTGTGCCTGGGGCACCATATCAGGAGTCTTATGTCGCTTCCCTTGCAAATTAGAGAACTCGTGGCCAAGGTTATCAGAATCAGCATCAGATTCAGAATCGACCTCGTAACAACTTGGAACGAAGGAATGGTCCTTCCCACCCAGTTCATGTGCCGTACAGTCAGCTTTTGCCACAGTTGGTTCAGAGTTCTTTGGTGGAACCTAAAGCTCTCAAGCATGTGCCAGAACCTTACCCTCCTGGGTACAATCCCCAAGTTCAGTGTGGTTACCATGGCGGATCCCCAGGACATGCAACTGAAGATTGTAAAGCGTTTCAGGCGAAGGTACAGCAGTTGATCGACCAGGATTGCATTTCCTTTCGAGAAGGATTTCTGTTTGTTCATACCAACTTCTCAACTGTCTAAGCTCGTAGACTCGGAAAGTATTCTCCAGCAAAAGCCAGTGGTCCAGACAGGCAGGCGCCATCAGCATTGGTAGTCCTCAGACCTTTTTATGATCTGCATTTGTAGTTTCTTTTCTGTTAGCTACTACTTGTTTTTAAACATTGTATGTTTCGAATGGTAATAATAATAAAGTGACTATGCATTTTTCTGAATTAATCATGTCGCTGTCGCTCATTTACTGCATTGCACTGACACTTGCATTTTATTCACTCCACTTTGTCACTGTGATTAGCAAAGATTTCAGGGAGGATGACGAAACTAAACTCATAACCGATGATCGTATGCTTTCAGATAAAACCTTGCCGATGACGTACAAGGCATTGTTTCAAATCCCCCAAACACTGGAGATATAAGGAGTTAGTCCCTTGTTAACCACTTCGAGCCAAGAAGTAGAAGTTTTTTCGGACTTTTAAACCCTCACATCTTAACCCGGGGCAGGGTAGTTGTCAGTTAGCTTGATCGAGCATTCAAGTCTTACAGAGGGGTGTTGTCTTTCGAGGACCAATTACAGTTTATGCCTCTCAAGAGGTCGTACCTCGTCAACCACAGTGATTAAACCTCACCAATCAGGAGTGAGACAGTTATAAGCCTTTCGGAGCAATCAAAACAACCAGTGTCACACGACTTTGTTCCAAAAGAAAGAAAAAGAAAGCCCGCTAAGTAAAAAGAAATGGAAAAGCTGGAAAGCTAATACTTAGGCAAAAATCAGGGCATCCCGCTGGACTTCAAAAATTGAAAAAAATTGAAAAGAACTCAAAAGGAGTCAGTCCAGGCAAAAATTAGGGAATAAAAAAAGAATGAAAGAGAAAGGATACCAATAGAAAAATCTCGTGAAGTCACAAAGTCGTGTACACAGACACCGAAAACGAAAAGGAGTAACTATCACTCCGGAAAAGCCCTGTGAGTTCCTTAATTGTGGTTATTACCATTCAACATACCTCTCGAAGAGGCGAGCGCTTGTGCCAGGTTAACTGAACTTTAGGATCGGAGATCATCATGTAGAAGGGGTGGGTACAAATCAAAATTTGAGCCAAATATCCTTTGTTTCACGAACCGTGAACCCGACCACGATACAACCCTTAAAAGACCTAATTGAGGTAGGGTTTATTCTGAAAGCGCATTACGATAAGGTTGAGTAACCTGACTCCTTCGTGACTTGCTAGTCACATCCTTGTTTTGTTTTTCACTGACCACGTAAGCACTACGTTTGAACTTTGGTCCATTCGTCACTCACAATCATGACATGTAAATGAGTGACAGCACAAATTTTTCAAAATCTGCATAAACACTACATTAAGATTACCATTCGTGAATAGACAGTTTTAATTGCAGGTTAGTAGTTGGCATGAAAGAAATTCCAACAGGGAATCGTCAAGCAGGACTGAGTAATTCAGCAGTCTGAACCAGGATGGTGTGTGTTGTGAAGCCCTGTAAATCCGGGGCATTGACTTCCAGTGAGTTAGGAATCAGTTAGTCTGAGGAAAAGTCCCGAAGCTTTAGTTGATCAGGGGCAATATGCTTGAGAAGTAGTTGATCAGAAGTGAGTCTTCTCGAGAGCCAATTAGGGGCAATTATATAGAGCGTTGAGATTTGAAGGCAGGAACTTCAGGTGGATAATCAGATCAGGTTAAGTCGCTAGAACGCTCATTCAGGGGCAAGTCACCGCAGAGAGTGTTGAAACCAACTGGGTCGATAGGGGTTTAATGGAGATTGAATTCTGTTGTCGTACAGATACCAGGGCAAGTAATCTCGAGGTCGTCTCGTAGCAAGTTGTTCAGAGCAAGTACTCCCAAGAGTTAGATTGGGGCAAGTTGAGTGCACTGGGGCAAGTTATTCAAGCAAGTTTGTTTATCCCCAGCCGGAGTTGAGTATCGGGGAATCGTGTCATTACCCTTATCAAAAACCTTAACATTCCGAAAAAGGCCTTGCTGTCGTTGGATCGTTATCCTACAGTTTAAACCTGTTACGTGTCAGTAACCAGTCGTTTCCAAAGTCCAGTTCTCGCATGGCAAACCAGTAACCAGTTCTCGTCTGGCCCACCCTTCCGTAAACATCAGTTCCCGTCTGGTGTAGTTTATTGTAAGCATCAGTTCCCGTCTGGTGTAGTTTATTGTAAGCACCAGTTCCCGTCTGGTCACCGTTTCTTCAAGTGTTGTATCAGTTCTCGTCTGGTACATGTCATCGCGTAATCAGTTCTCGTCTGGTCATCGTGTGTTTTAACCTATGTGTTATACCAGTTCTCGTCTGGTGTATGTCAGCTTTCAACCAGTTCTCGCCTGGTTGTCTATGCCTCAGTCTGTTATCCAGTCAGCCCCGTCTGACGTTCAAAACCCAAAAATCAATTTTCGTTCAATTTTCCTAATCTATTTTGCTATCAGTTCTCGCCTGGTAGTCTACCTTTGAATGCTAGTTCTCGTCTAGTATTTTTCATATCTTCCGTTTTGTACATAATCCATGTTTATCCTAAACCAGTAAAAACAGAAACCTAAAGGTATCTGACACAGTAATTCCCAATGACTCGCATGTTGTCATGTTCCCCGATACGGAGCTCGACGAATACCAGTGCTCCGATTAATGTTTGAATTCCTTGTGGATGTTGTTAAATCAGAATTGCTACTCTTCAGCAGATGAAAGTTGTGTATTATCGGAAGAATTGAGATTGTATTGCTATCCCGCATCAGAATAGGATCAGGAGTATCCCCCAGCAGATTAAGATTGATATCCTTGATAGTAGGGGCATTCCCAGCAGTGTGCTGCGCGCAATCAACCCCAGTTTGGGTCAATCCCCACAGAGCACAATCAGTTGCCAATGGTTTGAAGAGAGCATCCCCAAGCAGGGTTGTTTTTTCTTTCTCCCCAAGCAGGGTTGCCTTTCCATTTCTCCAGCAGGATGGTTATCCCCAGCAGATTTAGTTTCCCTTTTCCAGCATTTATGTTGCTGAGATGATTCTGTGATATCAGGTTACCCTCAGTTGGAGTTGACGTCTACCTTCGGCATTTATTTTTCCAAGCGGTTGCAGACCTGGTGTTCTCTGGCAGCTCGAGCCTGCATTTACATTTGCATATATCGGCATAGCATTTATACAAACATATAGCATTTTCATGCCGTCTGGGCCTCGCATTTTCAAATAAAACGCATAGCATTTCCATGTCGTATGGGACATTGCATCATTCTCAGACATATGCATTTCGAAACATGGACCAGGTTGGTTACCTCATGGCTTTCGAGTATGTTCCCTTGCAGAGTTGTTTGGTTAAGCTTCTCTTCTCCCCCAGCGGAGTGATTCTTCACATTTGGTTGTTACGTCGGCACTGAAAAAAGATTGACATATATCAGATTTCTGAAGCTGCCTCCTGTTGACAGAATGGGTGTCGAGCAGTCGATTCAGAAGTTCCCCAGGAGAGTTGTCCTCAAGTTCGCTGTGAACTATGAGATGACAGGATTTGATCCCATAAGTGAGATGGGAATCAAGGTGTTTACTGTCTGAAGCATTATTTCAATACTTGTGGCGTCACACAGGTGATTGATGTTGAAAAGGAGAGAAATTTTTATCAGATAATTGACCAGTTGTTGTTGTAACAACCAGACTTCAGTTTATTGGAGGCTATTCCTCAAGCAGTTTTGCAGTATATTCCCACGGTTGGCAAATTTCAGGGTTTCATTGGTATTCAACCGACATCTACCTTTGAATGTTTGAAGGTTGAGCGCTCTTCACCCATTCAGGTCCAAGCCGCTTGAATAGGGGCAGCTGTTGCACCCTAAAATTTGACGAACCGGTTCCCACATCTGGTTGATGTTTCAACGCATTTCGGCATTCGCATCCGCATATCGCATACAGTGCATTTTTTTCCAGTTGTTTTGATTTTATCGGGATCACAGCCCTCTCCTCGCATTTCAGGTGTTTTTTGCTCAGTTAGATAAGTAGAGTTGCATTTTTGGGAAGTCGTGCTATTCCCGGTGTTTTCAGCTCGCGCTGTTGTTTTTAGGGATATTTCGGTGTCTATTGATTTTTACCGGTCATTCCGGTGCGCTCTCGTGGTCCTATTTGTCGTTCTGTACTGTTTTTGCTCCTTGTGGAATAATTAGGAGTCATTTAGATATTAGGATTTAATAGCATTTTTAGATGTTTTAATATTTGTTAATATAGATTTAAATAGAATATTAATATAGGGTTTTTCTAGAAATTAATAGATTTTTTTAATAGGTTTCTAGATATTAATTTGTTTTATTTTGTTTTAGATTTTAAATAAGTATTAATATAGATTTCTATAGATAGCTTTTAATAAGTTTTTAGAATGTTAGAATATAGTTAGATATTAATAGATTTTTCTGAATACTAATTTGTAGATTTAATTGTTAGATTGTTTTGAGTTTTAATTAGATATAGGCTTAATAGTCAATTAGTCTTGCCATTTTAATTCACGTTAATTCATCAATCAGTCATTAATCCATTTTCATTAGGTCATTTTAATTTTGTTAATCAGTATTAATTTGTTCATTATCCAGTATTAGTCTCAGTATTAAGTCATTGGGCTTTTTGTCCATGAATATCGCAAGGCCCAGTTCAAACAAGTCCACTTGCCAGCACTATAAAAGTTGATCCCACGTGTATGCACAGGAGGGAGCCACTCCATTATTCCTCTTCTGATGCATGAGTTCCACTTGGCACTTTCTCTCTCTCCCCCTCACCACGTGGCACACATGCGTTCTCCCTCAGTACTCACCATCGCCACCTGTCCACACCTAAGCCTCACTGGTTGCATGGCCGCCGGCCATGCAACCACCGCAACTACCCACCGGCGACCGCCCTAACCTATTCCGACCACCATAACTACCGCCGGAGAATCTAAAACCACCGGAAACACAAAAAAATACCCAGAACCTTCATCTCTCACCTCTAACATTCATCTTCCTCCGATCATCATCAACAACCGATCCTCTTCATCATCAACGTATAAGTGTGCATCGGAAAGACTTCAATCTTCATCAACATCAACCATATTTTTCCAGATCTTTCAACAACGATCATCAAGTTCATCTTCAACGGTTCTTCAAAGATCCATAGATCGAACTTTATCGCAAATTCGTTCTACACCAAGAAACCTTCATCGTATTTCCAGAACATCACCTTCTCAGATCTAATCCGTCTGCGACATCATCTTCAAATTGTTTTCCCCGAATCCTCACACATTCATCATTCATCAGAGAACACGAATCTGCACCTTGAACCTTCACGAGGTTAGTGATTAAATTCCTTTTCCAGATTTCATATCTTCATCGCTTCGCTAAAACTCATCAGTTCTCCAACATGCGCACCTCAAAATTTTTCATCCATCGAGCCTTCGTATTCTTCAGTTCTTCAAGCATTATCCTCGCAAGAACGTATGGCTTCAACACCTCTAATGGATTCATCTGAGATCTTCAGACCGTGGTTGATTCTTGCCTCGATTAAGTGCTTGTTATGTCGCTGGTGATTACGAAATTACGGTTGCTTTTGGTTTGTGGTGTGAGCGAAGAGGTTGGGGAGAAAGATTGAACGAGAAGTTGAAGTTGGAGGGAAGATCAGAGAGAGACGGATACAAGAGGGAGCGAGAGAATTTGAGAGAAGAATCTGAGAAGTGGAAGCACCGTCTGAAGATAGATGAACAGTGAAATGAGATTAGAATCACTTAGGGTTTGTTGTACTAGCGTGAAATGGACGTGTGTGCGTATCTGGGCTTTGCTAAGCCCAAAGTTGTTTTACTATACTTACCTGCGTTATTATTTTCCTACCCCCCTCCCTCGTGTGACTATGGTTTCAAGTGGGCTGGGCCTTTGTGGCAGACTACCGAGTGCTATCCCTGTTTTTCTGTTTCATCCCCCCTGAGTTCCTTATTTTTTTCTGAAGTGGTGTATTGGGCTGGGCCCAGCTCTAGTCTGTTTTTTGCTGCCTCACCCCTGGTTGGGCTGGCTGCACCCCTCTGTTTTTTTCTTTTTTTTGGTTTTTTATTATTTTCTTTTGTATTCATCTTTAAAGAAAAAAGAAAAATGAAAAGAAAATATTGAAAAAAGAATGGAAAGAATAGTAAAAAAGAAAAAGAGTGAGAAAGATATATGAAAAGAAATGAGAAAAAGAATATTGAAAAAGGAAGGAAAAAAAAGAATGGAAGAGAAAATAGTAAAAAAAATAGTATAAAAATATTAGTTTATAGATTTAATATTTTTCTTTTAGGATACAATTTTTCATAGAGTTTATTTTACCTTTTTAGAGGTAGTTTTAGAAGTCCACTTGTTAGGGGACTATTTTCCATTTGATTTTTCATAGGATAGGTTTTTTAGGAGTTTATCTTTCCAGTATTCAATCACTGTAACCATTTTTCAGAATATCAATAAAACGAGATTTGAGTTGTGGTCCCGAAGTAGCCGAACTACAGCTGCTCTGATTTCTCGTGCTGAGCGAGAATATGTAGGCATAGGATGCGATATCCTAGCGAGCACACTAACAACTAACCTTTTGTTCTCTCGCTGTTGTGCGATCGAGACTTTCCCGCTGACGACTGATTGTTATCCCTTTCTCTTGCCCTTGTGCATTTGAGACCAGACTGTAGTTTTTCCCATAGGTTCCCGTACCTGTAAAACCAGTTTGATTTCTCACTTCTGTGTGAGAACACCCTGCTTACCCGTAGTTAGCCTGAACTACGAAAGCTCTGATCTTCCATGCTGTGTGGAGGTACGTAGGCACAAGACGCGAAGTCTTGGCGAGCCAATTCCCTGTAGTTTCCCGAACTACGTAGACTCTGACTTTCTCTCTTGAGAATACGTAGGCGTAGAGTGCGACGCTCTATCGAGTCAATTCCTTTCCGTTTAGATTTAGCAGCCGTAGATAGATTGTTTTGCATCCTTTAGACAAACCAAGCAAGCGTGGATCCCGTCGAGTACGACGGACGTGAGGGGTGCTAATACCTTCCCCTTGCGTAACCGACTCCCGAACCCAGGTTTTGGTTGCGACGACCATACCTTTCCCGTTTTTTGCGAGGTTTACTTCGAGCGTTTCCTTTCCCTCCGTTGGGATAAATAACGCACGGTGGCGACTCTTCTGTCAGCCGGCGCCGATTTTCGCTGTAGCGACAACGGCCTTCGGGTTCGATGCCTGTTTGTTTAATAGATGCCTGACGACGAGGTCAAATGTTCTTCTGAACTTCGGGTTGAGGCGGCCTTCGGGTTCGATGCCTGTTTTTTTAAGAGATGCCTGACGGTGAGGTCTAATGTTCTTATCAACTTCGGGTTGAGCAGCCCATCGGGTTCGATGCCTGTTTGTTTAACAGATGCCTGACATTGAGGTCAGATGTTCTTCTCAACTTCGGGTTGAGCCGGCCTTCGGATTTGATGCCTGTTTGTTTAACAGATGCTTGACAGTGAAGTCAAATGTTCCTCTCAACTTCATGTTGAGCCGACCTTCGGGTTCGATACCTGTTTGTTTAACAGATGCCTGACGGTGAGGTCAGATGTTCCTCTCCACTTCGTGTTGAGCCGGCCTTCGGGTTCGATGCTGTTTGTTTAACAGATGCTTGACGGCGAGGTCAGGTGTTCTTCTCAGCTTCGTGTTATGTCGGCCTTCAGGTTCGATGCCTTTTTGTTTAACTAATGCCTGATAGGGAGGTCAGATGTTCCTCTCAACTTGAAGGTGAGCCGGCCTTCGGGTTCGATACCTGATTGTTTAACAGATGTTTGACGGAGAGGTCAGATGTTCTTCTCAACTAAGGGTTGAGACGGCCTTCGTGCCTGATTATTTAACAGATGCCTGACGGTGAGGTCAGATATTCTTCTCAACTTCGGGTTGAGCCGGCATTCGGGTTCCACACCTTTTTATTTAACGGATGCTTGACGGCGAGGTCAAATGTTCTTCTCAACTTCGGGTTGAGCCGGCCTTTTGGTTCGATGACTGTTTGTTTAACAGATGCCTGGCGGCTAGTTTAGATGTTCCTCTCAACTTCATGTTGAGCCGACCTTCGGGTTCGATGCCTGTTTGTTTAACAGATGCCTGACGGCGATGTCAGATGCTCCTCTCAACTTCTTGTTGTGCCGGCCTTCGGGTTCGATGCGTGTTTGTTTAATTAATGCCTGATGGGCAGGTCAGATGTTCCTCTCAACTTCAAGGTGAGCCGACATTCAGGTTCGATACCCGATTATTTAACAGATGTTTGACAGTGAGGCCAGATGTTCTTCTCAACTATGGGCTGAGACGGCCTTCGGGTTTGATGCCTGTTTATTTAACAGATGCCTGACGGCGAGGTCAGATATTCTTCGCAACCTCGGGTTGAGCCGACCTTCGGGTTCCACACCTTTTTGTTTAACAAATGCTTGACGGAGAGGTCAGATATTCTTCCCAAGTTCGGGTTGAGCCTGCCTTTGGGTTCGATGCCTGTTTGTTTAACAGATGCCTGGAGGCTAGGTCAGATGTTCTTCTCAACTTCGGGTTGAGCCGGTCTTCGGGTTCGATTCTTCTTTATTTAACTAAAGACTGACAGCAAGGTCAGATGTTCTTCTAAACTTCAGGTTGAGTCGGCCATCAAATTCGATGCCTGTTTGTTTAACATATGCCTGACAGCGAGGTCAGATGTTCTTCTCAACTTCGTGTTGTGCCGGCATTCAGGTCCGATGCCTGTTTGTTTAACTAATGCCTGATGGGGAGGTTAGATGTTCCTCTCAAGTTTAAGTTGAGCCGGCCTTCGGGTTCGATGCCTATTTGTTTAACAGATGTTTGACGGCGAGGTCAGATGTTCTTCTCAATTAAGGTTTGAGACGACCTTCGGGTTCGATGCCTGTTTGTTTAGTAGATGCCTGACGGCGAGGTCAAATGTTCTTCTGAACTTCGGGTTGAGGCGACCTTCGGGTTCGATGCCTGTTTTTTTAACAGATGCCTGACGGTGAGGTCTAATGTTCTTATCAACTTCGGGTTGAGCCGCCCTTCGGGTTCGATGCCTGTTTGTTTAACAGATGCCTGACGTTGAGGTCAGATGTTCTTCTCAACTTCAGGTTGAGCCGGCCTTCAGATTTGATGCTTGTTTGTTTAACAGATGCTTGATAGTAAAGTCAAATGTTCCTCTCAACTTCATGTTGAGCCGACCTTCGGGTTCGATGCCTGTTTGTTTAACAGATGCCTGACAGCGACGTCAGATGCTCCTCTCAACTTCGTTTTGAGCCGACCTTCGGGTTCGATGCCTGTTTGTTTAACAAATACCTGACGGCGAGGTCAGATGTTCTTCTCAACTTCGTATTGTGCCGACCTTCGGGTTCGATACCTGTTTGTTTAACTAATGCCTGATGGGGAGGTCAGATGTTCCTCTCAACTTCAAGGTCAGCCAGCCTTCGGGTTAGATACCTGATTGTTTAACAGATGTTTGACGGCAAAGTCAGATGTTCTTCTCAACTAAGGGTTGAGACGGCGTTCGTGCCTGTTTATTTAACAGATGCCTGACGGCGAGGTCAGATATTCTTCTCAACTTCGAGTTGAGCCGGCCTTTGGGTTCCACACCTTTTTGTTTAACAGATGCTTGATAGCGAGGTCAGATGTTCTTCTCAACTTCGGGTTGAGCCGGCCTTTGAGTTCGATGCATGTTTGTTTAAGAAATGCCTGGCGGCTAGGTCAGATGTTCTTCTCAACTTCGGGTTGAGCCGGTCTTCAGGTTCGATTCCTGTTTGTTTAACTAAAGCCTGACAGCAAGGTTAGATGTTCTTCTAAATTTCGCGTTGAGTTGGCCATCAAATCCTATGCCTGTTTGTTTAACATATGCCTGACAGCGATGTCAGATGTTCTTCTCAACTTCGTGTTGTGCCGGCCTTCAGGTTCGTTGCCTGTTTGTTTAACTAATGCCTGCTGGGGAGGTCAGATAATCCTCTCAACTTGAAGGTGAGCCGGCCTTCGGGTTCGATACCTGATTGTTTAACAGATGTTTGATGGAGAGGTCAGATGTTCTTCTCAACTAAGGGTTGAGACGGCCTTCGTGCCTGATTATTTAACAGATGCCTGACGGCGAGGTCATATATTCTTCTCAACATCGGGTTGAGCCGGCATTCGGGTTCCACACCTTTTTGTTTAACAGATGCTTGACGGCGAGGTCAGATGTTCTTCTCAACTTCGGGTTGAGTCGGCCTTTGGGTTCGATGCCTGTTTGTTTAACAGATGCCTGGCGGCTAGTTCAGATGTTCTTCTCAACTTCGGGTTGAGCCGGTCTTCGGGTTCGATTCCTATTTGTTTAACTAAAGCCTGACAGCGAGGTCAGATGTTCTTCTAAACTTCGGGTTGAGTCGGCCATCAATTTCGATGCCTATTTGTTTAACATGTGCCTGACAGCAAGGTCAGATGTTCTTCTCAACTTCGTGTTGTGCCGGTCGTCAGGTTCGATGCCTGTTTGTTTAACTAATGCCTGATAGGGAGGTCAGATATTCCTCTCAACTTCAAGTTGAGCCGGCCTTCAGGTTCGATGCCTGTTTGTTTAACAGATGTTTGACGGCGATGTCAGATGTTCTTCTTAATTAAGGTTGAGACGGCCTTCGGGTTTGATGCCTGTTTGTTTAATAGATGCCTGACAGCGAGGTTAAATGTTCTTCTGAACTTCGGGTTGAGGCGGCCTTCGGGTTCGATGCCTGTTTTTTAACAGATGCCTGACGGCGAGGTCTAATGTTCTTATCAACTTCGGGTTGAGCTGCCCTTCGGGTTCGTTGCCTGTTTGTTTAACAGATGCCTGACGTTGAGGTCAGATGTTCTTCTCAACTTCGGGTTGAGCGGGCCTTCGGATTTGAAGCCTGTTTGTTTAACAGATGCTTGAAAGTGAAGTCAAATGTTCCTCTCAACTTCATGTTGAGCCGACCTTCGGGTTCGATGCCTGTTTGTTTAACAGATGTCTGACAGCGAGGTCAGATGTTCCTCTTAACTTCGTGTTGAGCCGGCCTTCGGGTTCGATGCCTATTTGTTTAACTGATGCTTGACGGCGAGGTCAGATGTTCTTCTCAACTTCGTGTTATACCGGCCTTCGGGTTCGATGCGTGTCTGTTTAAATAATGCGTGATGGGGAGGTCAGATGTTCCTTTCAACTTCAAGGTGAGCCGACTTCAGGTTCGATACCTGATTGTTTAACAGATGTTTAACGGCGAGGTCAGGTGTTCTTCTCAACTAAGGGTTGAGACGGCCTTCGGGTTTGATGCATGTTTATTTAAAAGATGCCTGACGGCGAGGTTAGATATTCTTCTCAACTTCGGGTTGAGCCGGCCTTCGGGTTCCACACATTTTTGTTTAACAGATGCTTGTCGGCGAGGTCAAATGTTCTTCTCAACGTCGGGTTGAGCCGACCTTTGGGTTCGATGCCTGTTTGTTTAACAGATGCCTGGCGGCTAGGTCAGATGTTCTTCTCAACTTTGGGTTGAGCCGGTCTTCAAGTTAGATTCCTGTTTGTTTAAATAAAGCCTGACAGCAAGGTCAGATGTTCTTCTAAACTTTGGGTTGAGTCGGCCATCAAGTTCGATGCCTGTTTGTTTAACATATGCCTGACAGCTAGTTCAGATGTTCTTCTCAACTCCGTGTTGTGCCGGCCTTCAGGTTCGATGCCTGTTTGTTTGACTAATGCCTGATGGGGAGGTCAGATGTACCTCTCAACTTCAAGTTGATTCGGCCTTCGGCTTCGATGCCTTTTTGTTTAAGAGATGTTTGATGGCGAGGTTAGATGTTCTTCTCAATTAAGGATTGAGACGGCCTTCGGGTTCGATGCCTGTTTGTTTAACAGATGACTGACGGCGAGGTCAAATGTTCTTATCAACTTCGGGTTGAGCTGGCCTTCGGGTTCGATGCCTGTTTGTTTAACAGATCCCTAGCAGAGAGGTCTAATGTTCTTATCAACTTCGGGTTGAGCCGCCCTTCGGGTTCAATGCATGTTTGTTTAACAGATTCCTTACGGCGAGGTCAGATGTTCTTCTCAATTTCGTGCTGGGGCGGCCTTCGGGTTCGATGCCTGTTTGTTTAAGAGATGCATGACGGCGAGGTCTAATGTTCTTATCAACTTTGGGTTGAGCCGCCCTTCGGGTTCGATGCCTGACATTGAGGTCAGATGTTCTTCTCAACTTCGGGTTGAGCCGGTCTTCGAATTTGATGCCTGTCTGTTTAACAGATGCTTGACAGTGAAGTCAAATGTTCCTTTCAACTTCATGTGGAGCGACATTCAGGTTTGATGCCTGTTTGTTTAACATATTCTTTACAGTGAGGTCAGATGTTCTTCTCAACTTCGTGTTGTGTCGGCCGTCAGGTTCGATGCCTGTTTGTTTAACTAATGCCTGATGGGGAGATCAGATGTCCCTCTCAACTTCAAGTTGAGCCGGCCTTCAGGTTCGATGCCTGTTTGTTTAACAGATGTTTGACAAAGAGGTCAGATGTTCTTCTCAATTAAGGTTGAGACGGCCTTCGGGTTTGATGCCTGTTTATTTAATAGATGCCTGACGGCGAGGTCAAATGTTCTTCTGAACTTCGGGTTGAGACGACCTTCGGGTTCGATGCCTGTTTTTTTAACAGATGCTTGACGGCGAGGTCTAATGTTCTTATCAACTTCGGGTTGAGCCGCCCTTCGGGTTCGTTGCCTGTTTGTTTAACAGATGCCTGACGTTGAGGTCAGATGTTCTTCTCAACTTCGGGTTGAGCCGACCTTCGGATTTGATGCTTGTTTGTTTAAAAGATGCTTGATAGTGAATTCAAAATGTTCCTCTCAACTTCATGTTGAGCCGACCTTCGGGTTCGATGCCTGTTTGTTTAACAGATGCCTGACGGCGAGGTCAGATGTTCCTCTTAACTTCGTGTTGAGCCGGCCTTCGGGTTCGATGCCTGTTTGTTTAACAGATGACTGACGGCGAGGTCAAATGTTCTTCTCAACTTCGGGTTGAGCTGGCCTTCGGGTTCGATGCCTGTTTGTTTAACAGATCCCTAGCAGAGAGGTCTAATGTTCTTATCAACTTCGGGTTGAGCCGCCCTTCGGGTTCAATGCATGTTTGTTTAACAGATTCCTTACGGCGAGGTCAGATGTTCTTATCAATTTCGTGTTGGGCCGGCCTTCGGGTTCGATGCCTGTTTTTTTAAGAGATGCATGACGGTGAGGTCTAATGTTCTTATCAACTTTGGGTTGAGCCGCCCTTCGGGTTCGATGCCTGACATTATGGTCAGATGTTCTTCTCAACTTCGGGTTGAGCCGGTCTTCGAATTTGATGCCTGTTTGTTTAACAGATGCTTGACAGTGAATTCAAATGTTCCTCTCAACTTCATGTGGAGCGACATTCAGGTTTGATGCCTGTTTGTTTAACATATTCCTTACAGCGAGGTCAGATGTTCTTCTCAACTTCGTGTTGTGTCGGCCGTCAGGTTCGATGCCTGTTTGTTTAACTAATGCCTGATGGGGAGATCAGATGTCCCTCTCAACTTTAAGTTGAGTCGGCTTTCAGGTTCGATGCCTGTTTGTTTAACAGATGTTTAACGGCGAGGTCAGATGTTCTTCTCAATTAAGGTTGAGACAGCCTTCGGGTTTGATGCCTGTTTATTTAATAGATGCCTGACGGCGAGGTCAAATGTTCTTCTGAACTTCGGGTTGAGACGACCTTCGGGTTCGATGCTTGTTTTTTTTAACAGATGCCTGACGGCGAGGTCTAATGTTCTTATCAACTTCGGGTTGAGCCGCCCTTCGGGTTCGTTGCCTGTTTGTTTAACAGATGCCTGACGTTGAGGTCAGATGTTCTTCTCAACTTCGGGTTGAGCCGGCCTTCGGATTTGATGCCTGTTTGTTTAAAAGATGCTTGATAGTGAATTCAAAATGTTCCTCTCAACTTCATGTTGAGCCGACCTTCGGGTTCGATGCCTGTTTGGTTAACAGATGCCTGACAGCGAGGTCAGATGTTCCTCTTAACTTCGTGTTGAGCCGGCCTTCGGGTTTGATGCCTGTTTGTTTAATAGATGCTTGACGGCGAGGTCAGATGTTCTTCTCAACTTCGTGTTATGCCGGCCTTCGGTTTCGATGCGTGTCTGTTTAACTAATGCCTGATGGGGAGGTCAGATGTTCCTCTCAACTTCAAGGTGAGCAGGCCTTCGGGTTCGATACCTGATTGTTTAACAGATGTTTAACAGCGAGGTCAGGTGTTCTTCTCAACTAAGGGTTGAGACGGCCTTCGGGTTTGATGCCTGTTTATTTAAATAATGCCTGACGGCGAGGTCAGATATTCTTCTCAACTTCGGGTTGAGCCGGCCTTCGGGTTCCACACATTTTTGTTTAACAGATGCTTGTCGGCGAGGTCAGATGTTCTTCTCAACTTCGGGTTGAGCCGGCCTTTGGGTTCGATGCCTGTTTGTTTAACAGATGCCTGGCGGCTAGGTCAGATGTTCTTCTCAACTTTTGGTTGAGCCGGTCTTCGGGTTCGATTTCTGTTTGTTTAAATAAAGCCTGACAGCGAGGTCAGATGTTTTTCTAAACTTCGGGTTGAGTTGGCCATCAAGTTCGATGCCTGTTTGTTTAACATATGCCTGACAGTTAGTTCAGATGTTCTTCTCAACTCCGTGTTGTGCCGGCCTTCAGGTTCGATGCCTGTTTGTTTAACTAATGCCTGATGGGGAGGTCAGATGTACCTCTCAACTTCAAGTTGAGTCGGCCTTCGGGTTCGATGCCTTTTTGTTTAATAGATGTTTGACGGTGAGGTCAGATGTTCTTCTCAACTAAGGATTGAGACGGCCTTCGGGTTCGATGCCTGTTTGTTTAACAGATGAATGACGGCGAGGTCAAATGTTCTTCTCAACTTCGGGTTGAGCTGGCCTTCGGGTTCGATGCCGGTTTGTTTAACAGATCCCTAGCAGAGAGGTCTAATGTTCTTATCACCTTCGGGTTGAGCCGCCCTTCGGGTTCAACGCATGTTTGTTTAACAGATTCTTTACGGCGTGGTCAGATGTTCTTCTCAACTTTGGGTTGAGCCGCCCTTCGGGTTCGATGCCTGACGGTGAGGTCAGATGTTCTTCTCAACTTCGGGTTGAGCCGGTCTTCGGATTTGATGCCTGTTTGTTTAACAGATGCTTGACAGTGAAGTCAAATGTTCCTCTCAACTTCATGTTGAGCGACATTCAGGTTCGATGCTTGTTTGTTTAACATATTCCTTACAGCGAGGTCAGAAGTTCCTCTCAACTTCGTGTTGGGCCGTCCTTCGGGGTCGATGCCTATTTGGTTAAGAGATGCCGGACGACGAGGTCTAATGTTCTTATCAACTTCGGGTTGAGCCGTCCTTCGGGTTCGATGCCTGTTTGTTTAACAAATGCCTGACGACGAGGTCAGGTGTTACTCTCAACTTCGTGTTGAGCCGGGCTTCGGGTTCGATGCCTGTTTGTTTAATTAATGCCTGATAGGGAGGTCAGAGGTTCCTCTAAACTTCAAGTTGAGCTGGCCTTCGGGTTCGATGCCGGTTTTTTTAACAGATGTTTAACGGTGAGGTCAGATGTTCTTCTCAATTAAGAATTGAGACGACATTCGTGTTCGATGCCTGTTTATTTAGCAGATGCCTGACGACGAGGTCTAATTTTCTTATCAACTTCGGGTTGAGCCGCCATTCGGGTTCGATGCCTAACGGTGAGGTCAGATGTTCTTCTCTACTTCAGGTTGAGTCGACATTCGGATTTGATGCCTGTTTGTTTATTAGATGCTTGACAGTGAAGTCAAATGTTCCTCTCAACTTCATGTTGAGCCGACCTAAATGTTTGATGCCTGTTTGTTTAACAGATGCCTGACGGCGAGGTCAGATATTCCTCTCAATTTCGTGTTGAGCCAGCCTTCAGGTTCGATGCCTATTTGTTTAACAGATTCCTGACGGCAAGGTCAAATGTTTTTCTCAACTTTGTGTTGTACCGGCATTCGGGTTCGATACATGTTTGTTTAACTAATGCCTGATGGGGAGGTCAGATGTTCCTCTCAACTTCAAGGTGAGCCGGCTTTCAGGTTCAATACATTGATTGTTTAACAGATGTTTGACGGCGAGGTCAGATGTTCTTCTCAACTAAGGGTTGAGACGGCCTTCGGGGTTGATGCCAGTTTGTTTAAGAGATGCCTGACGGCGAGGTCAGATGTTCTTCTCAACTTCGGGTTGAGCCGAACTTCTGGTTCGATGCCTGTTATTTTAACAGATGCCTGACGGCGAGGTCAAATGTTCTTCTCAACTTCGGGTTAAGCCGGCCTTCGGGTTCGATGCATGTTTGTTTAATAGATGCCTGATGGCGAGGTCTAATGTTTTTATCAACTTCGGGTTGAGTCGCCCTCGGGTTGGATGCCTGTTTGTTTAACAGATGCCTGATGGTGAGGTCAGATGTTCTTCTCAACTTCGGGTTGAGCCGGCCTTCAGATTTGATGCCTGTTTGTTTAACATATGCTTGACTGTGAAGTCAAATGTTCCTTTCAACTTCATGTTGAGCTGACCTTCGGGTTCGATGCCTGTTTGTTTAACAGATGCCTGATGTCGAGGTCAGATGTTCCTTTCAACTTCGTGTTGAGCCGGCCTTCAGAATCGATGCCTGTTTGTTTAACAGATGCTTGACGGCTAGGTTAGATGTTCTTCTCAACTTCGTGTTATGCCAGACATCGGGTTCGATGCCTGTTTGTTTAACTAATACCTGATCGGGAGGTCAGATGTTCCTCTCAACTTCAATTTTAGCCACCTTCGGGTTCAATACATGTTTGTTTAACAGATGTTTGACGGCGAGGTCAAATGTTCTTCTCAATTAAGGATTGAGACGGCTTTCGGGTTCGATGCTTGTTTATTTAACAGATGCCTGACAGCGAGGTCAGATGTTATTCTCAACTTCGGGTTAGGCTGGCCTTCGGATTCGAAGCCTGTTTTTTAACAGATGCCTGACGGCGAGGTCTAATTTTCTTATCAACTTCGGGTTGAGTCGCCATTCGGGTTTGATGCCTGTTTGTTTAAAAGATGCCTAACGGTGAGGTGATATGTTCTTCTCAACTTCGGGTTGAGCCGACATTCGGATTTGATGCCTGTTTGTTTAGCAGATGCTTGACAGTGAAGTCAAATGTTCCTCTCAATTTTATGTTGAGCCGACCTTAGGGTTCGATGCCTGTTTGTTTAACAGATACCTGACAGCGAGGTCAGATGTTCCTCTGAACTTCGTGTTAAGCCGGCCTTCGGGTTCGATGCCTCTTTGTTTAACAGATGTTTGACGGTGAGGTCAAATGTTCTTCTCAACTAAGGGTTGAGACGGCCTTCGGGTTTGATGCCAGTTTGTTTAACAGATGCCTTACGGCGAGGTCAGATGTTCTTCTCAACTTCGGGTTGAGCCGGCCTTCGGGTTCGATGCCTATTATTTTAACAGATGCCTGACGACAAAGTCAAATGTTCTTCTCAACTTCGGGTTGAGCCGGCCTTCGGGTTCGATGCCTGTTTGTTTAACAGATGCCTGACGGTGAGGTCAGATGTTCTTCTCAACTTCGGTTTGAGCCGGCCTTCGGATATGATGCCTGTTTTTTTAACATATGCTTGACTGCAAAGTCAAATGTTCCTCTCAACTTCATGTTGAGCTGGCCTTCGGGTTTGATGCCTGTTTGTTTAACAGATGCCTGACGCCGAGGTCAGATGTTCTTCTCAACTTCGTGTTGTGCCAGACTTCGGGTGCGATGACTGTTTGTTTAACTAATTCCTGATGGGGAGGTCAGATGTTCCTCTCAACTTCAATATGTTCCGCCTTCGGGTTCGATACCTGTTGGTTTAATAGATGTTTGACGGCGAGGTCAAATGTTCTTCTCAACTAAGGGTTGAGACGGTCTTCGGGTTTGATGCCTGTTTGTTTAACAGATGCCTGACGGCGAGTTCAGATGTTCTTTTCAACTTCGGGTTGAGCCGGCCTTCGGATTCGATGCCTGTTATTTTAACATATGCCTGACGACGAGGTCAAATGTTCCTCTCAACTTCGTGTTGAGCCGACCTTCGGGTTCGAATCCTGTTTGTTTAACAGATGCTTGACGGCGAGGTATAATGTTCTTATCAACTTCGGGTTGAGCCGCCCTTCGGGTTCGATTCCTGTTTGTTTAACAGATGCCTCACGGCGAGGTCCTATGTTCCTCTCAATTTCGTGTTGAGGCGGTCTTCGGATTCGATGCCTGTTTGTTTAACAGATACTGGATGGCGAGGTAAGATGTGCTTCTCAACTTCAGATTGAGCCGGCCTTGTTTGTTTAACAGATGCCTTACGGTGAGGTCAGATGTTCTTTGAGAATTCGGGTTGAGCCGGCCTTCGGATTTGATGCCTGTTTGTTTAACAGATGCTTGACAGTGAAGTCAAATGTTCCTCTCAACTTCATGTTGAACCGACCTTCGGGTTCGATGCCTGTTTGTTTAACAAATGCCTGACGGCAGGGTCTAATGTTCTTATCAATTTCGAGTTGAGCCACCCATCGGGTTCAATGCTTGTTTGTTTAACAGATTCCTCACATCGAGGTCATATGTTCCTTTCAACTTCGTGTTGAGCCGCCCTTCGGGTTCGTTGCCTGTTTGTTTCATTAATTCCAGATGGGGAGGTCAGATGTTCCTCTCAACTTCAAGTTGAGCCGGCCTTCGGGTTTGAGGTCTATTTGTTTAACAGATGTTTGATAGTGCGGTGAAATTTTCTTCTCTACTAAGGGTTGAGACGGCCTTCGGGTTTGATGTCTCTTTGTTTAACAGATGCCTGACGGCAAGGTCAGATGTTCTTATCAACTTCCAGTTGAGCCGGCCTTCGGTTTCGATGCTTGTTTGTTTAACAGATGCCTGACAGTGAGGTCAAATGTTCTTTTCAACTTTGGGTTTAGTCGGCCTTCAGATTTGATGCCTGTTTGTTTAACAGATGCTTGACAGTGAAGTCAAATGTTCCTCTCAACATCATCTTGAGCCGACCTTCATGTTCGATGCCTGTTTGTTTAACAGATTCCTGACGGTAAGGTCAGATGTTCTTCTCAACTTCGTGCTGATCCGGCCTTCGGATTTGATGTCTGCTTGTTTAACAGATGCTTGACAGTGAAGTCAAATGTTCCTTTCAACTTCATGCTGAGCCGACCTTCGGGTTTGATGCCTGTTTGTGTAACAGATGCCTGATGGCGGGGTCAAATGTTCCTCTCAACTTCGTGTTGAGCCGGCCTTCGGGTTCGATGCCTGTTTGTTTAACAGATGCCTGACGGCGAGGTCAGATGTTCTTCTCAACTTCGTGTTGTGCCAGACTTCGGGTTCGATGCCTATTTCATTAACTAATGCCTGATGGGGAGGTCAGATGTTCCTCTCAACTTCAATTTGAGCCGGACTTCACGTACGATACCTGTTTGTTTAACAGATGTTTGACGGCGAGGTCAAATGTTCTTCTCAAATAAGGGTTGAGACGGCCTTCGGGTTTGATGCCTGTTTGTTTAACAGATGCCTGACGGCGAGTTCAGATGTTCTTCTCAACTTTGGGTTGAGCCGACCTTCGGGTTCGATGCTTGTTAATTTAACAGATGCCTGACGGCGAGGCAAATGTTCCTCTCAACTTCATGTTGATCCGACTTTCGATTTCGATGCCAGTTTGTTTAACAGATGCCTGACGGCGAGTTATAATATTCTTATCAACTTCGGGTTGAGCCGCCCTTCGGGTTCGATGCCTGTTTGTTTAACAGATGCCTCACAACGAGGTCATATGTTCCTCTCAATTTCATGTTGAGCCGACCTTCAGATTCGATGCCTTTTTGTTTAAGAGATACCTGACGGCGAGGTAAGATGTGTTTCTCAACTTCCGGTTTAGCCGGCCTTGTTTGTTTAACAGATGCCTAACGGTGCTGCCAGATGTTCTTCTCAACTTCGGGTTGAGCCGGTCTTCGGATTTGATGCCTGTTTGTTTAACAGATGCTTGACAGTGAAGTCAAATGTTCCTCTCAATTTCATGTTGAACCGACCTTCGGGCTCGATGCCTGTTTGTTTAACAGATGCCTGACGGCAAGGTCTAATGTTCTTATCAACTTCGGGTTTAGCCACCCTTCGGGTTCAATGCCTGTTTGTTTAACAGATGCCTCACAGCGAGGTCATATGTTCCTCTCAACTTCGTTTTGAGCCGCCCTTCGGGTTCGATGCCTGTTTATTTAACTAATGTCTGATGGGGAGGTCAGATGTTCCTCTCAACTTCAAGTTGAGCCGGCTTTCGAGTTCGATGCCTGTTTGTTTAACAGATGTTCGAAGGTGAGGTATGATTTTCTTCTCTACTAAGGGTTGAGATGGCCTTCGGGTTTGATGCCTCTTTGTTTAACAGATGCTTAACGACAAAGTCATATGTGCTTATCAACTTCCGGTTGAGCTGGCCTTCGGGTTCGATGCTTGTTTGTTTAACCGATGCGTGACGGTGAGGTCAAATGTTCTTCTCAACTTCGGGTTGAGCCGGCCTTCGGATTTAAAGCCTGTTTGTTTAACAGATGCTTCATAGTGAAGTCAAATGTTTCTCTCAACTTAATGTTGAGCCAACCTTCGGGTTCGATGCCTTTTTATTTAATAGATGCCTGACAACAAGGTCAGATGTTCCTCTCAACTTCGTGTTGAGCCGGCCTTCGGGTTCGAGGCCTGTTTGTTTAACAGATGCCTAACAGCTAGGTTAGATGTTCCTCTCGACTTCGTGTTGATCTGGCCTTCGAGATCGATGCTTGTTTGTTTAATAGATTCCTAACAGCGAGGTCAGATGTTCTTCTCAACCTCGTGTTGAACCGGCCTCCGGGTTCGATGCCTGTTTGTTTAATAGATGCCTGACAGCGAGGTCAGATGTACTTCTCAACTTCGTCTTGAGCCGACCTTCGGGTTCAATGCCTTTTTGTTTAACAGATAACTGACATCGAGGTCAGATGTTCTTCTCAACTTCAAGTTGATTCGGTCTTCAGATTCCACGCCTGTTTGTTTAACAGATGACTGACGATGAGGTCAGATGTTCTTCTCAACTTCAGGTTGAGCCGGCCTTCGGGTTCCATGCCTGTTTGTTTAACAGATGCCTCACGACGAGGTCATATGTTCTTTTCAACATCAGGTTGAGCCGGCCTTTAGGTTCAATGCTTGTTTGTTTAACAGATGCCTGGCGGCGAGGTCAGATGTTCATCTCAGCTTCGGGTTGAGCTGGCCTTCGGGTTTGATTCCTGTTTTCTTAACTGATGCCTAACAACAAGTTCAGTTGTTCTTCTCAACATCGGGTTGAGCCAGCCTTCGGGTTCGATGCCTGTTTGTTTAACAGATGCCTGACGGCAAGGTAAGATGTGCTTCTCAACTTCTGGTTGAGCAAACTTTGTTTGTTTAACAGATGCCTGACAGTGAGGTCAGATGTTCTTCTCAACTTTGGGTTGAGTCGGCCTTCGGATTTGATGCCTGTTTGTTTAACAGATGCTTGACAGTGAAGTAAAATGTTCCGCTCAACTTCATGTTGATCCGGGCTTCAGGTTCGATGACTGTTTGTTTAACAGATGACTGACAGCAAGGTCTAATGGTCTTATCAACTTCGGATTGAGCCACCCTTCAGGTTCGATGCCTGTTTGTTTCACAGATGCCTCACAGCGAGGTCATATGTTCCTCTTAACTTCATGTTGAGCCACCCTTCGGGTTCGATGCCTGTTTGTTTAACTAATGCCTAATGGGGAGATCAGATGTTCCTCTCAACTTTAAGTTGAGCCGGCCTTAGGGTTCAATGATTGTTTGTTTAACAGATGCTTGACGGCGAGGTCAGATGTTCCTATGAACTTCGTGTTAAGCCGGCCTTCGGGTTCGATACCTGTTTGTTTAACAGATGTTTGACAGTAAGGTCAAATGTTCTCCTGAACTAAGGGTTGAGACGGCCTTCGGGTTTGATGCCAGTTTGTTTAACAGTTGCCTGACGGTGAGGTCAGATGTTCTTCTCAACTTCGGTTTGAGCCGACCTTCGGATATGATGCCTGTTTGTTTAACAGATGCTTGACGCCGAAGTCAGATGTTCTTCTCAACTTCGTATTGTGCCAGACTTCGGGTTCGATGACTGTTTGTTTAACTAATGCTTGATGGGGAGGTCAGATGTTCCTTTCAACTTCAATTTGTACCGCCTTCGGGTTTGATACCTGTTTGTTTAACAGATGTTTGACGGCGAGGTCAAATGTTCTTCTCAACTAAGGGTTGAGACGGTCTTCGGGTTTGAAGCCTGTTTGTTTAAAAGATGCCTGACGGCGAGTTCAGATGTTCTTTTCAACTTCGGGTTGATCCGGCCTTCGGGTTCGATGCCTGTTAATTTAACAGATGCCTGACGGCGAGGTCAAATGTTCCTCTCAACTTCGTGTTGAGCCGACCTTCGGGTTCGATGCCTGTTTGTTTAACAGATGCCTGACGGCGAGTTATAATATTCTTATTAACTTCAAGTTGAGCCGCCCTTCGAGTTCGATGCTTGTTTGTTTAACAGATGCCTCACAGAGAGGTCATATGTTCCTCTCAATTTCGTGTTGAGCCGGCCTTCGGATTCGATGCCTGTTTGTTTAACAGATACCTGACGGCGAGGTAAGATGTGCTTCTCAACTTCCGGTTGAGCCGGCCTTGTTTGTTTAACAGATGCCTGACAGTGAGGCCAGATGTTCTTCTGAACTTCGGGTTGAGCCGACCTTCGGATTTGATGCCTGTTTGTTTAACAGATGCTTGACAGTGCAGTCAAATGTTCCTCTCAATTTCATGTTGAACCGACCTTCGGGTTCGATGCCTGTTTGTTTAACAGATGCCTGACAGCAAGGTATAATGTTCTTATCAACTTCGGGTTGAGCCACCCTTCGGGTTCGATGCCTGTTTGTTTAACAGATGCCTCACAGCGAGGTCATATGTTCCTCTCAACTTCGTGTTGAGCCGCCCTTCGGGTTCGATGCCTGTTTATTTTACTAATGCCTGATGGGGAGGTCTGATATTCCTCTCAACTTCAAGTTGAGCCGGCCTTCGGGTTCGATGCCTGTTTGTTTAACAGATGCCTGACAGCGAGGTCAGATGTACTTCTCAACTTCGTGTTGAGCCGGCCTTCGGGTTCGATGCCTTTTTTTTAACAGATAACTGACATCGAGGTCAGATGTTCTTCTCAACTTCGAGTTGAGTCGGTCTTCAGATTCCACGCATGTTTGTTTAACAGATGACTGACGATAAGGTCAGATGTTCTTCTTAACTTCAGGTTGAGCCGTCCTTAGGGTTTCGCGCCTGTTTGTTTAACAGATGCCTGACGATGAGGTCATATGTTCTTTTCAACATCAGGTTGAGCCGGCCTTTAGGTTCAATGCTTGTTTGTTTAACAGATGTCTAGCAGCGAGGTCAGATGTTCATATCAACTTCGGGTTGAGCCAGCCTTCGGGTTCGATTCCTGTTTGTTTAACTGATGCCTAACAGCAAGGTCAGATGTTCTTCTCAACATCGGGTTGAGCCAGCCTTCGGGTTCGATGCATGTTTGTTTAACAGATGCCTGACGGCAAGGTAAGATGTGCTTCTCAACTTCTGGTTGAGCCGACTTTGTTTGTTTAACAGATGCCTGGCGCTGAGGTCAGATGTTCTTCTCAACTTCGGGTTGAGTCGGCCTTCGGATTTGATGCATGTTTGTTTAACAGATGCTTGACAGTGAAGTAAAATGTTCCTCTCAACTTCATGTTGAGCAGGCCTTCGGGTTCGATGACTGTTTGTTTAACAGATGCCACACGGCAAGGTCTAATGTTCTTATCAACTTCGGATTGAGCCACCCTTCGGATTCGATGCCTGTTTGTTTAACAGATGCCTCACAGCGAGGTCATATGTTCCTCTCAAATTCGTGTTGAGCCACCCTTCGGGTTCGATGCCTGTTTGTTTAACTAATGCCTGATGGGGAGGTCAGATGTTCCTCTCAACTTTAAGTTGAGCTGGCCTTTGGGTTCGATGCCTATTTGTTTAACAGATGTTTGACGGCGAGGTCAGATTTTCTTCTCTACTAAGGGTTGAGACGGCCTTTGGGTTCGATGCCTCTTTGTTTAACAGATGCCTGACGGCAAGGTCAGATGTGCTTATCAACTTCCGGTTGAGCCGGCCTTCGGGTTCGATGCTTGTTTTTTTTAACAGATGCCTGACGGTGAGGTCAAATGTTCTTCTCAACTTCGGGTTGAGCCGGCCTTCGGATTTAATTCCTGTTTGTTTAACAGATGCTTTTTAGTGAAGTAAAATGTTCCTCTCAACATCATGTTGAGCCAACCTTCGGGTTCAATGCTTGTTTGTTTAACAGATGCCTGACAGCGAGGTCAGATGTTCCTCTCACCTTCGTGTTGTGCCAGCCTCCGGGTTCGATGCCTGTTTTTTGAACAGATGCCTGATAGTGAGGTTAAATGTACTTTTCCACTTCGTGTTGTGTCGACCTTCGGGTTCAATGCCTTTTTGTTTAACAGATAACTGTCATCGAGGTCCGATGTTCTTCTCAACTTCGGGTTGAGCCGGCCTTCGGATTCCACGCCTGTTTGTTTAATAGATGACTTACGATGAGGTCAGTTGTTCTTCTCAACTTCAGGTTAAGCAGGCCTTCGGGTTCCACGCCTTTTTGTTTAACAGATGCCTAACGACAAAGTCAGATGTTCTTCTCAACTTCAGGTTGAGCCTACCTTTAGGTTCAATGCTTGTTTGTTTAACAGATGCCTGGCGCCGAGGTCAGATGTTTATCTCAACTTCGGGTTAAGCCGACCTTCGGGTTCGATTTCTGTTTGTTTAACTGATGCCTAACAGCGAGGTCAGATGTTCTTCTCAATATCGGGTTAAGTCGACCTTCAGTTTCGATGCCTGTTTGTTTAACAGATCCTTGACGGCAAGGTCAGATACTCTTATGAACTTTGTGTTGAGCCGGCCTTTGGGTTCGATGCCTGTTTGTTTAATAGATGCCTGAGGGCGAGGTCAGATGTTCCTCTCAACTTCGTGTTGTGCCAGCCTCAGGGTTCGATGCCTGTTTGTTTAACAGATGTCTGACGGCGAGGCAAGATGTGCTTCTCAACTTCTGGTTGAGCCGGCCTTATTTGTTTAACTGATGCCTGACGGTGATGTCAAATGTTCTTCTCAACTTTGGGTTGAGCCGGCCTTCGGATTTGAAGCCTGTTTGTTTAACAGATGCTTGACAGTGAAGTCAAATGTTCCTCTCAACTTCATGTTGAACCGACCTTCGGGTTCGATGCTTGTTTGTTTAACAGATGCCTGACAGCAAGGTCAGATGTTTCTCTCAACTTCGAGTTGAGCCGGCTTCGGGGTCGATGCCTGTATGTTTAACAGATGCCTGATAGCGAGGTCAGATGTTCCTTTCGACTTCGTGTTAAGCCGGCCTTCAGGATCGATGCCTGTTTATTTAATAGATTTATGACAGCGAGGTCAGATGTTCTTCTCAACTACGTGTTGAGCCGGCCTCCGGGTTCGATGCCTGTTTGTTTAACAGATGCCTGACAGCGAGGTCAGATGTACTTCTAAACTTCGTGTTGAGCCGACCTTCGGGTTCGATGCCTTTTTATTTAACAGATAACTGACATCGAGGTTAGATGTTCTTCTCAACTTCGGGTTGAGTCGGCCTTCGGATTCCACGCCTGTTTGTTTAACGGATGCCTGACGATGAGGTCAGATGTTCATCTCAACTTCAAGTTGAGCCGGCCTTCGGGTTCCACGCCTGTTTGTTTAACAAATGCCTGACAATGAGGTCAGATGCTCTTCTAAACTTCAGGTTGAAACGACCTTTAGGTTCAATGCTTGTTTGTTTAACAGATTCCTGGCAACGAGGTCAGATGTTCTTGTCAACTTCGGGTTGAGCCGGCCTTCGGGTTTGATTCCTGTTTGTTTAACTGATGACTAACAGTAAAGTCAGATGTTCTTCTCAACCTCAGGTTGAGCCGACCATCAAATTCGATGCTTGTTTGTTTAACAGATGCCTGACAGCGAGGTCAGATGTTCTTCTCAACATCGGGTTGAGCTGGCCTTCGGGTTCGATGCCTGTTTGTTTAACAGATCCCTGACGGCGAGGTCAGATATTCTGATGAACTTCGTGTTGAGACGGCCTTCAGGTTCGATGCCTGTTTGTTTAACAGATGCCTGACGGAGAGGTCAAATGTTCCTCTCACCTTTGTGTTGAGCCAGCCTCAGGGTTCGATGCCTGTTTGTTTAACAGATGCTTGACGACGAGGTCAGATGTGCTTCTCCACTTCCGGTTGAGCCGGCCTTATTTGTTTAGCCGATGCCTGACGATAAGGTCAAATGTTCTTCTCAACTTCGGGTTGTGCCGGCCTTCGGATTTGATACCTGTTTGTTTAATAGATGTTTGACAGTGAAGTCAACTGTTCCTCTCAACTTCATGTTGAGCCGACATTCGGGTTTGATGCGTGTTTGTTTAACAGATGCCTGATGGTGAGGTCCAATGTTCTTATCAACTTCGGGTTGAACCCCCTTCGGGTTCGATGCCTGTTTGTTTAACAGATGCCTCACGGCGAGGTCATATGTTCCTCTCAACGTCGTGTTGACCCGCCCTTCGGGTTCGATGCCTGTTTGTTTAACTAATGCCCGATGGGGAGGTCAGATGTTCCTCTCAACTTCAAGTTGAGCCGACCTTCGGGTTCGATGCCTGTTTGTTTAATAGATGTTTGACGGCGAGGTCAGATTTTCTTCTCTACTAAGGGTTGAGACGGCCTTCGGATTCGATGCCTCTTTGTTTAACAGATGCCTGACGGTGAGGTCAGATGTTCTTCTCAACTTCGGGTTGAGCCAGCCTTTGGATTTGATGCCTGTTTGTTTAATAGATGCTTGACAGTGAAGTCAAATATTCCTCTTAACTTCATGTTGAGCCGACCTTCGGGTTCGATGCCTGTTTGTTTAACAGATGCCTGACAGCGATGTCAAATGTTCCTCTCAACTTCATGTTGAGCCAGCCTTCAGGTTCAATGCCTGTTTGTTTAACAGATGCCTGACATCGAGGTCATATGTTCTTCTCAACTTCGGGTTGAGCCGACCTTCGGATTCCACGCCTGTTTGTTTAACAGATGCCTGACGATGAGGTCAGATGTTCTTCTCAACTTCAGGTTGAGCCTGCCTTCGGGTTCCACGCCTGTTTGTTTAGCAGATGCCTGACGACGAGGTCAGATGTTCTTCTCAACTTCCGGTTGAGCCGGCCTTTGGGTTCAATGCTTGTTTATTTAACTGATGTCTGGCGGCGAGGTCAGATGTTCTTATCAACATCGGGTTGAGCCGGCTTTCGGGTTCGATTCCTGTTTGTTTAATTGATGCCTAACAGCAAGGTGAGATGTTCTTCTCAACCTCGGGTTGAGCCGACTATTAAATGCGATGCCTGTTTATTTAACAGATGCCTGACAGCGAGGTCAGGTGTTCTTCTCAACTTCGGGTTGAGCCGGCATTCGAGTTCGATGCATGTTTGTTTAACAGATCCCTGAAGGCGGGGTCAAATATTCTTATGAACTTCATGTTGAGCCGGCCTTCGGGTTCGATGCCATTTTGTTTAACAAATGCTTGACGGCGAGGATAATTGTTCCTCTCGACTTCGTGTTCTGCCAGCCTCAGGGTTCGATGCCTGACGGCGAGGTCAGATGTACTTCTCAACTTCGCGTTAAGCCGACCTTCGGGTTCGAAGCCTGTTTCTTTAACAGTTGCCTGACGGCGCGATCAAATGTTCTTCTCAACTTCGGGTTCAGCCGGCCTTCGGGTTCGATGCCTGTTTGTTTAACAAATGCCTGACAGCGAGGTTAGATGTGCTTCTCAACTTCGGGTTGAGCCGACCTTCAGGTTCGATGCCTGACAGCGAGGTCAGATGTTCTTCTCAACTTCGGGTTGAGCCGACATCTGGGTTCGATGCATGTTTGTTTAACAGATCCCTGACGGCGATGTCAAATGTACTTCTCAACTTTGTGTTGAGCCGGCCACCGGGTTCGATGCCTGACACCGAGTTCATATGTACTTCTCAACTTCGTGTTGAGCCGAACTTCGGGTTCAATGCTTGTTCTTCTCAACTTCGGGATGAGCCGGCCTTCGGGTTCCACGCCTATGTGTTTAATAGATGCTTGACAACGATGTCAGATGTTCTTCTCAACTTCAGGTTGAGCCGGCCTTCGGGTTCCACGCCTGTTTGTTTAACAGATGTCTGACGACGAGGTCAGATGTTCTTCTCAACTTCAGGTTGAGCCGGCCTTCGGGTTCGATGCTTGTTTGTTTAACAGATGCCTGGCGGCAAGGTCAGATGTTCTTCTCAACTTCAGGTTGAGCTGGCCTTCGGGTTTGATTCCTGTTTGTTTAACTGATGCATCACAGCAAGGTCTGAAGTCCTTCTCAACCTCAGGTTGAGCCGACCATCAAATTCAACGCCTGTTTATTTAAGAGATGCCTGAGACTAAGGTCAGATGTTCTTCTCAACTTCGGCTTGAGCCGGCCTTCAGGTTTGATGCCTAGTTTTTTAAACAGATCCTTGACGGCGAGGTCAGATATTCTTATGAACTTCGTGTTGAGCCGGCCTTCGGGTTTGATGCCTGTTTGTTTAACAGATGCCTGACGGCGAGGTCAGATGTTCCTCTCAACTTCGTGTTGTGCCAGCTTCAGGGTTCGCTGCCTGTTTGTTTAACAGATGCCTAACGACAAGGTCAGATGTACTTCTGAACTTTTTATTAAGCCGGCCTTCGGGTTCGAAGCCTGTTTGTTTAACAGATGCTTGATGGCGAGGTCAGATGTTCTTCTTAACTTTGGGTTGAGCCGACCTTCGGGTTCGATGCTTGTTTGTTTAACAGTTGCCTGACGGCGAGGTCAGACGTTCTTCTCAACTTCGGGTTGAGCCGACCTTCAGGTTCGATGCCTGTTTATTTAACCGATGCCTGACGATAAGGTCAAATGTTCTTCTCAACTTTGGGTTGTGCCGGCCTTCGGATTTGATACCTGTTTGTTTAACAGATGATTGATAGTGAAGTCAGTTGTTCCTCTCAACTTCATGTTGAGCCGAACTTCGGGTTCGATGCGTGTTTGTTTAACAGATGCCTGATGGCGAGGTCTAATGTTCTTATCATCTTCGGGTTGAGCCGCCCTTCGGGTTCGATGCCTGTTTGTTTAACAGATACCTCACGGCGAGGTCATATGTTCCACTCAACTTTGTGTTGACCCGCCCTTCGGGTTCGATGCCTGTTTGTTTAACTAATGCCTGATGGGGGGGGGGTCAGATGTTCCTCTCAACTTCAAGTTGAGCCGACCTTCGGGTTCGATGCCTGTTTGTTTAATATATGTTTGACGGCGAGATCAGATTTTCTTCTTTACTAAGGGTTGAGACGCCCTTCGGGTTCGATGCCTCTTTGTTTAATAGATGTCTGACGGTGAGGTCAGATGTTCTTCTCAACTTTAGGTTGAGCCAGCCTTCGGATTTGATGCCTATTTGTTTAATAGATGCTTGACAGTGAAGTCAAATATTCCTCTCAACTTCATGTTGAGCCGACCTTCGGGTTTGATGCCTGTTTGTTTAACAGATGCCTGACAGCGATGTCAGATGTCCCTCTCAACTTCGTGTTGAGCCAGCCATCAGGTTCGATGCCTATTTGTTTAACAGATGCCTGACATCAAGGTCAAATGTTCTTCTCGACTTCGTGTTGAGCTGGCCTTCGGGATCGATGCCTGTTTGTTTAATAGATGCCTGACAGCGAAGTCAGATGTTCTTCTAAACTTCGTGTTGAGCCGGCCTTCGGGTTCGATGCTTGTTTGTTTAACAGATGCCTGACATCGAGGTCATATGTTCTTCTCAACTTCGGGTTGAGTTGGCCTTCGGATTCCACGCCTGTTTGTTTAGCAGATGCCTGACGATGAGGTCAGATGTTCTTCTCAACTTCAGGTTGAGCCTGCCTTCGGGTTCCACGCCTGTTTGTTTAGCAGATGCCTGACGACGAGGTCAGATGTTCTTCTCAACTTCAGGTTGAGTCGGCCTTTGGGTTAAATGCTTGTTTATTTAACAGATGCCTGGCGGCGAGGTCAGATGTTCTTCTCAACTTCGGCTTGATCCGGCCTTCGGGTTCGATTCCCGTTTGTGTAATTGATGCCTAACAGCAAGGTCAGATGTTCTTCTCAACCTCGGGTTGAGCCGACTATCAAATTTGATGCCTGTTTGTTTAACAGATGCCTGACAGCAAGGTCAGATGTTCTTCTCAACTTCGGGTTGAGCCGGCCTTTGGGTTTGATGCATGTTTGTTTAACAGATCCCTGAAGGCGAGGTCAGATATTCTTATGAACTTCGTGTTGAGCCGACCATCGGATTCGATGCCATTTCATTTAACAGATGCCCGACGGCGAGGTTCAATGTTCCTCTCAACTTCGTGTTGTGCGAGCCTCAGGGTACGATGCCTGTTTATTTAATAAATGCCTGACGGCGAGGTCAGATGTACTTCTCAACTTCACGTTAAGTCGGCCTTCGGGTTCGAAGCCTGTTTGTTTAACAGTTGCCTGACGGTGCGGTCAAATGTTCTTCTCAACTTAGGGTTGAGCCGGCCTTCGGGTTCGATGCCTGTTTGTTTAACAAATGCCTGACAGCGAGGTCAGGTGTTCTTCTCAACTTCGGGTTGAACCGGCCTCTGGGTTCAATGCCTGTTTGTTTAGCAGATCCCTGACGGCGATGTCAGATGTACTTCTTAACTTTGTGTTGAGCCGGCCTCCGGGTTCGAGGCGTGTTTTTTTATCAGATGCCTTACAACGAGTTTATATGTACTTCTCAACTTCGTGTTGAGCCGGACTTCGGGTTCAATGCCTTTTTATTGAATAGATAACTGACATCGAGGTCAGATGTTCTTCTCAACTTCGGGATGAGCCGGCCTTCGGGTTCCATGCCTATGTGTTTAATAGATGCCTGACGATGATGTCAGATGTTCTTCTCAACTTCAGGTTGAGACGGCCTTCGGGTTCGATGCTTGTTTGTTTAATAGATGTCTGACAGCGAGGTCAGATGTTCTTCTCAACTTCGGATTGAGCTGGCATTCGGGTTCGATTCCTGTTTGTTTAACTGATGCATGACAACAAGGTTTGATGTCCTTCTCAACCTCAGGTTGAGCCGACCATCAAATTCGATGCCTGTTTGTTTAACAGATGCCTGAGAGCGAGGTCAGATGTTCTTCTCAACTTCGGGTTGAGCCGGCCTTCGGGTTTGATGCCTAGTTTTTTAACAGATCCTTGACGGCGAGGTCAGATATTCTTATGAACTTTGTGTTAAGCCGGCCTTCGGGTTCGATGCCTGTTTGTTTAACAGATGCCGGACGGCGAGGTCAGATGTTCCACTCAACTTCGTGTTGTGCCTGCTTCAGGGTTCGATGCCTGTTTGTTTAATAGATGCCTAACGACAAGGTCAGATGTACTTCTGAACTTCGTGTTAAGCCGGCCTTCGGGTTCGAAGCCTATTTGTTTAACAGATGCCTGACGGCGAGGTTAGATATTCTTCTCAACTTCGGGTTGAGCCGGCGTTCGGGTTCGATGCCTGTTTGTTTAAGAGTTGCCTGACGGCAAGGTCAGATGTTCTTCTCAACTTCGGGTTGTGCGGACCTTCAGGTTCGATGGTTGTTTATTTAACAGATGCCTGGTGGCGAGGTCAAATGTTCTTCTCAACTTTGGGTTCGATTCCCGTTTGTTTAATTGATACCTGACAACGAGGTCAGATGTTCTTCTCAACTTTGGGTGCGATTCCCGTTTGTTTAACTGATACCTGACAACGAGGTCAGATGTGCTTCTCAACTTCAGGTTTGATTCCTGTTTGTTTAACTGATGCCTGACAACGAGGTTAAATGTTATTCACAACTTCGGATTGTGCCGGCCATCAAATTCGATGCTTGTTTGTTTCACAGATGCCTGACAGCGAGGTCAGATTTTCTTCTCAACTTCGGGTTGAGCCGGCCTCCGGGTTCGATGCCTGTTTGTTTATCAGATCCCTGACGGCGAGGTCAGATATACTTCTCAACATCGTGTTGAGCCGGCCTTCGGGTTCGATGCCTGTTTATTTAACAGATGCCTGACGGCAAGGTAAGATGTTGTTCTCAACTTTAGGTTGAGCCTGTCATCAAATTCGATGCCTGTTTGTTTAACAGATGCCTGACAGCGAGGTTAGATGTTCTTTTCAACTTCAGGTTGAGCCGGCCATCGAGCTCGATGCCTGTTTTTTTAACAGATCCCTGACAGCGAGGTCAAATATTCCTAGGAACTTCGTTTTGAGCCGCCATTCGGGTTCGATGCCTGTTTGTTTAACAGTTGCCTGACAGCGAGGTTAGATGTTTCTTCTCAACTTCGGGTTGAGCCGCCTTTCGGGTTTGATGCCTGTTTGGTTAATAAATGCCTCACAGCAAGGTCAGATGTTCCTCTCAACTTCGTGTTGAGCCGACCTTCGAGTTCGATGCATGTTTGTTTAACAGATGCCTGACAGCGAGGTCAGATGTTGTTCTCAACTTCGGGCTGAGCCGACCTTCAGGTTCGATGCCTGTTTGTTTAATAGATTTTTGGCGGCAAGGTCAGATGTTCTTCTCAACTTCGGGTTCGATTCCTGTTTGTTTAACAAATGCCTGAGAACAAGGTCAGATGTTCTTCTCATCTTCGGGCTGAGCCAACCATCAAATTCGATGCCTGTTTGTTTCACATATGCCTGACAGCGAGGTCAGATGTTCTTCTCAACTTTAGACTGAGCCGGCCTCCGGGTTCGATGCCTATTTGTTTAACGGATCCCTGACGGGTAGGTCAGATGTACTTCTCAACTTCGTGTTGAGCCGGACTTCGGGTTCGATGCCTGTTTGTTTAACAGATGCCTAACGATGAGGTCAGATGTTCTTCTCAACTTTGGGTTTAGCCGGCCTTCAGGTTTGATTCCTGTTTGTTTAACAGATGCTTGACGGCGAAGTCAGATGTTCTTCTCAACTTTGGGTTGAGCCGACCTTTAGGTTCAATGCCTGTTTGTTTAACAGATGCTTGGCGGTGTGGTCATATGTTCTTCTCAACTTCGAGTTTGTTTCTTGTTTGTTTAACTGATGCCTGACAACGAGGTCAGATATTCTTCTCAACTTCGGGGTGAGCTGGCCATCAAATTCGATGCCTGTTTGTTTAACAGATGTCGGACAGCGAGGTCAGATGTTCTTCTCAACATCGGGTTGAGCAGGCCTTCGGGTTCGATGCCTTTTTGTTTAACAGATGCCTTACGGCGAGGTCATATGTTCTTCTCAACTTTGGGTTGCGCCGACCATCAAATTCGATGTCTGTTTGTTTAACAGATGCCTGACAGCGAGGTCAGATGTTCTTCTCAACTTCGAGTTGAGCCGGCCTTCGGGTTCGATGCTTGTTTGTTTAACAGATCCCTGAAGGCGAGGTCAGATATTCCAATGAACTTCGTGTTGAGCCGGCCTTTGGGTTCGATGCCTGTTTGTTTAACAAATGCCTGACGCCGAAGTTAGATGTTCTTCTCAACTTCGGGTTAGGCCGACCTTCAAGTTTGATGCCTGTTTGTTTAACAGATGCCTGGCGGCGTGGTCATATGTTTTTCTCAACTTCGAGTTCGATTCTTGTTTGTTTAACTGATGCCCGATAACGAGGTCAGATGTTCTTCTCAACTTCGGGTTGAGCCAACCATCAAATTCGATGCCTGTTTGTTTAACAGATGCCGGACAGCGTGGTCAGATGTTCTTCTCAACTTCGGGTTGCACTGGCCTCCGGGTTCGATGCCTATTTGTTTAACAGATCCTTGACGGGGAGGTCAGATGTACTTCTCAACTTCGTGTTGAGCCGGCCTTCGGGTTCGATGCCTGTTTGCTTAACAGATGCCTGACGGCGAGGTCAGATGTTCTTCTCAACATCGAGTTGAGCAGGCCATTGGGTTCAATGCCTTTTTGTTTAACAGATGCCTTACGACGAGGTCAGATGTTCTTCTCAACTTTGGGTTGAGCCGACCATCAAATTCGATGCCTGTTTGTTTAACAGATGCCTGACAGCGAGGTCAGATGTTCTTCTCAACTTCGGGTTGAGCCGGCCTTCGGGTTCGATGCCTGTTTGTTTAACAGATCATTGAAGGCGAGGTCAGATATTCCAATGAACTTCGTGTTGAGCCAGCCTTCGGGTTCGATGCCTGTTTGTTTAACAGATGCTTGACGGCGAAGTCAGATGTTCTTCTCAACTTCGGGTTGAGCCGACCTTCCGGTTTGATGCTTGTTTGTTTAACAGATGCCTGGCGGCATGGTCATATGTTCTTCTTAACTTTGAGTTCGATTCTTGTTTGTTTATCTGATGCCTAAAAACAAGGTCAGATGTTCTTCTCAACTTCGGGTTGAGCCGACCATCAAATTCGATGCCTGTTTGTTTAACAGATGTTAGACAGCAATGTCAGATGTTCTTCTCAACTTCAGGTTGAGCCGGCCCTCGGGTTTGATGCCTGTTTGTTTAATAGATCCTTGATGGCGAGGTCAGATATACTTCTCAACTTCGTGTTGAGCCGGCCTTCGGGTTCGATTCCTGTTTGTTTAAGAGATTCCTGACGGCGAGGTCAGATGTTCTTCTCAACTTCGGGTTGAGCAGGCCTTCGGGTTTGATGCCTGTTTGTGTAACAGATGCCTTACGACGAGGTCTGATGTTCTTCTCAACTTTGGGTTGAGCTGACCATCAAATTTGATGCCATTTTGTTTAACAGATGCTTGACAGCGAGGTCAGATGCTCTTCTCAACTTCGGGTTGAGCCGGCCTTCAGGTTCGATGCCTGTTTGTTTAGTAGATCCCTGAAGGCGAGGTCAGGTATTCCAATGAACTTCGTGTTGAGCCGGCATTCGGGTTCGATGTCTGTTTGTTTAACTGATGCCTGACGGCAAGGTCAGATGTTCTTCTCAAATTTGGGTTTGATTCCTGTTTGTTTAATAAATGCCTCACAGCGAGGTTAGATGTTCTTCACAACTTCGGGATGAGCCAACCTTTGGGTTCGATGCATGTTAGTTTAACAGATACCTGATGGGGAGGTCAGATGTTCCTCTCAACTTCATGTTGAGTCGGCCTCCGGGTTCGATGCCTATTTGTTTAAAAGATGCCAGACGGCGAGGTTAGATGTACTTCTCAACTTCGTGTAGAACCGACCTTCGGGTTCGATGCCTGTTTGTTTAACAGATACCTGACGACGAGGTAAGATGTTCTTCTCAAATTCAGGTTGAGCCGACCTTGTATTGAGTCGGCCTTCTGGTTTGATGCTTGTTTGTTTAACAGATGCTTGACAGCGAGGTCAGATGTTTTTCTCAACTACGGGTTTAGACGGCTTTCGGGTTCGATGTCTGTTTGTTTAATAGATGCCTGATGGCGAGGTCATAATTTCCTCTCAACTACGTGTTGATCCCGCCTTCGGGTTCGATGCCTGTTTGTTTAATAGATATCTGATGGAGAGGTCAGATGTTCTTCTCAACTTCGGGTTGAGTCGGCCTTCGGGTTCGATGCCTGTTTGTTTAACAGATGCTTGACAGTGAGGTCAGATGTTCTTCTTATCTTTTGGTTGAGTCGACCTTCAGGTTCGATGCTTGTTTGTTTAACATATGCTTGACGGCGAGGTCAGATGTTCCTCTCAACTTCGTGTTGAGCCGGCCTTCGGGTTCAATGCTTGTTTGTTTAACAAATGCCTGACGGCGAGGTCAGATCTTCCTCTCAACTTCGTGTTGTGCCGACCTTCGGGTTCGATGCTTGTTTATTTAACAGATTCCTGATGGGGAGGTCAGATGTTCTTCTCAACTTCGTGTTGAGCCGGCCTCCGGATTTGATGCCTGTTTTTTTATTAGATGCCTGACGGCGAGGTCAGATGTACTTCTCAACTTCGTGTTGAACCGGCCTTCGGGTTCGATGCCTGTTTGTTTAACAGATACCTGACGACGAGGTAAGATGTTCTTCTCAAATTCAGGTTGAGCCGACCTTCAGGTTCGATGCCTGTTTGTTTAACAAATGTCTGACGGCGAGGTCAAATGTTCCTCTCAACTTCGTGTTGAGTTCGCCATCGAGTTTGATGCCTGTTTTTTTAGCAGATGCCTGAAGGCGAGGTCAAATGTTCTTGTCAACTTAAGGTTGAGTCGCCGTTTGGATTTGATGCCTGTTTGTTTAACAGATACGTCACGACAAGGTCAACTTTTCCTGTCAACTTCGTGTTAAACCGACCTTCGGGTTCGATGCCTGTTTGTTTAACAGATGTGTCGCAGTCAGGTCAGATATTCTTCGTGTTGAGCCGCCCTTCGGGTTCGATGCTTGTTTGTTTAACAGATGCCTGATGGCGAGGTCAAATTTTCCTCTCAACTTCGTGTTGAGCCGGCCTTCGGGATTGATGCCTGTTTGTTTAACAGATACCTGATGGCGAGGTCAGATGTTCTTCTCAACTTCGGGTTGATCCGACCTTCGGGTTCAATGCCTGTTTGTTTAACAGATGCTTGACAACGAGGTCAAATGTTCTTCTCATCTTTTGGTTGAGTCGGCCTTCGGGTTCGATGCTTGTTTGTTTAACATATGCTTGACGGCAAGGTAAGATGTTCCTCTCAACTTCGTGTTGAGCCGGCCTTCGGGTTTGATGCCTGTTTGTTTAACAGATGCTTGACGACGATGTCAAATGTTGCTCTCAACTTCGTGTTGAACGGGACTTCATGTTCGAAGCCTATTTGTTTAACAGATGCCTGACAGCGAGGTCTAATGTTCATATCAACTTTATTTTGAGCCGGCCTTCGGGTTCGATGCCTTTTTGTTTAATAGATGCCTGACAGCGAGGTCAAATGTTCTTCTTAACTTCGGGTTGAGCCGGCCTTCGGGTTCGATGTCTGTTTGTTTAACAGATGCCTTACGGCGAGTTCAAATGTTCCTCTCAACTTCGTGTCAAGTCAGCCTTCGTGTTCGATGCCCGTTTGTTTAACAGATGCCTGACAGCGACCTCAGATGGTCTTCTTAACATCAGTTTGAGCCGTCCTTCGGGTTCGATGCGTGTTTGTTTAACAGATGAATGACAGCAAGGTCAAATGTTCCTCTCAATTTCGTGTTGAGCCGACCTTCGGGTTCGATGCCTGTTTGTTTAATAGATGCCTGACGGAGAGGTCTAATGTTCTTATCAACTTCGGGTTTAGCCGCCCTTCCGGTTCGATGCCTGTGTGTTTAACAGATGCCTCACGGCGAAGTCAGATGTTCTTCTCAACTTTGTGTTGAATCGGCCTTCGGGTTCAATGCCTGTTTGTTTAATAGATACCTAACGGCGAGGTCAGATGTTCTTCCAAACTTCCGATTGAGCCGGCCTTCGGGTTCAATCCCTGTTTCTTTAACAGATGCCTGACGACGAGGTCAGATGTTCTTCTCAACTTTGGGTTGAACCGGCCTTCGGGTTCGATGCCTGTTTGTTTAACAGATGCTTGACAGTGAGGTCAGATGTTCTTCTTATCTTTTGGTTCAGTCGGCCTTCGGGTTCAATGTTCGTTTGTTTAACATATGCTTGACGGCGAGGTCAGATGTTCCTCTCAACTTCGTGTTGAGCCAGCCTTCGGGTTCGATGCATGTTTGTTTAACAGATGCCTGACAGGGAGGTCAGATCTTCCTCTCAACTTCGTTTTGTGCCGACCTTCGGGTTCGATGCCTGTTTATTTAACAGATGCCTGATAGGGAGGTCAGATGTTCTTCTCAACTTCGTGTTGAGCCGGCATCCGGGTTCGATGCCTATTTGTTTATTAGATGCCTGACGGCGAAGTCAGATGTACTTCTCCACTTCGTGTTGAACCGGCCTTCGGGTTCGATGCCTCTTTGTTTAACAGATACCTGACAGCGAGGTAAGATGTTTTTCTCAAATTCAGGTTGAGCCGACTGTTGCACCCCAAAACTTGCCCAACCTTTTCTAACCTAGGTTTATGTTTCAATTGCATAATCATTTGCATTGTCATCATGTACATAGTGTATTCATCTGCATTGCATAGCATAAGCAAGCCATCTTAATCAGGGGATCAAGTGCTATTCTTATCTCAAGAGGCATATTCAGAGGGTTTCACTCATATTCAAGACTACTCAGGTCATCAAGGAAGAATTTGAGCTTTGGAAAGTTGACAGGTTGATCAGTGAGTTCTCCCCTATCTTGAGGTTGTTTGGGGATCATCAGAGGAAGTGTGAGCCAGGAGCCAAGAGTATGAGGTGTGTATGGATGTTACGAAGAGCCTAGATGATCATTTTTGATGAGAACCAAGTCATTGGAATGATTGCAAGAGCCTCAGTTGAAGTCAGTCAACTAGGGTTTTATCTGGGTCAACACTAGGTCAATCCTAGGTCAAAGACTTGTTTTGAAAGGCATCAAGGACCATTTGAAGAATGTGGGATTCATTATTTGCTATATGGATATGGATATGATGTTGTGCTAAAGAAAAATCAAGAGGAGTCAAGGAGAAGAGGAGTTACCAAATTAGGGTTTCAGTGTAAAATCCCCTGATTTAGGTCAAACTTCAAAGCAGTGTAACTCAAGATGAAAGCTTCATATGGATTTCTGGTCCACATGAAACTTGTATAGTATCTTTATAGATTTAATTTGAGTGGTGGAAGTCATCAAGATGATTTATAGAACTCAAGTTATAGCTCTTGCAAGTTACAGGTCATCTGAGGGCACTGAAATTTGTCTGTGAAAGTTGTCTGTCTTCCAAGCAACTTTTGACCTTCAAGGAGTTTTCAAACGGGTTTATGGCCAACATGAGAGTTGTTCCTTATTTTCTTAGCTTTCTAGTAAGGTATGGTATGCCTTAATATGATTTGTGTAACTCTACTTATGGTCTTGGCAAGCAAAGGGTATTTTGGTCATCTGAGGATTACAGGTCATTCTTAGCCTATGCCTAAAACTCATACAAGGAAGCTTCAAATGAAAAACTTCACAACATCAAAGTTTCTCAAAATTTCATTTTAATTCTAGAAAAGAGGTCATGGAAGTTTGGAAATGCATAGAACAAGATTTGGTAAAAGTTGGTGGAAAATGACTTAAAAAAGGCATATAACTTGAAAAAGTTCAAGTTGGAAAATGGTTTGAGAGATCTACAAATCCAAAATGGGTCATCCAATATACCAAATTGATTCCAAACAATATTTTTAAGACATTGGTTCAGCCACTTGTTTGAGTTAGGGTTTGAATTTTGGACTTGCTTTGTATTTTTGTTACTTGCATAATAAGACAAGTATGGAAAACTTGGCACAAGGTAAATTTCAAGGCAAGGAGCTTGTTTTTTTCACACATACCATTTCAATATCTCATGAGAAGATATTTTGACACAAGTTTAGAAGGGTGTATGCATGAGATGAGTGATATTTCAAAGTGTCATTACATGAAAATTTCCATGAATTTCCACCACATTCTAGAATCATCCTAGAAGCATCCAGAAACTTCTAGATCTGTCCATCATCCTCTATATAATGAGTGTGGATCATTGGTGCAAGAGGTTGGTGAAAAGAGGGAGAGAAGAGAGAGAATTCCATTGTTGCTTCCATTGTAAGAAAGTGTGAAAATCTACCATCAACACCAATTCTGTTCATCTTTCTTCTTCATCCACACTCCATTGAAACTCTTGAGTGCATACATACTGAATTAGAGAACCATCCATGGAAGATTGAAGCTCTAGGGTTTGAAATTGAAAGATCCATAACAGGCTCGAATCTCCTTCTACAAGCACTCATCATCATAATTGTTGCAAACAGAAAGCTCCTCATCAAGCAAGGACCATTCTCAAAGGATTACAAGCATTGGATTGGACTGTAACCACCTCTACCATAGCTACTTAGTAGGTTGGTGAATTCTCTTCTATCTCTCTAATTAGGTGTTGTTAGATTAGATTATTAGTGTAAGATTGTTAGGTTAGGTTAGATGACTATTTTCAGAGAGATTGAGAAGGTTTCATGGAGTTTGGTAACATGGTGATGAATCTTTCAAGATCAAGAACTCATGGATTAGGGCAAGATAATGTTAGCTTTTTAGCTTAGAGTGATTAGCATAAGGCATAGATCATTCTGGTATAGTTTGAGCAAGTTTAATAACCATGCATATCAGGTGCAATTCTTGGTGCCCTAAGGTTCCAGCTATCGGGTTGATTCATGGAATGAGTTTTAGAAAAATCTAAGTGTGGGATCTTGTAGAGGGCTTTGAGTAGGCCACTTTTCGTTTTTGTATCGTGGGGTTTGGTTGAGTGAGGAGAGAGATCAGAGCTGTGGAAGTTCGTGCATGGGAGAGGAAATCCTGCAAACCCTAGGGCTCGTTGGAGACGATGACCCACAGCCGTTGGATCATTTCCTATTTTTGACCTTTTCATCTCATCGTGTGGTCCATGTTTAAAGTTGAAAAGCGGAGGGAATCCATAATGGTGAAACGATGCGTTTCACTTAAACGTAACCCCTGGGCCTGGATTCAGAATGCTATCCCCACCCCCAAACCAAAGCCCAATGGAAAATGAACTGAAATTGGTTGCTAAATGCACCGAGTTTTTTATGTTTTTCTTTTGATTTTTAATTCAATTTTCTGATGCATACTGGGCCTACGCTTTTGTTATTCGCGCCCCCCACTTCCTGGCCCATCAGCAATATGAATTAGGCGCGTCTACTTCTGGCACCCCCTCCCCATTTTAATTCTTTTTTTGTGATTTTTATTTTCTTTAATTTTCTTTGATCTTTAAAAATCCATATAAAATTGAAAAAAACTTGTTTTTCATTGGTTCTTTTTGTGGTAGATTCATAATTTTGTCAAGAAAAATAATGAATAATAAAAATTGAATTTTATTTTGATTTAATATTTTTTATGCATTTTTCTTTTAAATGGCTTTTTAATGAGTTTAGTTTAGTACTTAATTTTGTTGATTTTAGTTCTAATAGTTCCCCTTATATTTAGGGTCCATTCTTTTTAGGTTGATTAGCTTAGGACTTCAACTTGTATATAGGATTTAATTCATAATTTTAGGATCAATTTTGAGGTAGTTTGCTTAGGTGAGATTAGAGTGGTTAAAATTAGGGCTTTAAGTGAGCATAGGTGAGATAGATCATTTCTTTTAGGGATTTTGATTTGATTTTTGGGGTATGGGACTAAAGGGGTTATGGGTAGATAATATATCCCTTTAGAAAATATTAGGATTCCCCTACTGCTATCAGTATATTGCTTATATTTGATTGATTGTGTGGTGTGCCCTCTTTAGGGTTATTATTTGTCTGTGTGGGGTATTGGGTTTGTTTGGGACTTGGGGTTTGAGCTGAAGACTGAGATGATGAAGCCCATTTGAAGATCAGAGAATGAAGATCAACTTCCAGAGTTGATGAGGAGTATCCCTTGCTGGCAGCTGTTGAAGTTTGTAGGATCTAGGAGTTAGGCAGAGCTCTAGGGTAGTAAACTTGATTCTCAAACATGGAAGGTCTTGATTGCCTCCATCCTTCTCTGTGATGCAGAGTCTCTCTAAGACACTCACCCCCTTCCTTTGGAAGGCTTGGTGTTAATGTCTAAGAGATAGAACTCTTGAGAGAAATATTCCATGTGTTGATAGCAGCCTGTTTGCCACCTTTGGTGGTCAACTGATTGTTTAACATCCAGTTCATTCTTGTGTTTGGTTCCTCAGCTTGGAGAGGAGGACTTGAAGAAAAGCCGCTGGGAGATTGAAGATAGAAGACTGATGTCTGCTTGAAGCCTGAAGATAGTTGTTGATGCTGATGAAGATTGCTTTGCTGTTTAGTTTTAGCTGTCTTAATTCATGATGTATTGTGTGAATTTCCCGGACTGTATTGTTTGCTGTTTAACCTGTTGGGTTGAAAGTGAATTCTATTCACTTTTGCCTATTGTTTTCTAGGTTCGAGGTTGAGTGGGACTCCCTTGCCTCGCTTGTATTGTTGCATCCATGCATTTTACTGCTTTATTGTATATATCTGTTGTTTCTGTTTTCGTTTATCCCTTAGGATCTCTGTTTCTCTCTGCGCAAGAGAGGAGCATGATAGACATTAGGTCTTAACCCATGCATGATAACATTAGGGTAGATTTTATCCCCTTTTTCAACCCTAGGACTTTAGAGTATCATCTCTTCCTTCTTCAAAACAACAGAAAAACATTAATAAAGGTTATAACAGAAATCAATTCATTTCTTCCGTCAAAAGATTTGAACAAACATCAACCTTTTTGCAATAAGAAAACCCTTGTTTAAGGTGAGATTTTTTCATAAAAGACACTTGAACAGCTTGTGTCGTGCGTAGCCCGAACTACGTTTGCTCTGATCTTCCATGCTGTGTGGAAGTACGTAGGCATAGGATGTGATATCCTAGCGAGCAACCTTCCCCACCTTCACCCGTAGTTAGGCGAACTACGTTGACTCTGATTTCTCGTTCCAGACGGGAATACGTAGGCATAAAGTGCGATGCTTTGCCGAGTCATGTTTTCTTTTCTTTTCAGACCTCATCCTTTAGTTTAGATAGAAGTGTAATCCGTACAAACCAAGCAAGTGTGGATCCCATCGAGTACGATAGACGTGAGGGGTGCTAATACCTTCCCCTTGCGTAACCGACTCCCGAATCCAGGTTTTGGTTGCGATGACCATACCTTTTCCCGTCTTTGCGTTAGGTTTACTTCGAGCGTTTCCTTTCCCTCATTTGGGATAAATAACACACGGTGGCGACTCTTCTGTATTGCCGGTGCCGATTTTCGCAGTAGCGACACCGACCTTCGGGTTCGATGCCTGTTTGTTTAACAAATGTCTGACGGCGAGGTCAAATGTTCTTCTCAACTTCGTGTTGAGTCGGCCATCGGGTTCGATTCCTATTTCTTTAACAGATGCCTGAAGGTGAGGTCAAATGTTCTTGTCAATTTCAGGTTGAGCCGCCCTTCGGGTTCGATGCCTGTTTGTTTAACAGATGCCTTACGGCGAGGTCAAATGTTCCTCTCAACTTGGTGTTGAGCCGGCCTTCGGGTTCGATGCCTGTTTGTTTAACAGATGCCTGACGGCGAGGTCAGATGTTTTTCTCAACTACAGTTTGAGACGGCCTTCGGGTTTGATGCCTGTTTGTTTAATAGATGCTTGATGGGGAGGTTAGATGTTCTTCTCAACTTCGGGGTGAGCCAGCCTTTGAGTTTGATGCATGTTTATTTAAAAAATGCCTGACGGCGAGGCCATTTATTCTTCTCAACTTTGGGTTGAGCCACCCTTCGGGTTCGATGCCTGTTTGTTTAACAGATGCCTGATGGTGAGGTCAAATGTTCTTCTCAACTTTGGGTTGAGCCGGTCTTCGGGTTCGATGCCTATTTGTTTAACAGATGCTTGACAGCATGGTCAGATATTCTTCCCAATGTTTGGTTGAGCCGGCCTTCGGGTTCGATGCTTGTTTGTTTAACATATGCTTGACGGCGCGGTAAGATATTCCTCTCAACTTCGTGTTGAGCCGGCCTTCGGGTTGGATGCCTGTTTGTTTAGCATATGCCTGACAGCGAGGTCAGATGTTGCTCTCAAGTTCGTGTTGAGCGGGACTTCGTGTTCGAAGCCTATTTGTTTACCAGATGCCTGATGGAGAGGTCTAATGGTCTTATCAATTTTGTGTTGAGCTGGCCTTCACGTTCGATGCCTGTTTGTTTAACAGATGCCTGACGGCGAGGTCAGGTGTTCTTCTAAACTTCGGGCTGAGCCGGCCTTTGAGTTTGATGCCTGTTTGATTAACAGATGCCTGAATGTGAGGTCAGATGTTCTTCTCAACTTCAGGTTGAGCCGGACTTCGAGTTCGATGCATGTTTGATTAACAGATGCCTAACAGCGAGGTCAGTTGTTCCTCTCAACTTCGTGTTGAGCCGGCCTTCGGGTTTGATGCCTGTTTTTTAAACAGATGTCTGGCGGCGTGTCAGATTGTCTTCTTAACATCGGTTTGAACCGTCCTTCGGGTTCTATGTGTGTTTGTTTAACAGATGCCTGGCGGCGAGGTCAGATGTTCCTCTCAACTTCGTTTTGAGCCGGCCTTCGGGTTCGATGCCTGTTTGTTTCACAGATGCTAGATAGCAAAGTCAAATGTTCCTCTCAACTTCGTGTTGAGCCGTCCTTCCGGTTTGACGCCTGTTTGTTTAACAGATACCTGATGGCGAGGTCAGATGTTCCTCTCAACTTCAAGTTAAGCCGACCTTTGGGTTCGATGCCTGTTTGTTTATTAGATGCTTGACATGGAGGTCAGATGTTCTTGACAACTAAGGGTTGAGACCGCCTTCGGGTTCGATTCCTGTTTGTTTAACAGATGCCTGACGGCAAGGTCAGATGTTCTTCTCAACTTCGGGTTGAGCCGGCCTTCAGGTTCGATGCCTGTTTGTTTAACATATGCTTGACACCAAGGTCAAATGTTCTTCTCAACTACTGGTAGAACCGCCTTCGGATTCAATGTCTGTCTGTTAAACAGATGCATGACGGCAAGGTCAAATGTTCCTCTCAACTTCGTGTTGAGCCGGCCTTCGGGTTCGATGCCTGTTTGTTTAAAAAATGCTTGACGGCGAGGTCTAATGTTCTTATCAACTTCGAGTTCGATGCCTGTTTGTTTAACAGATGCCTCACGACGATGTCAGATGTTATTCTCAACGTCGTGTTGAGCCGACCTTCGGGTTCCATGCTTGTTTGTTTAATAGATACCTGACGGCGAGGTCAGATGTTCTTCTCAACTTACGATTAAGCCGGCCTTCGGGTTCGATGCCTGTTTGTTTAACAGTTGCTTGTCAGTGAGGTCAGATGTTCCTCTCAACTTCGTGTTGAGCCGGCATTCGGGTTCGATGCCTGGTTTTTTAACAGATTCCTGACGGCGAGGTCAGAAGTTCCTCTCAACTTCGTGTTGAGCCGGCCTTAGGGTTCGATGCTTACTTGTTTAACAGATGCCTAACGGCGAGGTCAGATGTTCCTCTCAACTTCGTGTTGTACCGGCCTTCGGGTCCGATGCCTGTTTGTTTAACAAATGCCTGATGGCAAGGTCAGATGTTCTTCTCAACTTCAAGTTGAGTCGGCCTTTGGGCTCGATGCGTGTTTGTTTAACAGATGCTTGACGGTGAGGTCAGATGTTCTTGTCAACTAAGGGTTGAGACTGCCTTCGGGTTCGATTCCTGTTTGTTTAATAGATGCGTGACGCCAAGGTCAGATGTTCTTCTCAACTTCGGGTTGAGTCGGCCTTCGGGTTCGATGCCTATTTGTTTAAAATATGCCTGACACCGAAGTCAAATGTTCTTCTCAACTACTGGTTGAGCCGCCCTTTGGGTTCAATGCATGTCTGTTGAACAAATGCAGGACGGAAAGGTCAAATGTTCCTCTCAACATCGTGTTGAGCCGGCCATCTGGTTCGATGCCGGTTTTTTTAAGAGATGCCTGACGGCGAGGTCTAATGTTCTTATCAACTTCGTGTTTATCCGCCCTTCGGGTTCGATGCCTGTTTGTTTAACAGATGCCTCACGATGATGTTAGATGTTCTTCTCAACTTTGTGTTGAGTCGGCCTTCGGGTTCGATGCCTATTTATTTAATAGATACCTGACGACGAGGTCAGATTTTGTTCTCAACATCCGTTTGATCCGGCCTTAGGGTTCGATGCCTGTTTGTTTAACAGATGCCTTAAAGCGATGTCAGATGTTCTTCTCAACTTAAGGTTGAGCCGGCCTTCGGATTCGATTCCTGTTTGTTTTACAGATGCTTGTCAGTAAGGTCAGATGTTCCTTTCAACTTCGTATTGAGCCGACCTTAGGGTTCGATGCTTGTTTGTTTAACAGATGCCTAACAGTGAGGTCAGACGTTCCTCTCAACTTGGTGTTATGCCGGCCTTCGGGTTCGATGCCTGTTTATTTAACAGATGCTTGATGGCGATGTCAGATGTTCTTCTAAACTTCTTTTTGAGCCGGCCTCCGGGTTCGATGCCTTTTTCTTTAACAGATGCTTGACGGCGAGGTCAGATGTACTTCTCAACTTCATGTTGAGCAGGCCTTCAGGTTTGATGCCTGTTTGTTTAACAGATACCTGAAGGTGAGGTAAGATGTCCTTCTCAAATTTAGGTTGAGCCGACCTTCGTGTTCAATGCCTATTTGTTTAACAAATGCCTGACAGCCCGGTCAGATATTCTTCTCAACTTTGGGTTGAGCCGGCCTTCGAATTCGATGCCTGTTTCTTTAACAGATGCTTGACAGCAAGGTCAAATGTAACTCTCAACTTTGTGTTGAGCCGGCCATCGGGTTCGATGCCTGTTCGTTTAACAGATGCCTGACGGTGAGGTCTAATGTTCTTGTCAACTTCGGGTTGAGCCTCCATTCGGGATCGATGCCTGTTTGTTTAACAGATGCCTCACAGCAAGGTCTGATGTGTTTCTCAACTACGGGTTGAGACGGCCTTTGCGTTCAATGCCTGTTTGTTTAACAGATGCCTCACAGCGAGGTTAGATGTTTTTCTCAACTTCGTTTTGAGCCGGCCTTCGGGTTCGATGCCTGTTTGTTTAACAGATGCCTTAAAGCAAGGTTAGATGTTCTTCTCAACTTCGGGTTGAGTCGGCCTTCGGATTCGATTCCTGTTTGTTTAACAGACGCTTGTCAGTGAGGTCAGATGTTCCTCTCAACTTCGTGTTGAGCCAACATTCGGGTTCGATGCCTGGTTTTTTAAGAGATGCCTGACGGCGAGGTTAGATGTTCCTCTCAACTTCGTCTTGAGCCGGCCTTAGGGTTCGATGGTTGTTTGTTTAATAGATTCCTAACGGCGAGGACAGATGTTCCTCTCAACTTGGTGTTGTACCGGCCTTCGGGTTCGATGCCTTTTTATTTAACGAATGCCTGATGGTGAGGTCAGATGTTCTTCTAAACTTCTTGTTAATCCGGCCTCCGGGTTCGATGCCTTTTTGTTTAACAGATGCTTGACAGCAAGGTCAGATGTACTTCTCAACTTCGTGTTGAACGGGCCTTGGGTTTGATGCCTGTTTGTTTAACAGATACCTGACGATGAGGTAAGATGTTCTTCTCAAATTCAGGTTGAGCCGGCCTTCGTGTTCAATGCCTGTTTGTTTAACAAATGTCTGACGGTGTGGTCAGATATTCTTCTCAACTTTAGGTTGAGCCGGCATTCGGATTCGATGCCTATTTCTTTAACAGAAGCTTAAAAGCGAAGTGAAATGTAACTCTCAGCTTTGTGTTGAGCCGACCATCGGGTTCAATGCCTGTTTGTTTAACAGATGCCTGACGACGAGGTCTAATGTTCTTGTCAACTTTGGGTTGAGCCGTCCTTCGGGTTTGATGCCTATTTGTTTAATAGATGCCTCACGGCAAGGTCAAATGTTCCTCTCAACTTCGTTTTGAGATGGCCTTCGGGTTCGATGCCTGTTTGTTTAACAGATGTCTGACAGCGAGGTCCGATGTTTTTCTCAACTACGGGTTGAGACGGCCTTCGGGTTCGATGCCTGTTTGTTTAACAGATGCCTCACAGCGAGGTTAGATGTTTTTCTCAACTTCGTTTTGAGCCAGCCTTCGGGTTCGATGCCTGTTTGTTTAACAAATGCCTTAAAGCGAGGTTAGATGTTCGTCTCAACTTCGGGTTGAGCCGGCCTTCGGATTCGATTCCTGTTTTTTTAATAGATGCTTGTTAGTGTGGTCAGATGTTCCTCTCAACTTCGTGTTGAGCCGGTATTCGGGTTCGATGCCTGGTTTTTTAATAGATTCCTGACGACGAGGTCAGATGTTCCTCTCAACTTCGTCTTGAGTCGGCCTTAGGGTTCGATGGTTGTCTGTTTAACAGATTCCTAACGGCGAGGTCAAATGTTCATCTCAACTTGGTGTTATGCCGGCCTTCGGGTTCGATGCCTGTTTATTTAACAGATGCCTGATGGCGAGGTCAGATGTTCTTCTAAACTTCTTGTTAATCCGGCCTCCGGGTTCGATGCCTTTTTGTTTAACAGATGCTTGACAGCGAGGCCAGATGTACTTCTCAACTTCATGTTGAATGGGCCTTGGGTTTGATACCTATTTGTTTAACAGATACTTGACGGTAAGGTAAGATGTTCTTCTCAAATTTAGGTTGAGCCGACCTTCGTGTTCAATGCCTGTTTGTTTAACAAATGTCTGACGGTGCGGTCAGATATTCTTCTCAACTTTAGGTTGAGCCGGCATTCGGATTCGATTCCTGTTTCTTTAACAGAAGCTTAAAAGCGAAGTCAAATGTAACTCTCAGCTTTGTGTTGAGCCGGCCATCGGGTTCAATGCCTGTCTATTTAACAGATGCCTGACGACGAGGTCTAATGTTCTTGTCAACTTCGGGTTGAGCCGCCCTTCGGCTTTGATGCTTATTTGTTTAACAGATGCCTCACTGCGAGGTCAAATGTTCCTCTCAACTTCGTTTTGAGATGGCCTTCGGGTTCGATGCCTGTTTGTTTAACAGATGTCTGACAGCGAGGTCCGATGTTTTTCTCAACTACGGGTTGAGACGGCCTTCGGGTTCGATGCCTGTTTGTTTAACAGATGCCTCACAGCGAGGTTAGATGTTTTTCTCAACTTCGTTTTGAGCCGGCCTTCGGGTTCGATGCCTGTTTGTTTAACAGATGCCTTAAAGCGAGGTTAGATGTTCTTCTCAACTTCGGGTTGAGCCGGCCTTCGGATTCGATTCCTATTTTTTTAACAGATGCTTGTCAGTGAGGTCAGATGTTCCTCTCAACTTCGTGTTGAGCCGGCATTCGGGTTCGATGCCTGGTTTTTTAACAGATGCCTGACGGTGAGTTCAGATGTTCCTCTCAACTTCGTCTTGAGCCGGCCTTAGGGTTCGATGGTTGTCTGTTTAACATATTCCTAACGGCGAGGTCAAATGTTCATCTCAACTTGGTGTTGTGCCAGACTTCGGGTTCGATGCCTGTTTATTTAACAGATGCCTGATGGCGAAGTCAGATGTTCTTCTAAACTTCTTGTTGAGCTGGCCTTCGGGTTCGATGCCTGTTTATTTAACAGATGCCTGACAGCGAGGTCAGATGTAGTTCTCAACTTCGTGTTGAACAGGCCTTCGGGTTTGATGCCTGTTTGTTTAACAGATACCTGACAGTGAGGTAAGACGTTCTTCTCAAATTCAGGTTGAGCCGGCCTTCATGTTCAATGCCTATTTGTTTAACAAATGCCTGACAACGCGGTCAGATATTCTTCTCAACTTTGGGTTGAGTCGGCCTTCGGATTCGATGCCTGTTTCTTTAACAGATGCTTGACAGCGAGGTCAAATGTAACTCTCAACTTTGTGTTGAGCCGCCTATCGGGTTCGATGCCTGTTTGTTTAACAGATGCCTGACGGCGAGGTCTAATGTTCTTGTCAACTTCGGGTTGAGCCGCCCTTCGGGTTCGATGCCTGTTTTTTTAACAGATGCCTCACGGCGAGGTCAAATGTTCCTCTCAACTACAGGTTGAGACGACCTTCAGGTTCAACGCCTGTTTGTTTAACAGATGCCTCACAGCGAGGTTAGATGTTCTTCTCAACTTCGTTTTGAGCCGGCCTTCGGGTTCGATGCTTGTTTGTTTAACAGATACCTGATGGCGAGGTCAGATGTTCTTCTCAACTTCGGGTTGAACCGGCCTTCAGGTTCGATGCCTATTTATTTGACAGATTCTTGACAGTAAGGTCAGATGTTCTTCTCAACTTTTGGTTGAGCCGGCGATCGGGTTCGATGCCTGTTTGTTTAACATATGCCTGACACCGAGGTCAGATGTTCTTCTCAACTACAGGTTGAGCCGCCCTTCGGGTTCAACGCCTGTCTTTTTAACAGATGCATGACGACAAGGTCAAATGTTCCTCTCAGCTTCGTGTTGAGCCGACCTTCCGGTTCGATGTATGTTTATTTAACAGATGCCTGACAGCGAGGTCTAATATTCTTATCACCTTCGAGTTTAGCCGCCCTTCGGGTTCGTTGCCTGTTTGTTTAACAGATGTCTCACGGCGAGGTCAGATGTTCTTCTCAACTTCGTGTTTAGCCGGCCTTCGGGTTCGATGCCTGTTTGTTTAATAGATGCCTGATGGCGAGGTCAGATGTTCTTCTCAACTTCCGGTTGGGCCGACCTTCGCGTTCGATGCCTGCTTGTTTAACAGATACCGGGCGGCGAGGTCAGATGTTCTTCTCAACTTTGGGTTGAGTCGGCCTTCGGATTCGATGCTTATTTGTTTAACAGATGCTTGACAGCGAGGTTAGATGTTCCTCTCAACTTCCTGTTGAGCCGACATTCGATTTCGATGCCTGTTTTTTGAACAGATGCTTGACAGCAAGGTCAGAAATTCCTCTCAACATCGTGTTGTACTGACCTTCGGGTTCGATGTCTGTTTATTTAACAAATGCCTGATGGCGAGGTTAGTTGTTCTTCTCAACTTCATGTTGAGCCGGCCTCCGGGTTCGATGCCTGTTTGTTTAACAGATGCCTGACGGCGAGGTGAGATGTACTTCTCAACTTCGTGTTGAGCCGGCCTTCGGGTTTAATGTCTGTTTATTTAACAGATAGCTAACGGCAAGGTAAGATGTTCTTATTAAATTCAGGTTGAGCCGACCTTCAGGTTCGATGCCTGTTTGTTTAACAAATGGCTGACGGCGAGGTCAGATATTCTTCTCAAGGTTGGGTTGAGCCGGCCTTCGAATTCGATGCCTGTTTTTTTAACAGATGCTTGACGGTGAAGTCAAATGTTCCTCTCAACTTCGTGTTGAGCCGACCATTGGGTTCGAGGCCTGTTTGTTTAACAGATGTCTGACGGCGAGGTCTAATGTTCTTGTCAACTTCGGGTTGAGCCGCCCTTCGGGTTTGATGCTTGTTTGTTTAACAGATGCCTCATGGCAAGGTCAAATGTTCCTCTCAACTTCGTGTTGAGCTGGTCTTCGGGTTCGATGCCCGTTTATTTAACAGATACCGGACGGTGAGGTCAGATGTTCTTCTCAAATTCCGGTTTAGCCGGCCTTCGGCTTCGATGCCTGTGTGTTTAACAGATGCCTGACAGTGAGGTCAGATGTTCTTCTCAACTTCAGGTTGTGCCAGACTTCAGATTCATTGCATGTTTTTTTAACAGATGCTTGACAGAAAGGTCAGATGTTCCTCTCAACTTCGTGTTGAGCCGACCTTCAGGTTCGATGCCTGTTTGTTTAACTGATGTATGACAGTGAGGTGAGATGTTTTTCTTAACTTCGGGTTGAGTCGGCCTTCAAATTCGATGCGTGTTTGTTTAACAGATGCCTGACGGCGAGGTCAGATGTTCTTTTAAACTTCGGGTTGAGCCGCCCTTCAGGTTCAATGCCTGTTTTTTTAACACATGCTTGAAGGCAAGGTCAGATGTTCCTCTCAACTTTGTGTTGAGCCCGCCATCAGGTTCGATGCCCGTTTATTTAATAGATGCCTGATGGCGAGGTCGGATGTTCCTCTCAACTTCAAGTTGAGCCGGCCTTTGGGTTCGATGCCTATTTGTTTAACAGATGCTTGGCGGTAAGGTCAGATGTTCTTCTCAACTACGGGTTGAGCCGCCCGTCGGGTTCAATGCCTGTCTGTTAAACAAATGCATGACGGCAAGGTCAAATGTTCCTCTCAACTTCGTGTTGAGTTGACCTTCGGGTTCGATGTCTGTTTGTTTAACATATGCCAGACACCGAGGTCAGATGTTCTTCTCAACTACAGGTTGAGCCTCCCTTCGGGTTCAACGTCTGTCTTTTTAACAGATGCATGACGACAAGGTCAAATGTTCCTCTCAGCTTCATGTTGAGCCGGCCTTCGGGTTCGATGTATGTTTATTTCACAGATGCCTGACGACGAGGTCTAATGTTCTTATCACCTTCGAGTTTAGCCGCCCTTCGGGTTCGATGCCTGTTTGTTTAACAGATGTCTCACGGCGAGGTCAAATGTTCTTCTCAACTTCGTGTTTAGCCGGCCTTCGGGTTCGATGCCTGTTTGTTTAATAGATGTGTGATGGCGAGGTCAGATGTTCTTCTCAACTTCCGGTTGAGCCGACCTTCGCGTTCGATGCCTGTTTGTTTAACAGATACCTGACGGATAGGTCAGATGTTCTTCTACACTTCAGGTTGAGCCGCCCTTCGGGTTCTACGCCTGTCTTTTTAACTGATGCTCGACGACAAGGTCAAATGTTCCTCTCAACTTCGTGTTGAGCCGACCATTGGGTTCGAGGCCTGTTTGTTTAACAGATGTCTGAGGGCGAGGTCTAATGTTCTTGTCAACTTCGGGTTGAGCCGCCCTTCGGGTTCGATGCTTGTTTGTTTAACAGATGCCTCATGGCGAGGTCAAATGTTCCTCTCAACTTCGTGTTGAGTTGGTCTTCGGGTTCGATGCCCGTTTATTTAACAGATACCGGACGGTGAGGTCAGATGTTCTTGTCAAATTCCGGTTTAGCCGGCCTTCGGCTTCGATGCCTGTGTGTTTAACAGATGCCTGACGGTGAGGTCAGATGTTCTTCTCAACTTCAGGTTGTGCCAGCCTGCAGATTCAATGCATGTTTTTTTAACAGATGCTTGACAGCAAGGTCAGATGTTCCTCTCAACTTCGTGTTGAGCCGACCTTCAGGTTCGATGCCTGTTTGTTTAACTGATGCCTGACAGTGAGGTGAGATGTTCTTCTCAACTTCGGGTTGAGTCGGCCTTCAAATTCGATGCGTGTTTGTTTAACAGATGCCTGACGGCGAGGTCAGATGTTCTTTTAAACTTCGGGTTGAGCCGCCCTTCAGGTTCAATGCCTGTTTTTTTAACACATGCTTGAAGGCAAGGTCAGATGTTCCTCTCAACTTTGTGTTGAGCCCGCCATCAGGTTCGATGCCCGTTTGTTTAGTAGATGCCTGATGGCGAGGTCAAATGTTCCTCTCAAATTCAAGTTGAGCCGGACTTTGGGTTCAATGCCTATTTGTTTAACAGATGCTTGGCGGCAAGGTCATATGTTCTTCTCAACTACGGGTTGAGCCGCCCGTCGGGTTCAATGCCTGTCTGTTAAACAGATGCATGACGGCAAGGTCAAATGTTCCTCTCAACTTCGTGTTGAGCTGGCCTTCGGGTTCGATGCTTGTTTGTTTAACATATGCCAGACACCGAGGTCAGATGTTCTTCTCAACTACAGGTTGAGCCTCCCTTCAGGTTCAACGCCTGTCTTTTTAACAGATGCATGACGACAAGGTCAAATGTTCCTCTCAGCTTCATGTTGAGTCGGCCTTCGGGTTCGATGTATGTTTATTTAACAGATGCCTGATGACGAGGTCTAATGTTCTTATCACCTTCGAGTTTAGCCGCCCTTCGGGTTCGATGCCTGTTTGTTTAACAAATGTCTCACGGCGAGGTCAGATGTTCTTCTCAACTTCGTGTTTAGCCGGCCTTCGGGTTCGATGCCTGTTTGTTTAATAGATGTGTGATGGCGAGGTCAGATGTTCTTCTCAACTTCCGGTTGAGCCGACTTTCACGTTCGATGCCTGTTTGTTTAACAGATACCTGACGGATAGGTCAGATGTTCTTCTCAACTTCGGGTTGAGCCACCCTTCGGGTTCTACGCCTGTCTTTTTAACTGATGCATGACGACAAGGTCAAATGTTCCTCTCAGCTTCGTGTTGAGTCGACCTTCAGGATCAATGTATGTTTATTTAACAGATGCCTGACGGCGAGGTCTAATGTTCTTATCACCTTCGAGTTTAGCCGCCCTTCGGGTTCGATGCCTGTTTGTTTAACAGATGTCTCACGGCGAGGTCAGATGTTCTCTTCAACTTCGTGTTTAGCCGGCATTCAGGTTCGATGCCTGTTTGTTTAATAGATGCCTGATGGTGAGGTCAGATGTTCTTCTCATATTCCGGTTGAGCCGACCTTCGCGTTCGATGCGTGTTTATTTAATAGATACTTGACGGCGAGGTCAGATGTTCTTCTCAACTTCGGGTTGAGTCGGCCTTCGGATTCGATGCTTGTTTTTTTAACAGATGCTTGACAGCAAGGTCAGATGTTCCACTCAACTTCGTGTTGATCCGACATTCGGGTTCGATGCCTGTTTTTTTAACAGATGCCTGATGGCGAGGTCAGATGTTCTTCTCAACTTCGTGTTGAGACAGTCTCCGGGTTCGACGCCTGTTTATTTAACAGATGCCTGATGGAGAGGTCAGATGTACTTCTCTACTTCGTACTGAGCCGACCTTCGGGTTCAATGCCTGTTTGTTTAACAGATACCTGATGGCGAGGTAAGATTTTCTTCTCAAATTCAGGTTGAGTCGGCCTTCGGGTTCGATACCTATTTGTTTAACAAATGCGTGACAGCTAGGTAAGATATTCTTATCAAATTCGGGTTGAGCCGCCCTTCGGATTCGATGTCTGTTTGTTTAACAGATGCCTCACGGAGAGGTCAAATGATTTTCTCAACTTCGTGTTGAGCCGTTCTTCGGGTTCGATGCCTGTTTGTTTAACAAATACCGGTCGGCGAGGTCAGATGTTCTTCTCAACTTCCGGTTGAGTCGGCCTTCGGGTTCGATGCCTACTTGTTTAACAGATGCTTGACGGCGAGGTCAGATGTTCATCTCAACTTTGGGTTGACCCGACCTTCAGATTCTATGCCTGTTTTTTTAACAGATGCTTGACAGCGAGGTCAGATGTTCGTCTGAACTTCGTATTGAGCCGACCTTCGGGTTCGATGCTTGTTTGTTTAACTGATGCCTGACAGCAAGGTCAGTTGTTCTTCTTAACTTCGGGTTGAGCCGACCTTTAAGTGCGACGCGTGTTTGTTTAACAGATGCCTGACGGCGAGGTCAGATGTTCTTCTCAACTTCGGGTTGAGCCGCTCTTCGGGTTCGATGCCTGTTTGTTTAACAAATGCTTCACGGCGAGGTCAGATGTTTCTCTCAACTTCGTGTTGAGCCGGCCTTCGGGTTTGATGCCTGTTTGTTTAACAGATGCCTAATGGCGAGGTCAGATGTTCCTCTCAACTTCAAGTTGAGCCGGCCTATGGGTTCGATGCCAGTTTGTTTAACATATGCCTGACACCAAGGTCATATGTTCTTCTCAACTACGGGTTGACCGTCCTTCGGGTTCAACGCCTTTCTTTTGAACAGATGCATGACGACAAGGTTAAATGTTCCTCTCAACTTCGTGTTGAGCCGGCCTTCGGGTTCGATGCCTGTTTGTTTAAAAGATGCCTTAAGGAGAGGTCTAATGTTCTTATCAACTTCGGGTTTAGCCGCCCTTCGGGTTCGATGCCGATTTTTTTTAACAGATGCCTCACGACGAGGTCAGATGTTCTTCTCAACTTCGTGTTGAGCCGGTCTTCGGGTTCGATGCCTGTTTATTTAACAGATACCTGACGGCGACGTTCGATGTTCTTCTCAACTACCGGTTGAGCCGGCCTTCGGGTTTGATGCCTACTTGTTTAACAGATGCCTGGCGGAAAGGTCAGATGTTCTTCTCAACTTTGGTTGAGCCGACCTTCAGATTCGATGCCTGTTTTTTTAACAGATGCTTGACAGCGAGGTCAGATGTTCCTCTCAACTTCGTATTGAGCCGGCCTTCGGGTTCGATGCCTGTTTGTTTAACTGATGCCTGACAGCGAGGTCAGATGTTTTTCTCAACTTCGGGTTGAGTCGGCCTTCAAAATCAATTCGTGTTTGTTTAATAGATGCCTGACGGTGAGGTCAGATGTTCTTCTCAACTTCGGGTTGAGCCGCCCTTCGGGTTTGACGACTGTTTGCTTAACAGATGCCTGATGGCGAGGTCAGATGTTCCTCTCAACTTCAAGTTGAGCCGACCTTTGGGTTCGATGCCTGTTTGTTTAACACATGCTTGACGGAAAGGTTAGATGTTCTTGTAAACTAAGGGTTGAGATGACCTTCGAGTTTGATGCATGTTTGTTTACCAAATGCCTGACGGTGAGGTCAAATGTTCTTCTCAACTTTGGGTTGAGCCGACCTTCGGGTTTGATGCCTGTTTGTTTAACATATGCCTGAAACCAAGGTCAGATGTTCTTCTCAACTACAGGTTGAGCTTCCCTTCGGGTTCAATGCCTTTCTGTTTGACAGATGCATGAAGGGAAGGTCTAATGTTCCTCTCAACTTCGTGTTGAGCCGGCCTTCTGGTTTGATGCCTATTTGTTTAATAGATGCCTGACGGCGAGGTCTAATGTTCTTATCAACTTCGGGTTTAGCCGCCCTTCGGGTTCGATGCCTGTTTGTTTAACAGATGCCTTACGGCGAGGTCAAATGTTCTTCTCAACTTCGTGTTGAGCCGGTCTTCAGGTTCGATGCCTGTTTGTTTAACAGATACCTGACGGCGAGGTTAGATGTTCTTCTCAACTTCCGGTTGAGCCGGCCTCCGGGTTCGATGCCTACTTGTTTAACAGATGCCTGACAGCGAGGTCAGACGTTCTTCTCAACTTCAAGTTGAGCCGACCTTCAGATTCTATGCCAGTTTTTTTAACAGATGCTTAACAGCGAGGTCAGATGTTCCTCTCAACTTCGTATTGAACCGGCCTTTGGGTTCGATGCCTGTTTGTTAAACTAATGCCTGACGCGCGAGGTCAGATGTTCTTCTCAACTTCGGGTTAACCCGACCTTCTTATTCGATGCCTGTTTTTTTAACAGATGCTTTACAGCGAGGTCAGATGTTCCTCTCAACTTCGTATTGAGCCGGCCTTCAGGTTCAATGTCTGTTTGTTTAACTAATGCCTGACAGCAAGGTCAGATGTTCTTCTCAACTTCGGGTTGAGCCAACCTTTAAGTTCGACGCGTGTTTGTTTAACAGATGCCTGACAGCGAGGTCAGATGTTCTTCTCAACTTCGGGTTGAGCCGGCCTTCGGGTTCGATGCCTGTTTGTTTAAGAAATGCTTGACAGCGAGGTCAGATGTTTCTCTCAACTTCGTGTTGAGCCGGCCTTCGGGTTTGATGTCTGTTTGTTGAACAGATGCCTGATGGCGAGGTCAGATGTTCCTCTCAGCTTCAAGTTGAGCCGGCCTATGGGTTCGATGCCTGTTTGTTTAACAGATGCTTGACAACAAGGTCATATGTTCTTATCAACTAAGGGTTGAGAAGGCTTTCGGGTTCAATGCTTGTTTGTTTAATAGATGCCTGACGACGAGGTCAAATGTTCTTCTCAACTTCGGGTTGAGCCGGCCTTCGGGTTTGATGCCTGTTTGTTTAACATATGCCTGATACCGAGGTCAGATGTTCTTCTCAACAACGGATTGAGCCGCCCTTCAGGTTCAATGCCTTTCTGTTGAACAGATGCATGACGGCAAGGTCAAATGTTCCTCTCAACTTCATGTTGTGTCGGCCTTCGGGTTCGATGCCTGTTTGTTTAATAGATGCCTAAAGGAGAGGTCTAATGTTCTTATCAACTTCGGGTTTAGCCGCCCTTCGGGTTCGATGCCGTCTTGTTTAACAGATGCCTCACGACGAGGTCAGATGTTCTTATAAACTTCGTGTTGAGCCGGTATTTGCGTTCGATGCCTGTTTGTTTAACAGATACCTGACGGTGAGGTCATATGTTCTTCTCAACTTACGGTTGAGCCGGCCTTCAGGTTCGATGCCTACTTTTTTAACAGATGCCTGACGGCGAGTTCAGATGTTCTTCTCAACTTTGGTTGAGCCGACCTTCAGATTCGATGTCTGTTTTTTTAACAGATGCTTGACAGCGAGGTCAGATGATCCTCTCAACTTCGTATTAAGCCGGCCTTCGGGTTCGATGCCTGTTTGTTTAACTGATGCCTGACAGCGAGGTCAGATTCTCTTCTCAACTTCGGGTTGAGCCGACCTTTAAATTTGATTCGTATTTGTTTAATAGATGCTTGACGGCGAGGTCAGATGTTCCTCTCAACTTCGTGTTGAGCCGGCCTTTGGGTTTGATGCTTGTTTGTTTAACAGATGCCTGATGGAAAGGTCAGATGTTCCTCTCAACTTCAATTTGAGCCGACCTTTCGGTTCGATGTCTGTTTGTTTAACAGATGCTTGACATCAAGGTCATATGTTCTTATCAACTACAGGTTGAGACGGCATTCGGGTTCGATGCTTGTTTGTTTAACAGATGCCTGACGGCGAGGTCAAATGTTCTTCTCAATTTCGGGTTGAGTCGGCCTTCGGGTTCGATGCCTGTTTGTTTAACATATGCTTGACACCGAGGTCAGATGTTCTTCTCAACTACGGGTTGAGCCGACCTTCGATTTCAATGCCATTCTGTTTAACAGATGCATGACGGCAAGGTCAAATGTTCCTCTCAACTTCATATTGAGCCGGCCTTCGGGTTCGATGCCTGTTTGTTTAACAGATGCCTGACAGCGAGGTCTAATGTTCTTATCAACTTCGGGTTTTTCCTCCCTTAAGGTTCGATGCCTGTTTGTTTAACAGATGCCTGACAGTGGGGTCAGATGTTCTTCTCAACTTCGTGTTGAGCCGGTCTTCGGGTTCGATGCCTGTTTGTTTAACAGATACCTGGCGGCGAGGTGAGATGTTCTTCCCAAATTCCGGTTGAGCCGGACTTCGGGTTCGATGCCTAATTGTTTAACAGATGCCTGACAGCAAGGTCAGACGTTCTTGTCAACTTCAGGTTGAGCCGACCTTCAGATTTTATGCTTGTTTTTTTTAACAGATGCTTAACAGCGAGGTCAGATGTTCCTCTCAACTTCGTATTGAGCTGGCCTTCGGGTTCGATGCCTGTTTGTTTAACTGATGCCTAACAACGAGGTTAGATGTTCTTCTCAACTTCTGGTTGAGCCAGCCTTCAAATTCGATTCGTATTTGTTTAATAGATGCCTGACGGCAAGTTCAGATGTTCTTCTAAACTTCGGGTTGAGCCGCCCTTCGGGTTCGATGCCTGTTTGTTTTACAAATGCTTGAAGACGAGGTCAGATGTTCCTCTCAACTTCGTGTTGAGCCGTTCTTCAGGTTCGATGCCTGTTTGTGTAACAGATACCTGACGGCGTGGTCAGATGTTCTTCTCAACTTCCAGTTAAGCCGGCCTTCGGGTTCGATGCCTGTTTTTTTACAAGATGCCTGACGGCGAGGTCAGATGTTCTTCTCAACTTCGGGTTGAGCCGGCCTTCGGGTTCGATACCTGTTTGTTTAACATATGCCTGACACCGAGGTCAGATGTTCTTCTCAACTACGGGTTGAGCCCCCCTTCGGGTTCAATGTCTGTCTGTTTAACAGATGCATGACGACAAGGTCAAATGTTCCTCTCAACTTCATGTTGAGCCGGCCTTCGGGTTCGATGCCTGTTTATTTAATAGATTTCTGAAGGAGAGGTCTAATGTATTTATCAACTTCGGGTTTAGCCACCCTTCGGGTTCGATGCCTATTTGTTTAAAAGATACTTCACGGCGAGGTCACGTGTTCTTCTCAACTTTGTGTTGAGCCGGTCTTCGGTTTCGATGCTTGTTTGTTTAACAGATATCTGACGGCGAGGTCAGATGTTCTTCTCAACTTCGGGTTGAGCCGGCCATCGGGTTCGATGCCTGTTTGTTTAACATATGCCTGACACAGAGGTCAGATGTTCTTCTCAACTACCCGTTGAGTCGCCCTTCGGGTTTAATATCTGTCCGTTTAATAGATGCATGACGGCAAGGTCAAATGTTCCTCTTAACTTCGTGTTGAGCCGGCCTTCGGGTTTAATGCATGTTTGTTTAACAGATGCCTGACAACGAGGTCGGATGTTCTTATTAACTACGGGTTGAGCCGCCCTTCGGGTTCGATGCCTGTCTGTTTAACAGATGTATGACAGCAAGGTCAAATGTTCCTCTCAACTTCGTATTGGGCTGGCCTTCAAATTCGATGCCAGTTTGTTTAACAGATTCCTGACGGCGAGGTCTAATTTTCTTATCAACTTTGGGTTTAGCCGCCCTTCGGGTTCGATGCCTGTTTGTTAACAGATGCCTTACGGCGAGGTCAGATGTTCTTCTCAACTTCGTGTTGAGCCGGTCTTTGGGTTCGATGCCTGTTTGTTTAACAGATACCTGACAGCGAGGTCAGATGTTCTTCTCAACTTCCGGTTGAGCCAGCCTTCGAGTTTGATGACCACTTGTTTAACAGATGCCTGACAGCAACGTCATACATTCTTCTCAACTTCAGGTTGAGCCGACCTTCAGATTTTATGCCTGTTTTTTTAACAGATGCTTAACAGCAAGGTCAGATGTTCCTCTCAACTTCGTGTTGAGCCGACCATCGGGATAGATGCCTGTTTGTTTAACAGATGCCTGATGGTGATGTCAGATGTTCCTATCAACTTCAAGTTAAGCCGGCCTTTGGGGTTTGATACCTGTTTGTTTAACAGATGCTTGACTGAAAGGTTATATCTTCTTGTCAACTAAGGCTTGAGACGACATTCGGGCTCGATGGCTGTTTGTTTAACAGATGCCTGACGGCGAGGTCAGATGTTCTTCTCAACTTCGGGTTGAGCCGGCCTTCGGGTTCGATGCCTGTTTGTTTAACATATGCCTGACATCGAGGTCAGATGTTCTTCTCAACTGTGGGTTGAGCCGCCCTTCGGGTTCAATTTCTGTCTGTTTAACAGATGCATGACGGCAAGGTCAAATGTTCCTCTCAACTTCGTGTTGAGCCGGCCTTCGGTTTCGGTGCCTGTTTGTTTAATAGATGCCTGAAGAAGAGGTCTAATGTTCTTATCAACTTCGGGTTTAGCTGCCCTTCGGGTTCGATGCCTGTTTGTTTAACAGATGCCTCACGGCGAGATCAGATGTTCTTGTCAACTTCGTGTTGAGCCGGTCTTCGGGTTCGATGCCTGTTTGTTTAACAGATACCTGATGGCGAGGTCAGATGTTCTTCTCAACTTCCGGTTTAGCCGGCCTTCGGGTTCGATGCCTACTTGTTTAACAGATGCCCGACGGCGAGGTTAGATGTTCTTCTCAACTTCGTGTTGAGTCGACCTTCAGATTCGATGCCTATTTTTTTAACAGATGCTTGACAGCGAGGTCAGATGTTCCTCTCAACTTGGTATTGAGCCGTCGTTAGGGTTCGATGCCTATTTGTTTAACTGATGCCTGAAAGTGAGGTCAGATGTTCTTCTCAACTTCGGGTTCAGCCGCCCTTCAGATTCGATGCCTGTTTGTTTAACAAATGCTTGACGGTGAGGTCAAATGTTCCTCTCAACTTCGTGTTGAGCCGACCTTCGGGTTTGATGCCTGTTTGTTTAACAGATGCCTGATGGCGAGGTCAGATCTTCCTTGCAACATCAAGTTGAGCCGGCCTTTGGGTTCGATGCCTGTTTGTTTAACAGATGCTTGATGGCAAAGTTAGATGTTCTTGTCAACTAAGGGTTGAGACGGCCTTCGGGTTCGATGCCTGTTTGTTTAATAGATGCATGACGTCGAGGTCAGATGTTCTTCTCAACTACGGATTGAGCCGCCTTTCGGGTTCGATGTCTGTCTGTTTAACAGATGCATGACGGCAAGGTCAAATGTTCCTCTCAACTTTGTGTTGAGCCGGCCTTTGGGTTCGATGCTTGTTTGTTTAACAGATGCCTAACAGCGAGGTCAGATGTTCTTCTCAACTTCGTGTTGAGCCGACCTTCGGGTTCGATGCCTGTTTGTTTAACAGATACCTGACAGCGAGGTCAGATGTTCTTCTCAACTTCCGGTTGAGCCGGCCTTCGGGTTCGATGCCTACTTCTTTAACAGATGCCTGACGGCGAGGTCATATGTTCTTCTCAACTTTGGGTTGAGCCGACCTTCATATTCGATGCTTCTTTTTTTAACAGATGCTTGACAGCGAGGTCAGATGTTCCTCTCAACTTCGTATTGAGCCGACTTTCGGGTTCGATGCCTTTTTGTTTAACTGATTCCTGAAAGTGAGGTCAGATGTTCTTCTCAACTTTGGGTTGAGCCGGCCTTCAAATCTGATTCGTGTTTATTTAATAGATTCCTGACGGCGAGGTCAAATGTTCTTCTCAAATTCGAGTTTAGCCGACCTTTGGGTTCGATGCCTGTTTGTTTAACAGATGCCTGACGGCGAGGTTAGATGTTCTTCTCAACTTCGGGTTGAGCCGCCCTTCGGGTTCGATGCCTGTTTGTTTAACATATGCCTGACACCGATGTCAGATGTTCTTCTCAACTACGGGTTGAGCCGCCCTTCGGGTTCAATGCCTGTCTGTTTAACAGATGCATGACTGCAAGGTCAAATGTTCCTTTCAACTTCGTGTTCAGCCGGCCTTCGGGTTCGATGCCTGTTTGTTAAACAGATGCCTGACGGCAAGGTCTAATGTTCTTATAAACTTCAGGTTGAGCCGGTCTTCGGGTTCGATGCCTGTTTGTTTAACAGATACCTGACGGCGATGTCAGATGTTGTTCTCAACTTCCGGTCGAGCCGGACTTCGGGTTCGAGGCCTACTTGTTTAACAGATGCCTGACAGCGAGGTCAGATATTCTTCTCAACTTCGGGTTGAGCCTGCCTTCGGGTTCGATGCCTGTTTGTTTAACATATGCCTGACACCGAGGTTTGATGTTCTTCTCAACTACGGGTTGAGCCGCCCTTCGGGTTCAATGCTTGTCTGTTTAACAGATGCATGACGGCAAGGTCAAATGTTCCTCTCAACTTCGTGTTGAGCCGGCCTTCGGGTTCGATGCCTGTGTGTTTAACAGATGCCTGACGACAAGGTCTAATGTTCTTATCAACTTCGGGTTTAGCCGGCCTTCGGGTTCGATGCCTGTTTGTTTAACAGATGCCTTACAGCGAGGTCAGATGTTCTTCTCAACTTCGTGTTGAGCCTATCTTCGGGTTCGATGCATGTTTGTTTAACAGATACTTGACGGCGAGGTCAGATGTTCTTCTCAACTTCCGCTTGAGCCGACTTCGGGTTCGATGGCTACTTGTTTAACAGATGCCTAACGGCGAGGTCAGATGTTCTTCTCAACTTCGTGTTGAGCCGGTCTTTGGGTTCGATGCCTGTTTGTTTAACAGATGCTTGACGGCGAAGTCAGATGTTCTTCTCAACTTCCGGTTGAGCCGGCCTTCAGGTTCGATGCCTACTTGTTTAACAGATGCCTGACAGCGAGGTCAAATGTTCTTCTCAACTTCGGGTTGAGCCGCCCTTCGGGTTCGATGCCTGTTTGTTTAACAAATGCTTGACGGCGAGGTCAGATATTCCTCTCAACTTCGTGTTGAGCCGGCCTTCGGGTTTGATGCCTGTTTCTTTAACAGATGCCTGATGGAGAGGTCAGATGTTCCTCTCAACCTCAAGTTGAGTCGGCCTTTGGGTTCGATGCCTGTTTGTTTAACATATGCCTCACACTGAGGTCATATGTTCTTGTCAACTACGGGTTAAGCGACCCTTCGGGTTCAATTCCTGTCTGTTTAACAGATGCATGACGGCAAGGTTAAATGTTCCTCTCAACTTCGAGTTTAGCCGCCCTTCGGGTTCGATGCCTATTTGTTTAATAGATGCCTCGCGGCGAGGTCAGATGTTCTTCTCAACTTCGTGTTGAGTCGGTGTTCGGGTTCGATGCCTGTTTGTTTAACGGATACCTGACGGCGAGGTCAGATGTTCTTCTCAACTTTCGGTTGAGCCGGCCTTCGGGTTCGATGCCTACTTGTTTATCAGATGCCTGACAGCGAGGTCAGATGTTTTTCTCAACTTCAGGTTGAGCTGACCTTCATATTCTTTGCATGTTTTTTTAATAGATGCATAACAGCGAGGTCAGATGTTCCTCTCAACTTCGTATTGAGCCGGCCTTCGGGTTCTCTTCCTGTTTGTTTAACTGATGCCTTACAGCGAGGTCAGATGTTCTTCTGAACTTCGGGTTGATCCGGCCTTCAAATTCGATTCGTGTTTGTTTAATAGATGCCTGAGGGCGAGGTCAGGTGTTCTTCTCAAATTCAGGTTGAGCCGCCCTTCGGGTTCGATGCCTGTTTGTTAAACAAATGCTTGACGGTGATATTAGATGTTCCTCTCAACTTCGTGTTGAACCGGCCTTCGGGTTTGATGCCTGTTTGTTTAACAGATGCCTGATGGCGAGGTTAGATCTTCTTCTCAACCTCAAGTTGAGCCGACCTTTGGGTTCGATGCCTGTTTGTTTAACAGATGCTTGACGACAAGGTTTGATGTTCTTGTAAACTAAGGGTTGAGACGGCCTTCGGGTTCGATGCCTGATTGTTTAACAGTTGCCTGACAGCGAGGTCAGATGTTCTTCTCAACTTCGGGTTGAGCCGGCCTTCGGGTTCGATGCCTGTTTGTTTAACATATGCCTGACACCGATGTCAGATGTTCTTCACAACTACGGGTTGAGCCGCCCTTCGGGTTCAATGCCTGTCTGTTTAACAGATGCATGACGGCAAGGTCAAATGTTCCTTTCAACTTCGTGTTGAGTCGGCCTTCGGGTTCGATGCCTATTTGTTTAACAGATGCCTGACGTCAAGGTCTAATGTTCTTATCGACTTCGGGTTTAACGCCTGTTTGTTTATCAGATGCCTTACGGCGAGGTCAGATGTTCATCTCAACTTCGTGTTGAGCCGGTCTTTGGGTTCGATGCCTGTTTGTTTAACAGATACTTGACGGCGATGTCAGATGTTCTTCTCAACTTCCGGTCGAGCCGGCCTTCGGGTTCGATGCCTACTTGTTTAACAGATGCCTGACAGCGAGGTCAGATGTTCTTCTAAACTTCGTGTTGAGTCGAATTTCAGATTCGATGCCTATTTTTTTAACAGATGCTTGACAGCGAGGTCAGATGTTCCTCTCAACTTCGTATTGATCCTGCCTTAGGGTTCGATGCCTATTTGTTTAACTGATGCCTGACAGTGTGGTCAGATGTTCTTCTCAACTTCGGGTTGAGCCGACTTTCAAATTCGATTCGTGTTTATTTAATATATGCCTGACGGCGAGGTCAGATGTTCTTCTCAAGTTCGGGTTCAGCCGCCCTTCGGATTCGATGCCTGTTTGTTTAACAAATGCTTGATGGTGAGGTCAGATGTTCCTCTCAACTTCGTGTTGTCCCGGCCTTCGGGTTTGATGCCTGTCTGTTTAACAGATGCATGACGGCAAGGTCAAATGTTCCTTTCAACTTCGTGTTGAGCCGGCCTTCGGGTTCGATGCCTATTTATTTAACAGATGCCTGACGGCAAGGTCTAATGTTCTTATCGACTTCGGGTTTGATGCCTGTTTGTTTATCAGATGCCTTACGGCGAGGTAAGATGTTCATCTCAACTTCGTGTTGAGTCGGTCTTTGGGTTCGATGCCTGTTTGTTTAACAGATACTTGACGGCGATGTCAGATGTTCTTCTCAACTTCTGGTCGAGCCGGCCTTCGGGTTCGATGCCTACTTGTTTAACAGATGCCTGACAGCGAGGTCAGATGTTCTTCTCAACTTCGTGTTGAGTTGAATTTCAGATTCGATGCCTATTTTTTTAACAGATGCTTGACAGCGAGGTCAGATGTTCCTCTCAACTTCGTATTGATCCGGCCTTAGGGTTCGATGCCTATTTGTTTAACTGATGCCTGACAGTGTGGTCAGATGTTCTTCTCAACTTCGGGTTGAGCCGACTTTCAAATTCGATTCGTGTTTATTTAATAGATGCCTGACGGCGAGGTCAGATGTTCTTCTCAAGTTCGGGTTTAGCCGCCCTTCGGATTCGATGCCTGTTTGTTTAACAAATGCTTGATGGTGAGGTCAGATGTTCCTCTCAACTTCGTGTTGACCCGGCCTTCGGGTTTGATGCCTGTTTGTTTAACAGATGCCTGATGGCAAGGTCAGATCTTCCTCTCAACTTCAAGTTGAGCCGGCCTTTGGGTTCGATGCCTGTTTGTTTAACAGATGCTTGACAGCAAGGTTAGATGTTCTTATCAACTAAGGGTTGAGACGGCCTTCAGGATCGATGCCTGTTTGTTTAACAGATGCCTTACGGCGAGGTCAGATGTTCTTCTCAACTTCGTGTTGAGCCGGTCTTCGTGTTCGATGCCTCTTTGTTTAACAGATACCCGACGGCAAGGTCAGATGTTCTTCTCAACTTCCGCTTGAGCCGGCCTTCGAGTTCGATGCCTACTTGTTTAACAGATTCCTGACAGCGAGGCCAGATGTTCTTCTCAACTTTGTATTGAGCCGGTCTTCGGGTTCGATGCCTGTTTGTTTAATAGATGCTTAACGGCGAAGTCAGATGTTCTTCTCAACTTCCGGTTGAGCCGGCCTTCGGGTTCGATGCCTACTTGTTTAATAGATGCCTGACAGCAAGGTCAAATGTTCTTCTCAACTTCGGGTTGAGCCGCCCTTCGGGTTCGATGCCTGTTTCTTTAATAGATGCCTGATGGAGAGGTCAGATGTTCCTCTCAACTTCAAGTTGAGCCGGCCTTTGGTTACGATGCATGTTTGTTTAACATATGCCTCACACCGAGGTCATATGTTCTTGTCAACTACGGGTTGAGCCACCCTTCGGGTTCAATGCCTGTCTGTTTAACAGATGCATGACCGGAAGGTTAAATGTTCCTCTCAACTTCATGTTGAGCTTGCCTTCGGGTTCGATGCCTGTTTGTTTAATAGATCCCTGAAGGAGAGGTCTAATGTTCTTATCAACTTCGAGTTTAGCCGCCCTTCGGGTTTGATGCCTATTTGTTTAACAGATGCCTCACGGCGAGGTCAGATGTTCTTCTCAACTTCGTGTTGAGCCGGTCTTCGGGTTCGATGCCTGTTTGTTTAACAAATACCTGACGGCGAGGTCAGATGTTCTTCTCAACTTCCGGTTGAGCCGGCCTTCGGGTTCGATGCCTGTTTGTTTATCAGATGCCTGACAGCGAGGTCAGATGTTCTTCTCAACTTCAGGTTGAGCTGACCTTCAGATTCTTTGCATGATTTTTTAACAGATGCATAACAGCGAGGTCAGATGTTCCTCTCAACTTCGTATTGAGCCGGCCTTCGGGTTCGATTCCTGTTTGTTTAACTGATGCCTTACAGCGAGGTCAGATGTTCTTCTGAACTTCGGGTTGATCCGGCCTTCAAATTCGATTCGTGTTTGTTTAATAGATGCCTGAGGGCGAGGTCAGGTGTTCTTCTCAACTTCAGGTTGAGCCGCCCTTCGGGTTCGATGCCTGTTTGTTTAACAAATGTTTGACGGTGAGGTCAGATGTTCCTCTCAACTTCGTGTTGAGCCGTCCTTCGGGTTTGATGCCTGTTTGTTTAACAGATGCCTGATGGCGAAGTCAGATCTTCCTCTCAACTTTGGGTTGAGCCGGCCTTCGGGTTCGATGCCTGTTTGGTTAACATATGCCTGACACCGGTGTCAGATGTTCTTCTCAACTACGGGTTGAGCCGCCCTTCGGGTTCAATGCCTGTCTGTTTAACATATGCATGATGGTAAGTTTAAATGTTCCTCTTAACTTCGTGTTGAGCCGGCCTTCGGGTTCGATGCGTGTTTGTTTAACAGATGCCTGACGGTAAGGTCTAATGTTCTTATCAACTTTGGGTTTAGCCGCCCTTCGAGTTCGATGCCTGTTTGTTTATCAGATGCTTTACGGCGAGGTCAGATGTTCTTCTCAACTTCGTGTTGAGCCGGTCTTCGGGTTCGATGCATGTTTATTTAACAGATACCTGACGGCATTGTCAGATGTTCTTCTCAACTTCCGGTTGAGCCGGCCTTCGGGTTTGATACCTACTTATTTAACAGATGCCTGACAGCGAGGTTAGATGTTCTTCTCAACTTCAGGTTGAGCCGACCTTCAGATTCTATGCCTGTTTTTTAACAGATGCTTGACAACGAGGTCAGATGTTCCTCTCAACTTCGTATTGAGCCGGCCTTCGGGTTCGATGCGCATTTGTTTAACTGATACCTAACAGCAAGGTCAGATGTTCTTCGCAACTTCAGGTTGAGCCGACCTTCAAATTCGATTCGTGTTTGTTTAATAGATGCCTGACGACGAGGTCAGATGTTCTTCTCAACTTCGGGTTGTGCAGCCCTTCGGGTTCGATGCCTGTTTGTTTAACAAATGCTTGGCGGTGAGGTCAGATGTTCCTCTCAACTTCGTGTTGAGCCGGCCTTCGGGTTCGATGCGTGTTTGTTTAACAGATGCCTGACGGTAAGGTCTAATGTTCTTATCAACTTTGGGTTTAGCCGCCCTTCGGGTTCGATGCTTGTTTGTTTAACAGATGCCTTACCGCGAGCTCAGATGTTCTTCTCAACTTCGTGTTGAGTCGGTCTTCGGGTTCGATGCCTTTTTGTTTAACAGATACCTGACGGTGAGGTCAAATATTCTTCTCAACTTCTGTTTAGCCGGCCTTCGGGTTTGATGCCTACTTGTTTAACAGATGCCTGACAGTGAGGTCAGATGTTCTTCTCAACTTCAGGTTGAGCCGACCTTCAGATTCTATGCCTGTTTTTTAACAGATGCTTGACAGCGAGGTCAGATGTTCCTCTCAACTTCGTGTTGAGCCGACCTTCGGGTTCGATGCCCATTTGTTTAACTGATGCCTGACAGCAAGGTCAGATGTTCTTCGCAACTTCAGGTTGAGCCGACCTTAAAATTCGATTCGTGTTTGTTTAATAGATGCCTGACGACGAGGTCAGATGTTCTTCTCAACTTCAAGTTGTGCAGCCCTTCGGGTTCGATGCCTGTTTGTTTAACAAATGCTTGGCGGTGAGGTCAGATGTTCCTCTCAACTTCGTGATGAGCCGGCCTTCGGGTTTGATACATGATTGTTTAACAGATGCTTGATGGCAAGGTCATATCTTCCTCTCAACCTCAAGTTGAGCCGGCCTTTAGGTTCGATGCTTGTTTGTTTAACAGATGCTTGACGGCAAGGTTAGATGTTCATGTCAACTAAGGGTTGAGACGGGCTTCGGGTTCGATGCCTATTTGTTTAACAGATTCCTGACGGCAAGGTCAGATGTTCTTCTCAACTTCGGGTTGAGCCGGGCTTCGGGTTCGATGCCTGTTTGTTTAGCATATGCCTGACACCGAGGTCAGATGTTCTTCTCAACTACGGGTTGAGCCGCCCTTCGGGTTCAATGTCTGTCTGTTTAACAGATGCATGACGGCAAGGTCAAATGTTCCTTTCAACTTCGTGTTGAGTCGACCTTTGGGTTCGATGCATGTTTGTTTAACAGATGCCTGACGGCAAGGTCTAATGCTCTTATCAACTTCGGGTTTAGCTGCCTTTCGGGTTCGATGCCTGTTTGTTTAACAGATACCTGATGGCGAGGTAAGATGTTCTTCTCAACTTCCGGTTGAGCCGGCCTTCGGGTTCGATGCCTACTTGTTTAACAGATGCCTGACAGCAGGGTTAGATGTTCTTCTCAACTTCAGGTTGAGCCGACCTTCGGATTCTATGTATGTTTTTTTAACAGATGCTTAACAGTGAGGTGAGATGTTCCTCTCAACTTCGTATTGAGCCGGCCTTCGGGTTCGGTGCCTGTTTGTTTAACTGATGCCTGACAGCGAGGACAGATGTTCTTCTCAACTTCAGCTTGATCCGACCTTCAAATTCGATTCGTGTTTGTTTAATAGATGCCTGACAGCGAGGTCAGATGTTCTTCTCAACTTCGGGTTGAGCCGCCCTTCGGGTTCGATGCCTGTTTGTTTAACAAATGCTTGACGGTGAGGTCAGATGTTTCTCTAAACTTCGTGTTGAGCCGGCCTTCGGGTTTGATGTCGGTTTGTTTAACATATGCCTGATGGCGAGGTCAGATCTTCCTCTCAACTTCAAGTAGAGTCGGCCTTTGGGTTCGATGCCTATTTGTTTAACAGATGCTTGACGGTAAGGTTAGATGTTCTGGTCAACTAAGGGTTGAGACGGCCTTCGGGTTCGATGCCTGTTTGTTTAACAGATGCCGGACGGCGAGGTCAGATGTTCTTCTCAACTTCGGGTTGAGCCGGCATTCGGGTTCGATGCCTGTTTGTTTAACATATGCCTGACACTGAGGTCAGACCTTCTTCTCAACTACGGGTTGAGCCGCCCTTTGGGTTCAATGCCTGTCTGTTTAACAGATGCATGATGGTATGTTCAAATGTTCCTCTCAACTTCGGGTTGAGCCGGCCTTCAGGTTCGATGCCTGTTTGTTTAACAGATGCCTGACGGCGAGGTCTAATGTTTTAATCAACTTCGGGTTTAGCCGCCCTTCGGGTTCGATTCCTTTTTGTTTAACAGATGCCTTACGGCAAGGTCAGATGTTCTTCTCAACTTTGTATTGAGCCGATCTTTGGGTTCGATGCCTGTTTGTTTAACAGATACCTGACGGCGAGGTCAGATGTTCTTCTCAACTTCTGGTTGAGTCAGCCTTCGGGTTCGATGCTTACTTGTTTAGCAGATGCCTGACAGCGAGGTCAGATGTTCTTCTCAACTTCAGGTTGAGCCGACCTTCAGATTCTATGCCTGTTTTTTTAACAGATGCTTGACAGCGAGGTCAGATGTTCCTCTCAAATTCGTATTGAGCCGTCCTTCGGGTTCAATGCCTGTTTGTTTAACTGATGCCTAACAGTAAGGTCAGATGTTCTTATCAACTTCGGGTTGAGTCGGCCTTCAAATTCGATTCGTGTTTGTTTAATATATGCCTGACGACGAGGTCAAATATTCTTCTCAACTATGGGTTGAGTCGTCCTTCGGGTTCAATGCCTGTCTGTTTAACAGATGCATGACGGCAAGGTCAAACGTTCCTCTCAACTTCGTGTTGAGCCGGCCTTCGGGTTCGATTCCTATTTGTTTAACAGATGCCTGACGGCGAGGTCTAATGTTCTTATCAACTTCGGGTTTAGCCGCCCTTCGGGTTCGATTCCTGTTTGTTTAACAGATGCCTCACGGAGAGGTCAGATGTTCTTCTCAACTTCGTGTTGAGCCGGTCTTCGGGTTCGATGCCTGTTTGTTTAATAGATACCTGACGGCAAGGTCAGTTGGTCTTCTCAACTTCCGGTTGAGCCGGCCTTCGGGTTCGATGCCTACTTGTTTAACAGATGCCTGATAGCGAGGTCAGATGTTCTTCTCAACTTCGTGTTGAGCCGGCCTTCCGGTTTGATGCCTGTTTGTTTAACAGATGTCTGACAGCGAAGTCAGATATTTCTCTCAACTTCAAGTTGAGCCGGCTTTTGTTTTCGATGCCTGTTTGTTTAACAGATGCTTGACGGCGAGGTCAGATGTTCTTGTCAACTAAGGGTTGAGACGACCTTCGGGTTCGATCCTTGTTTGTTTAACAGATGCCTGACGGCGAGGTCACTTGTTCTTCTCATCTTCGGGTTGAGCCGGCCTTCGGGTTCGATGCCTTTGTTAATATATGCCTGACACCGAGGTCAGATGTTCTTCTCAACTACGGGTTTAGCCGCCCTTCGAGTTCGATGCCTGTTTGTTTAACAGACGCCTGACAGCACGGTCTGATGTTCTTCTCAACTTCGGGTTGAGGCGTCCTTCGGGTTCAATGCCTTTCTGTTTAACTGATGCCTGACACCGAGGTCAGGTGTTCTTCTCAACTACGGGTTGAGCCGCCCTTCGGGTTCAATGCCTGTCTGTTTAACATATGCATGAATGCAAGGTCAAATGTTCCTCTCAACTTCGTGTTGAGCCGGCCTTCGGGTTCGATGCCTGTTTGTTTAAAAGATGCCTGAAGGAGAGGTCTACTGTTCTTATCAACTTCGGGTTTAGCCGCCCTTCGAGTTCGATGCCTGTTTGTTTAACGGATGCATCACGACGAGGTCAGATGTTCTTCTCAACTTTGTGTTGAGTCGGTCTTCGGGTTCGATGCCTGTTTGTTTGACATATACCTTACGGCAAGGTCAGATGTTCTTCTCAACTTCGGGTTGAGCCGGCCTTCGGGTTCAATGCTTGTTTGTTTAACATATTCCTGACACCGAGGTATGATGTTCTTCTCAACTACGGGTTGATCCGCCCTTCGGGTTCAATGCCTGTCTGTTTAACAGATGCATGACGGCCAGGTCTAATGTTCCTCTCAACTTCGTGTTGAGCCGGCCTTCGGGTTCGATGCCTGTTTGTTTAATAGATGCCTGAAGGAGAGGTCTAATGTTCTTATCATCTTCAGGTTTAGCCGCCCTTCAGGTTCGATGCCTGTTTGTTTAACGGATGCCTCACGGTGAGGTCAGATGTTCTTCTCAACTTTATGTTGAGCCGGTCTTCGGGTTCGATGCCTGTTTGTTTGACAGATACCTAACAGCGAGGTCAGATGTTCTTCTCAACTTCGGGTTGAGCCGGAATTCGGGTTCGATGCCTGTTGGTTTAACATATGCCTGACACCAAGGTCGGATGTTCTTCTCAACTACGGGTTGATCCGGCCTTCGGCTTCATTGCCTGTCTGTTTAACAGATGCATGACAGCAAGGTCAAATGTTCCTCTCAACTTCGTGTTGAGCCTGCCTTCGGGTTCGATGCCTGAAGGAGAGGTCTAATGATCTTATCAACTTCGAGTTTAGCCGTCGTTCGGGTTCGATGACTTTTTGTTTAACGGATGCCTCACAGCGAGGTCAGATGTTCTTCTCAACTTTGTGTTGAGCCGGTCTTTGGGTTCGACGCCTGTTTGTTTGACAGATACCTGACGGCGAGGTCAGATGTTCTTCTCAACTTCCGGTTGAGTCGGCCTTCGAGTTCGATGCCTACATGTTTAACAGATGCCTGACGACGAGGTCAAATGTTCTTCTCAACTTCGGGTTCAGCCGACCTTTAGATTCGATGCCTGTTTTTTTAACAGATGCTTGAGAGCGACCTCAGATGTTCCTCTCAACTTCGTATTGAGCCGGCCTTCGGGTTCGATGCCTGTTTGTTTAACTGATGCCTGACAGCAAGGTCAGAAGTTCTTCTAAACTTCGGGTTGAGTCGGACTTCAATTTCGATGCCTGTTTGTTTAACATATGCCTGACACCGAGGTCAGATGTTCTTCTCAACTACGGGTTGATCCGCCCTTTGGGTTCAATGCCTGTCTGTTTAATAGATGCATGACGGCAAGGTCAAATGTTCCTCTCAACTTCGTGTTGAGCCGGCCTTCGGGTTCGATGCCTGTTTGTTTAACAGATGCGTGAAGGAGAGGTCTAATGTTCTTATCAATCTTCGGGTTTAGCCGCCCTTCGGGTTCGATGCTTGTTTGTTTAACGGATGCCTCACGGAGAGGTTAGATGTTCTTCTCAACTTTGTGTTGAGCCGGTCTTCGGGTTCGATGCCTGTTTGTTTGACAGATACCTGACAACGAGGTCAGATGTTCTTCTCAACTTCCGGTTGAACCGGCCTTCGAGTTTGATGCCTACATGTTTAACAGATGCCTGACGGCGAGGTCAAATCTTCCTCTCAACTTCGTGTTTAGCCGGCCTTCGGGTTCGATGCCTGTTTGTTTAACAGATGCCTGAAGGAGAGGTCTAATGTTCTTATCAAACTTCGGGTTTAGCCGCCCTTCGGGTTCGATGCCTGTTTGTTTAACGAATGCCTCACGGCGAGGTCAGATGTTCTTCTCAACTTTATTTTGAGCCGGTCTTCGGGTCCGATGCCTGTTTGTTTGACAGATACCTAACGACGAGGTAAGATGTTCTTCTCAACTTCTGGTTCAGCCGGCCTTCGAGTTCGATGCCTACATGTTTAATTGATGCCTGAAGGCGAGGTCAAATGTTCTTCTCAACTTCGGGTTGAGCCGACCTTTAGATTCGATGCCTCCCTTTTTAACAAATGCTTGACAACAGGCTCAGATGTTCCTCTCAACTTCGTATTGAGCCGGCCTTCAGGTTCGATACCTGTTTGTTTAACTGATGTCTGACAGCGAGGTCGGATGTTCTTCTCGACTTCGGATTGAGTCGGACTTCAAATTCGAAGCCTGTTTGTTTAACATATGCATGACACCGAGGTCAGATGTTCTTCTTAACTACAGGTTGATCCGCCGTTCGGGTTCAATGTCTGTCTGTTTAACAGATGCATGACGGCAAGGCCAAATGTTCCTTTCAACTTCGTCTTGAGCCGGCCTTTGGGTTCGATGCTTGTTTGTTTAACAGATGCCTGAAGGAGAGGTCTAATGTTCTTATCAAACTTCGGGTTTAGCCGCCCTTCAGGTTCAATGCCAGTTTGTTTAACGGATGCCTCACGGCGAGGTCTGATGTTCTTGTCAAATTTGTGTTGAGCCGGTCTTCGGGTTCGATGCCTGTTTGTTTGACAGATACCTGACGGTAAGGTCAGATGTTCTTCTCAACTTTCGGTTGAGTCGGCCTTTGGGTTCGATGCCTGTTTGTTTAACAAATGCTTGACGGCGAGGTCAGATGTTCCTCTCAACTTCGTGTTGAGCCGGCCTTCATGTTTGATGTCTGTTTGTTTAACAGATGCCTGATGGCGAGGTCGGATGTTCCTCTCAACTTCAAGTTGAGCCGGCTTTTGGGTTTGATGCCTGTTTGTTTAACAGTTGCTTGACAGCGAGGTCAGATGTTAACAGTTCGATGCCTGTTTGTTTGACAGATGCCGGACGGCAAGGTCAGATGTTCTTCTAAACTTCAAGTTGAGCCGGCCTTCGGGTCCGATGCCTGTTTGTTTAACATATTCCTGACACCGAGGTCAGATGTTCTTCTCAACTACGGGTTGATCCGCCTTTCAGGTTCAATGCCTGTCTGTTTAACAGATGCATGACGGCAAGGTCATATCTTCCTCTCAACTTCGTGTTGAGCCAGCCTTCGGGTTCGATGCCTGTTTGTTTAACAGATGCCTGAAGCAGAGGTCTAATGTTCTTATCAACTTCGGGTTTAGCCGCCCTTCAGGTTCGATGCCTGTTTGTTTAACGGATGCACCACGGGGAGGTCAGATGTTCTTCTCAACTTTGTGTTGAGCCGGTCTTAAGGTTCAATGCCTGTTTGTTTGATAGATACCTGACGGCAAGGTCAGATGTTCTTCTCAACTTCGGGTTGAGCCGACCTTTGGGTTCGATGCCTGTTGGTTTAACATATGCCTGACACCGAGGCAGATGTTCTTCTCAACTATGGGTTGATCCGCCCTTCTGGTTCAATGCCTGTCTGTTTAACAGATGCATGACGGCAAGTTCAAATGTTCCTCTCGACTTCGTGTTGAGCCGACATTCGGGTTCGATGCCTGTTTGTTTAACAGATGCCTGAAGGAGAGGTCTAACGTTCTTATCAAATTCGGGTTTAGCCGCCCTTCGGGTTCGATGATTGTTTGTTTAACGGATGCCTCACAGCGAGGTCAGATGTTCTTCTCAATTTTGTGTTGAGCCGGTCTTCGGGTTCGATGCCTGTTTGTTTGATAGATACCTGACGGCGAGGTCAGATGTTTTTCTCAACTTTCGGTTGAGTCGGCCTTCGAGTTCGATGCCTACATGTTTAAGAGATGCCTGACAGTGAAGTCAAATGTTCTTCTCAACTTCGGGTTGAGCCGACCTTTAGATTCGATGCCTGTTTTTTTAACAGATGCTTGACAGCAAGCTCAGATATTCCTCTCAACTTCGTATTGAGCCGGCCTTCGGGTTCGATGCCTGTTTGTTTAACTGATGCCTGACAGCAAGGTCAGATGTTCTTTTCAACTTTGCGTTGAGTCGGACTTCAAATTCGATGCCTGTTTGTTTAACATATGCCTGACACCGAGGCCAGATGTTCTTCTCAACTACGGGTTGATCCGCCGTTCGGGTTCAATGCCTGTCTGTTTAAAAGATGTATGACATCAATGTCAAATGTTCCTCTCAACTTCGTGTTGAGCCGGCCTTCGGGTCCGATGTAACACCCCTTTTCTATACCCCCAAATTAATCAAATAAATCAATTAGGCACTTAGAAAATTATTTCATCAGAGTTTAATTAAAACATGGTATATAAGAGGCGCATCACATTATCATGAAATTAAACACATACGATACCTGCTCAAAATAGATATGCAACAATGGGTAACCCACATCTCAATATTTAGAATAAAAGCGGAAACATCCAAATATTGAATCGATCACATACATAAAAGTATATACAACTATTCAGTCAATTCATGCTTTACAACCATATCCACAGCGGATACATACACAGATGTATCACAAGGAATCAAAACAAATGTAACTCCAAAAGAGTCAAAGGCTTCCTAACTACCCAGATGTTACATATCAGAGCCATTGACCAAAAAGAATGAAGACATCGCTTCACAAAAAGAACCTCCAGCTTCCTACTCTGCAATGCCTCATAGAGCATTATAAAACAGCAGAAGGGTGAGAAACAATATCATAACAGTTAATGCATAAGATTGTATATATACATATACTCATAATTGTACAAGTTATACTCAAATTATGTTCTCACCACATTAAGTATATACAATTAATCATGCCTCTACACATGCTCATGAACATTCACTATATGTTCCTCCAAACAAATCATATATAACATACACAGTTACATTCATATAACTAATGCATCATACACAGATGACTCATGCAACTCATAGAGACCGACACACGACTCTATGCAGATGCAAATGCGGTACCGACTCATTTCAACAGATTCTCTAAGGAATCGAGTATTCAGCAGATTCTCCACGGAATCAAGTATTCAGCAGATTCTCCATGGAATCAAATATTCATCAAATTCTCCACGGAATCGAATATTCAGCAGATTCTCCACGGAATCAAATACTCAACAGATTCTCCACGGAATCAAATACTCTAGTCAATCCTCCAAGGGATTACATGTTATGACCGATTCTCCGAGGAATCACACAATGCAACCGATTCTCCAAGGAATCTAATGTAACCATCGTATCATACGAGGTTCTGCAAATCCTCCGAGGGATCATTCAACACAAAAATGCATACTAAGATGCTACACAATACTAATCCTCCGAGGGATCGATCAACACAGAATGCATATTATGTTCACAAACATACTCATTGCATTTATCACATACATCGCATATATCTATCATGCATTCACATTATGCACCATTTCACACATGGTTTACACACAAGATTATCAAACGTTCAAGATTCACCATTGGCTCTACAATCTAGGATTCACGCCTTTCGGCCACCCACAGCACGACATGTCGAAACAGTTCACACATCAATCATTCATATAAGAATTAATCATAATTGAATCGGTCAAAAAATCATGCTATGAACAAACAGCAAAACGAATAACACTGTCAGGTTCGCCAACCTTCGCCTGGCGAAGCCGCGCAGCGAATGCTCGCTGGCCTTCGCCTGGCGAACTCCCCAGCGAAGTCCCCTGGGAGTAATTCTGGAATTACTCGCTGAGGCTCGCTACACACTCGCCTGGCGAACCTTCGCCAACTAACCTCGCCCGGCGAACTTGCCAGCGAATACATGGTGTTGCTTCTGACTTGCTTCGCTACAGCTCGCTGGGCTTCGCCTGGCGAGCCTGTGAAGACAGAACCCCCATGGGTGTTCCAAAGCCCAAACTCCACACAACCAACCGATTAAATCCAAACCAGTCTCAGTGGCACAACCCCACCATCACCCGACTAAACTACATCGTCTAATCCGAGTTCTAACCGATTAAACCCTCATTCTACTCACAAAACCAACTTCTAACCTATGTGGAAAAAGGAGTAGAAACTCTACAAAATCTAAACACATACACATACAATCATATACATTAAAGAGATGATGGAGTTTCACACCCTTACCGATCGATTGCAAGCTTTGGTGATGATCCCTTGATGATTCTAGGTTTTCCTCTCCACTTTCTCTTCTCTTTCTCTTCTCCTCTTTTCTTTCTCTTGTTTTTCCTCTTATGTTACTATCTTTCTTTCTTTTCCTCTCTTATTCTATTTCTATCTCTATTTCTTTCCTCTCAAATTCTTTCCAACACTTACCAATCAATTCTCACACTAAATTGCTAAATGTCTAAAATGCCCTTTTTACTCTAATTCCCCGAAAACTCTCCGAATCGGTAAAAATAGATAAAATAAGCAAACACCACATAGTAATATATAATTTCTCAATTTAAAACAAACATCAATTAAATAAATTAAAAGACTCAACAATTAATGGGAATTCAGAATCGGGGCGTTACAACTCTCCCCCACTTTAGAAATTTTCGTCCTCGAAAATGTTACCTTATTCAAACAACTCTGGGTGCGATTCTCGCATCTTGCTCTGCAATTCCCAAGTCATGTTACCTTCCGCGGCACCTCCCCAGGACACTTTCACAAGCGCAATATCCTTGCCTCTTAGTTTCTTAACTTCGCGGTCCAAAATACTAACCGGTAAAACTTCAACTGTAAGGTTATCTCTTACTTCAACTTCATCCATTGGGATCACATGTGACGGATCCGGAACATACTTCCGAAGTTGCGAGACATGGAATACATCATGCAAATTCGAAAGGTTCGGAGGTAACGCCACACGATAAGCCACAACACCAACTCGTGCGACAATCTGATACGGACCAATAAAACGAGAAGTCAACTTTCTCGACTTCAAAGCATGACCCACACCCGTAACCGGTGTAACTCTCAAAAACACATGGTCGCCCTCTTGAAACTCGAGATCCTTTCTCCTTTTATCATGATAACTTTTCTGTCTACTCTGAGAAGCTCTCATCTTTTCCCGAATAAATTTCACCTTTTCCGACGTTTGCTGTACCATTTCCGGACCAACTACCGACTTTTCACCTGTCTCATGCCAACACAGAGGTGTTCGACATCTCCGACCATATAAAGCCTCAAATGGCGCCATACCAATACTCGAATGGAAACTGTTATTATAGGTGAACTCACTCAACGCTAAATAACCGTCCCACGCACCACCTTGTTCAAGCACACAAGCACGCAACAAATCTTCTAACGATTGAATCGTCCTCTCGGTCTGACCATATGTTTGCGGATGATATGCCGAACTCAATCTCAACTTAGAACCCAAGGCACCTTGCAAACTCTCCCAAAATCTTGAAGTAAATCTAGGATCTCTATCCGACACAATACTCTTAGGAACTCCATGAAGCTTCACAATAGTGCCAACATAAATCTCGGCCAACCTTTCCAAAGAATAAGTAATATCAATCGGAATAAAGTGAGCCGATTTAGTAAGCCTATCAACAATCACCCAAATAGCATTATGTCCTCTTTGCGTATTCGGCAATCCCGTAACAAAATCCATCGATATACTATCCCATTTCCATTCCGGAATATCCAACGGTTGCATCAATCCACTAGGCTTCTGATGCTCCACCTTAGACTTCTGGCAAGTCAAACACGAGTACACAAAACGAGCAACATCGCTTTTCAATCCAGACCACCAAAAGATCCTCTTCAAATCCTGATACATCTTATTCGCTCCCGGATGAATACTCAAGTTACTCCGATGTCCCTCTTCCAATATCATCTTTTTCAAATCCGCATCATCGGGAATACAAATACGACCTCGAAACCTCAAATCTCCTAATTCATCAACTTTGAAATCTTCATTTCCATTCGTCATCAAATCCACAAATTTCAAATCCAACTTTTGCTTTTCACACACCGTAGCAAGGAAATCATTTGTGACATGCAACATACCAAGCTTCACACTACTCGGCGTTAACTCACAAACCAAACTCAAATCTCTAAAGTTCTCTAAGAGTTCCCACTCTCTAACATCAAAGTAGACACGTGCAACGACTTCCGACTTAAGGCATCGGCTACCACATTCGCCTTACCCGGATGATAATTTAAACCAAAATCATAGTCCTTCAAAAGTTCTAGCCATCTCCTTTGCCTCATATTCAATTCTTTTTGATCAAACAAATACTTCAAACTCTTGTGATCGCTAAAAACTTCAAATCTTGCACCATAAAGATAGTGCCTCCAAATTTTCAAAACGAACACTACGGCCGCTAACTCCAAATCATGAGTAGGATAATTCTTTTCATGTACTCTCAACTGTCTAGAAGCATACGCCACGACCTTCCCATCTTGCATCAATACACCACCCAATCCTGACAAAGAAGCATCGCAATAAACCACAAAAGGTTCCGTAGGATTTGGCAAAATCAAAACCGGCGCTGACGTTAACCTTCTCTTTAATTCCATGAAACTCTCTTCACAATTAACATCCCAAATAAAAGCCTTTCCTTTACAAGTCAACTGCGTTAACGGAAGTGCTAACTTTGAAAATCCTTCGATAAACCTCCGGTAGTAACCGGCCAAGCCCAAAAAGCTTCGAATTTCCGTAACTGATCTTGGAGTCTCCCATTGCATTACCGCATCGATCTTGGATGGATCCACACTAATACCATTGTCGGAAATAATATGACCAAGAAAACTCACTTTCGATAACCAAAACTCACACTTAGACAACTTTGCGTACAACTTCTTCTCTTTCAAAATCCGCAACACAATCCTTAAATGTTCTTCGTGTTCCTCTCGAGACTTAGAATAAATCAAAATATCATCGATAAACACTACCACAAAACGATCCAACTGCTCGTGGAAGATACGGTTCATATATTCCATGAAAACCCCTGGCGCATTAGAAACTCCGAATGGCATCACCGTATACTCATAGTGACCATATCGTGTTCTAAAAGCCGTCTTCGAAATATCTTCTTCCTTAACCCAAATCTGGTGATAACCGGATCTCAAATCAATCTTACTAAAAACACGGGCTCCAACCAATTGATCCATCAAATCATCAATTCTTGGAAGTGGATACTTGTTCTTAATTGTCACCTTATTCAACTGCCGATAATCAATACATAATCGCATACTACCATCCTTCTTCTTTACCAACAATACCGGCGCACCCCAAGGAGAAACACTTGGTCTTACAAATCTCTTATCCAACAAATCATTCAACTGCTTCTTCAATTCCACCAACTCCGATGCCGACATCCGATACGGGGCCATCGAAATCGGTCTAGTACCCGGAACTAGATCAATAGAAAATTCAACCTCTCTCTTTGGCGGCACATCCGCAACATCTTCCGGAAACACTTCAGGAAATTCACAAACCACAGGAAACACGTCGAGCTCAACTTTGCTCTCCATCGACAACGATGCGAACAAACCAAACAACTGAGCTTCGCCCGCTAAAAGTTTCTTCAACTCTTTAGTGGAAAGAAAACTCTCGTTTTCACCATCTTCCAAAGAAGGAAACCTTACTAACTTGTGATAGCAATCCAGATGAACTCTATTAAATTGCAGCCAGTTCATACCCAAGATTACGTCCAAACCTTCCAACGGCAAACACACTAAATCCATAACGAAGTCCTTACCATACATGGTCAAAGGACAACTTGCACACACCAAAGAAGTAGTTACCGACCCCGAAGCGGGAGTCCCAATAACCATACCACTACTCAAAGAAACCATACACAAATCCAACCGCTTAGCACATGCAAGAGAAATGAACGAGTGAGTCGCTCCAGTATCAATAATAGCAACTAAAGGCATATCATTAATAAAGCATGTACCTTTAATCAAACGATCTGCCGCATTAGTAGCGTCTGAACCTGCTAATGCGAATACTTTTCCGCCCGCTGGAGCTTGCTTCGGTTTGGTACAATTCGGGCTAATGTGACCCACCTCGCCATAATTAAAACACTTCACAATATTCTTTCTACACTCTGCTGCATCATGTTCAAGGAGCCCACAGTTGGAACACTTTGCCTTGAACTTTCCACAATCATAAGACTTGTGGCCCATCACGCCACACTTAAAACATTTGATCGCACCGGAACCTCCTCCGGGTCTCCTATCAAAGTTTCCCCTATGTTTGCCCTTATCAGCAGGCGTCACATAAGGTCCGCTTCGTACTTGCTGCTTCCCTCGCCTCTCGCTCAAACCCTTATAATGAGTAGAACGAGCTCTACTGTCTTCTTCATAAATTCTACAACACTCGGTCAAATCCGAAAATCTTCGTATTCTTTGATAACCCACTGCTTGCTTTATCTCAGGACGCAAGCCATTCTCGTACTTGATACATTTGGAAAATTCCACCGTAACCGCATCATAGTGAGGGTGAAACTTCACTAACTCAGTAAACTTAGCGGTGTAGTCCACCACCGACATATTACCTTGTTTCAACTCCAGAAATTCCATTTCTCTCTTCCCTTTAACACTTTCGGGATAATACTTCCTTAGAAACTCAATACGAAATAAATCTCACGTAATCTCCTCATCGTCGACCTCAAGAACTTGCCTCACGCTGACCCACCAGTCATCAGCCTCTTCTCTCAGCATGTGAGTCCCTAGTCTCACCTTGTTCCCTTCAGCACAATCCATCACCCTAAAGATCCTCTCAATTTCCTTTAACCATATCTGAGCACCATCCGGATCAAATCTCCCTTTGAACATCGGTGGTTGGTTCTTCCTGAACTCATCATTCGCATTCACGTTAGGTGCACCCTGCACAGCTCTGGCCATAGCCTCTAACGCCGCTTCCATAGCATTGTCATTACGACCTGCCATATTCTGAGGATTCCCAAAAATAACAACAAGGTTAAACAACCGTTCAACCAACACAACAACAAGACAGACACGACTGACTCAACACTAGCTCTGATACCACTTAATGTAACACCCCCTTTCTATACCCCCAAATTAATCAAATAAATCAATTAGGCACTTAGAAAATTATTTCATCAGAGTTTAATTAAAACATGGTATATAAGAGGCGCATCACATTATCATGAAATTAAACACATAAGATACCTGCTCAAAATAGATATGCAACAATGGGTAACCCACATCTCAATATTTAGAATAAAAGCGGAAACATCCAAATATTGAATCGATCACATACATAAAAGTATATACAACCATTCAGTCAATTCATGCTTTACAACCATATCCACAGCGGATACATACACAGATGTATCACAAGGAATCAAAACAAATGTAACTCCAAAAGAGTCAAAGGCTTCCTAACTACCCAGATGTTACATATCAGAGCTATTGACCAAAAAGAATGAAGATATCGCTTCACAAAAAGAACCTCCAGCTTCCTACTCTGCAATGCCTCATAGAGCATTATAAAACAGCAGAAGGGTGAGAAACAATATCATAACAGTTAATGCATAAGATTGTATATATACATATACTCATAATTGTACAAGTTATACTCAAATTATGCTCTCACCACATTAAGCATATACAATTAATCATGCCTCTACACATGCTCATGAACATTCGTTATATGTTCCTCCAAACAAATCATATATAACATACACAGTTACATTCATACAACTAATGCATCATACACAGATGACTCATGCAACTCATAGAGACCGACACACGACTCTATGCAGATGCAAATGCGGTACCGACTCATTTCAACAGATTCTCTAAGGAATCGAGTATTCAGCAGATTCTCCACGGAATCAAGTATTCAGCAGATTCTCCACGGAATCAAATATTCATCAGATTCTCCACGGAATCGAATATTCAGCAGATTCTCCATGGAATCAAATACTCAGCAGATTCTCCACGGAATCAAATACTCTAGTCAATCCTCCAAGGGATTACATGTTATGACCGATTCTCCGAGGAATCACACAATGCAACCGATTCTCCAAGGAATCTAATGTAACCATCGTATCATACGAGGTTCTGCAAATCCTCCGAGGGATCATTCAACACAAAAATGCATACTAAGATGCTACACAATACTAATCCTTCGAGGGATCGATCAACACAGAATGCATACTATGTTCACAAACATACTCATTGCATTTATCACATACATCGCATATATCTATCATGCATTCACATTATGCACCATTTCACACATGGTTTACACACATATCAGCCTATCAATACGTTTCTATTCAATTCAAGCAAATACACAAGATTATCAAACGTTCAAGATTCACCATTGGCTCTACAATCTAGGATTCACGCCTTTCGGCCACCCACAGCACGACATGTCGAAACAGTTCACACATCAATCATTCATATAAGCATTAATCATAATTGAATCGGTTAAAAAATCATGCTATGAACAAACAGCAAAACGAATAACACTGTCAGGTTCGCCAACCTTCGCCTGGCGAAGCCGCGCAGCGAATGCTCGCTGGCCTTCGCCTGGCGAACTCCCCAGCGATGTCCCCTGGGAGTAATTCTGGAATTACTCGCTGAGGCTCGCTACACACTCGCCTGGCGAACCTTCGCCAACTAACCTCGCCCGGCGAACTTGCCAGCGAATACAGGGTGTTGCTTCTGACTTGCTTCGCTACAGCTCGTTGGGCTTCGCCTGGCAAAGCTTCGCTGCCATTCGCCTGGCGAGCCTGCGAAGACAGAACCCTCATGGCTGTTCTAAAGCCCAAACTCCACACAACCAACCGATTAAATCCAAACCAGTCTCAGTGGCACAACCCCACCATCACCCGACTAAACTACATCGTCTAATCCGAGTTCTAACCGATTAAACCCTCATTCTACTCACAAAACCAACTTCTAACCTAAGTGGAAAAAGGAGTAGAAACTCTACAAAATCCAAACACATACACATACAATCATATACATTAAAGAGATGATGGAGTTTCACACCCTTACCGATCGATTGCAAGCTTTGGTGATGATCCCTTGATGATTCTAGGTTTTCCTCTCCACTTTCTCTTCTCTTTCTCTTCTCCTCTTTTCTTTCTCTTGTTTTTCCTCTTATGTTACTATCTTTCTTTCTTTTCCTCTCTTATTCTATTTCTATCTCTATTTCTTTCCTCTCAAATTCTTTCCAACACTTACCAATCAATTCTCACACTAAATTGCTAAATGTCTAAAATGCCCTTTTTACTCTAATTCCCCAAAAACTCTCTGAATCGGTAAAAATAGATAAAATAAGCAAACACCACATAGTAATATATAATTTCTCAATTTAAAACAAACATCAATTAAATAAATTAAAAGACTCAACAATTAATGGGAATTCAGAATCGGGGCATTACATTCGATGCCTGTTTGTTTAACAGATGCCTGAAGGAGAGGTCTAATGTTCTTATCAAACTTCGAATTTAGCCGCCCTTCGGGTTCGATGCCTGTTTGTTTAATGGATGCCTCATGGCGAGGTCAGATGTTCTTCTCATCTTTGTGTTGAGCCGGCCTTCGGGTTCGATGCCTGTTTGTTTGACAGATACCTGACGGCGTGCTCAGATGTTCTTCTCAACTTCCGGTTGAGCCGGCCTTAAAGTTCGATGCCTACATGTTTAACAGATGCCTGACGGTGAGGTCAGATGTTCCTCTCAACTTCGTGTTGAGTCGGCCTTCAGGTTCGATGCCTGTTTGTTTAACAGATGCCTGAAGGAGAGGTCTAATGTTTTTATCAATTTCGGGTTTAGCCGCTCTTCGGGTTAGATGCCTGTTTGTTTAACGAATGCCTCACGGCGAGGTCAGATGTTCTTCTCAACTTTGTTTTGAGCCGGTCTTCGGGTCCGATGCCTGTTTGTTTGACAGATACCTAAAGACGAGGTCAGATGTTCTTCTCAACTTTGGGTTGAGCCAGCCTTCAGGTTCGATGCTTGTTTGTTTAACATATGCCTGACACCGAGGTCAGATGTTCTTCTCAACTACGGGTTGATCCGCCCTTCGGGTTCAATACGTGTCTGGTTAACAGATGCATGACGGCAAGGTCAAATGTTCCTCTCAACTTTGTGTTGAGCCGGCCTTCGGGTTCGATGACTGTTTGTTTAACAGATGCCTAAAGGAGAGGTCTAATGTTCTTATTAACTTCTGGTTTAGCCACCCTTCGGGTTCAATGCCTGTTTGTTTAACAGATGCCTCACGGCGAGGTCAGATGTTCTTCTCAACTTTGTGTTGAGCCGGTCTTCGGGTTCGATGCCTGTTTGTTTGACTGATACCTGACGGTGATGTCGGATGTTCTTCTCAACTTCCGGTTGAGCCGACCTTCGAGTTCAATGCCTACATGTTTAACAGATGCATGACGGCCATGTCAAATGTTCATCTCAACTTCGGGTTGAGCCGACCTTTAGATTCGATGCCTCTTTTTTTAACAGATGCTTGACAGCAAGCTCAGATGTTCCTCTCAACTTCGCATTGAGCCGACCTTCGGGTTCAATGCCTGTTTGTTTAAATGATGCCTGACAGCAAGGTCAGATGTTCTTCTCAACTTCAGGTTGAGTTGGACTTGAAATTCGATGCCTGTTAGTTGAACATATGCCTGACACCGAGTTCAGATGTTCTTCTCAACTACGGGTTGATCCGCCCTTCGGGTTCAATGCCTGTCTATTTAACAAATGCATGACGACAAGGTCATATGTTCCTCTCAACTTCGTGTTGAGCCGGCCTTCGGGTCTGATGCCTGTTTGTTTAACAGATGCATGAAGGAGAGGTCTAATGTACTTATGAAACTTCGGGTTTAGACGCCCGTCGGGTTCGATGCCTGTTTGTTTAACGGATGCCTCATGGCGAGGTCAGATGTTCTTCTCATCTTTGTGTTGAGCCGGCCTTCGGGTTCGATGCCTGTTTGTTTGACAGATACCTGACGGCGTGCTCAGATGTTCTTCTCAACTTCCGGTTGAGCCGGCCTTAAAGTTCGATGCCTACATGTTTAACAGATGCCTGACGGTGAGGTCAGATGTTCCTCTCAACTTCGTGTTGAGTCGGCCTTCAGGTTCGATGCCTGTTTGTTTAACAGATGCCTGAAGGAGAGGTCTAATGTTTTTATCAATTTCGGGTTTAGCCGCTCTTCGGGTTAGATGCCTGTTTGTTTAACGAATGCCTCACGGCGAGGTCAGATGTTCTTCTCAACTTTGTTTTGAGCCGGTCTTCGGGTCCGATGCCTGTTTGTTTGACAGATACCTAAAGACGAGGTCAGATGTTCTTCTCAACTTTGGGTTGAGCCAGCCTTCAGGTTCGATGCTTGTTTGTTTAACATATGCCTGACACCGAGGTCAGATGTTCTTCTCAACTACGGGTTGATCCGCCCTTCGGGTTCAATACGTGTCTGGTTAACAGATGCATGACGGCAAGGTCAAATGTTCCTCTCAACTTTGTGTTGAGCCGGCCTTCGGGTTCGATGACTGTTTGTTTAACAGATGCCTAAAGGAGAGGTCTAATGTTCTTATTAACTTCTGGTTTAGCCACCCTTCGGGTTCAATGCCTGTTTGTTTAACAGATGCCTCACGGCGAGGTCAGATGTTCTTCTCAACTTTGTGTTGAACCGGTCTTCGGGTTCGATGCCTGTTTGTTTGACTGATACCTGACGGTGATGTCGGATGTTCTTCTCAACTTCCGGTTGAGCCGACCTTCGAGTTCAATGCCTACATGTTTAACAGATGCATGACGGCCATGTCAAATGTTCATCTCAACTTCGGGTTGAGCCGACCTTTAGATTCGATGCCTCTTTTTTTAACAGATGCTTGACAGCAAGCTCAGATGTTCCTCTCAACTTCGCATTGAGCCGACCTTCGGGTTCAATGCCTGTTTGTTTAAATGATGCCTGACAGCAAGGTCAGATGTTCTTCTCAACTTCAGGTTGAGTTGGACTTGAAATTCGATGCCTGTTAGTTGAACATATGCCTGACACCGAGGTCAGATGTTCTTCTCAACTACGGGTTGATCCGCCCTTCGGGTTCAATGCCTGTCTATTTAACAAATGCATGACGACAAGGTCATATGTTCCTCTCAACTTCGTGTTGAGCCGGCCTTCGGGTCTGATGCCTGTTTGTTTAACAGATTCCTGAAGGAGAGGTCTAATGTACTTATGAAACTTCGGGTTTAGACGCCCGTCGGGTTCGATGCCTGTTTGTTTAACGGATGCCTCATGGCGAGGTCAGATGTTCTTCTCATCTTTGTGTTGAGCCGGCCTTCGGGTTCGATGCCTGTTTGTTTGACAGATACCTGACGGCGTGCTCATATGTTCTTCTCAACTTCCGGTTGAGCCGGCCTTAAAGTTCGATGCCTACATGTTTAACAGATGCCTGACGGTGAGGTCAGATGTTCCTCTCAACTTCGTGTTGAGTCGGCCTTCAGGTTTGATGCCTGTTTGTTTAACAGATGCCTGAAGGAGAGGTCTAATGTTCTTATCAACTTCGGGTTTAGCCGTCTTCGGGTTCGATGCTTGTTTGTTTAACGGATGCCTCACGACGAGGTCAGATGTTCTTCTCAACTTTGTTTTGAGCCGGTCTTCGGGTCCGATGCCTGTTTGTTTGACAGATACCCGACGACGAGGTAGGATGTTCTTCTCAACTTCGGGTTGAGCCGGCCTTCGGGTCCGATGCCTGTTTGTTTAACAGATGCCTAAAGGAGAGGTCTAATGTTCTTATCAAATTTCGGGTTTAGCCGCACTTCGGGTTCGATGCCTGTTTGTTTAACGGATGCCCCATGGCGAGGTCAGATGTTCTTCTCAACTTTGTGTTGAGCCGGTGTTCGGCTTCGATGCCTGTTTGTTTGATAGATACCTGATGGCGATGTCAGATGTTCTTCTCAACTTCCGGTTGAGCCGACCTTTGAGTTCGATGCCTACATGTTTAACAGATGCCTGACGGCGAGGTCAAATGTTCCTCTCAACTTCGTGTTGAGCCGGCCTTCGAGTTCGATGCCTGTTTGTTTAACAGATGCCTGAAGGAGAGGTTTAATGTTTTTATCAACTTCGGGTTTAGCCGCCCTTGGGGTTCGATGCCTGTTTTTTTAACGGATGCTTCACGGCGAGGTTAGATGTTCTTCTCAACTTTATGTTGAGCCGGTCTTCGGGTTCGATGCCTGTTTGTTTGACAGATACCTGACAGCGAGGTCAGATGTTCTTCTCAAGTTCGGGTTGAGCCGGCCTTCGGGTTCGATTCCTGTTGGTTTAACATATGCCTGACACCGAGGTCAGATGTTCTTCTCAACTACGGGTTGATCCGCCCTTCGGGTTCAATGCCTGTCTGGTTAACAGATGCATAAAGGCAAGGTCAAATGTTCCTCTCAACTTCGTGTTGAGCCGGCCTTTGGGTTCGATGCCTGTTTGTTTAACAAATGCCTAAAGGAGAGGTCTAATGTTCTTATCAACTTCGGGTTTAACCGCCCTTTGATTTCGATGCCTGTTTGTTTAACGGATGCCTCACGGAGAGGTCAGATGTTCTTCTCAACTTTGTGTTGAGCCGGTCTTCGGGTTCGATGCCTGTTTGTTTAACTGATACCTGACGGTGATGTCGGATGTTCTTCTCAACTTCCGGTTGAGCCGGCCTTCAAGTTCAATGCCTACATGTTTAACAGATGCATGACGGCGAGGTCAAATGTTCTTCTCAACTTCGGGTCGAGCCGACCTTTAGATTCGATGCCTCTTTTTTTAACAGATGCTTGAAAGCAAGCTCAGATGTTTGTTTATCTGATGCCTGACAGCAAGGTCAGATGTTCTTCTCAACTTCGGGTTGAGTCGGACTTCAAATTCGATGCTTGCTTGTTTAACATATGTCTGAAACCGAGGTCAGATGTTCTTCTCAACGACGGGTTGATCCGCCATTCGGGTTCAATGTCTGTCTGTTTAGCAGATGCATGACGGCAAGGTCAAATGTTCCTCTCAACTTCGTGTTGAGCCGCCCTTCGGGTCCGATGCCTGTTTTTTTAACAGATGCCTGAAGGAGAGGTCTAATGTTCTTATCAAACTTCGGGTTTAGCCGCCCTTCGGGTTCGATGCCTGATTGTTTAACGGATGCCTCACGGCAAGGTCAATGTTCTTCTAAACATTGTGTTGAGCCGGTCTTCGGGTTCGATGCCTGTTTGTTTGACAGATACCTGACGGCGAGGTCAGATGTTCTTCTCAACTTCCGGTTGAGCCGACCTTCGAGTTCGATGCCTACATATTTAACAGATGCCTGACGGTGAGGTCAAATGTTCCTCTCAACTTCGTGTTGAGTCGGCCTTCGGGTTCGATGCCTGTTTGTTTAACAGATGCCTGAAGGAGAGGTCAAATGTTTTTATCAACTTCGGGTTTAGCCTCCGTTCGGATTCGATGCCTGTTTGTTTAACGGATGCCTCACGGCGAGTTCAGATGTTCTTCTCAACTTTATGTTGAGCCGGTCTTCAGGTTCGATGCCTGTTTGTTTGACAGATACCTGACGGCGAGGTCATATGTTCTTCTCAAGTTCGGGTTGAGCCGGCCTTCGGGTTCGATGCCTGTTGGTTTAACATATGCCTGACACCGAGGTCAGATGTTCTTCTCAACTACGGGTTGATCCTCCCTTCGGGTTCAATGCCTGTCTGGTTAACAGATGCATGAAGGCAAGGTCAAATGTTCCTCTCAACTTCGTGTTGAGCCGGCCTTCGGGTTCGATGCTTGTTTGTTTAACAGATGCCTGAAGGAAAGGTCTAATGTTCTTATCAACTTCGGGTTTAGCCGCTCTTCGAGTTAGATGCCTGTTTGTTTAACGGATTCCTCACGGCGAGGTCAGATGTTCTTCTCAACTTTGTGTTGAGCCGGTCTTCGGGTTCGATGCCTGTTTGTTTGACAGATACTTGACGGTGAGGTCAGATGTTCTTCTCAACTTCCAGTTGTGCCGGCCTTCGAGTTCGATGCCTACATGTTTAACAGGTGCCTGACGGTGAGGTCAAATGTTCTTCTCAACTTCGGGTCGAGCCGACCTTTAGATTCAATGCCTGTTTTTTTAACAAATGCTTGACAGCAAGCTCAGATGTTCCTCTCAACTTCGTATTGAGCCGGCCTTTGGGTTCGATGCCTGTTTGTTTAACTGATGCCTGACAGCAAGGTCAGATGTTCTTCTCAACTTCGGGTTGAGTCGGACTTCAAATTCGATGCCTGTTTGTTTAACATATATCTGACACCGAGGTCAGATGTTCTTCTCAACTACAGGTTGATCCGCCATTCGGGTTCAATGCCTGTCTGTTTAACAGATGCATGACGGCAAGGTTAAATGTTCCTCTCAACTTCGTGTTGAACCGGACTTTGGGTCCGATGCCTGTTTGTTTAACAGATGCCTGAAGGAGAGGTCTAATGTTCTTATCAAACTTCGGGTTTAGCCGCCCTTCGGGTTCGATGCCTAATTGTTTAACGGATGCCTCACGGCGAGGTCATATGTTCTTCTCAACTTTGTGTTGAGCCAGTCTTCGGGTTCGATGCCTGTTTGTTTGACAGATACCTGACGGCGAGGTCAGATGTTCTTCTCAACTTCCGGTTGAGCCGGCCTTCGAGTTCGATGCCTACATGTTTAACAGATGCCTGACAACGATGTCAAATGTTCCTCTCAACTTCGTGTTGAGCCGGCCTTCGGATTCGATGCCTGTTTGTTTAACAGATGCCTGAAGGAGAGGTCTAATGTTCTTATCAACTTCGGGTTTACCCGCTCTTCGTGTTTGATGCCTGTTTGTTTAATGGATGCCTCACGGCGAGGTAAGATGTTCTTCTCAACTTTGTGTTGAGCCGGTCTTCGGGTTCGATGCCTGTTTGTTTGACAGATACCTGATGGCGAGGTCAGATGTTCTTCTCAACTTCCGGTTGAGTCGGCCTTCGAGTTTAATGCCTACATGTTTAACAGATGCCTGACGGCGAGGTAAGATGTTTCTCTCAACTTCGTGTTGAACCGGCCTTCGGGTTCGATGCCTGTTTGTTTGACAGATACCTGACGGCGAGGTCAGATGTTCTTCTCAAGTTCTGGTTGAGCCGACCTTCAAGTTCGATGCCTACAAGTTTAACAGATGCCTGACGGCGAGGTCAAATGTCCTTCTCAACTTCGGGTTGAGCTGACCTTTAGATTCGATGCCTGTTTTTTTAACAGATGCTTGACAGCGAGCTCAGATGTTCCTCTCAACTTCGTATTGAGCCGACCTTCGGGTTCGATGCCTGTTTGTTTAACTGATGCCTAACAGCGAGGTCAGATGTTCTTCTCAACTTCGGTTTGAGTCGGACTTAAAATTTGATGACTGTTTGTTTAACATATGTCTGACACCGAGGTCAGATGCTCTTCTCAACTACGGGTTGATCCGTCGTTCGGGTTCAATGCCTGTCTGTTTAACATATGCATGACGGCAAGGTTAAATGTTTCTCTCAACTTCGTGTTGAGCCGGCCTTCGGGTTCGATGCCTGTTTGTTTAACAGATGCCTCACGGCGAGGTTAAATGTTCTTCTCAACTTTGTTTTGAGCCGGTCTTCGGGTCCGATGCCTGTTTGTTTGACAGATACCTGACGACGAGGTCAGATGTTCTTCTCAACTTCGGGTTGAGCCGACCTTCGGGTTCGATGCCTGTTTGTTTAACATATGCCTGACACCGAGGTCAGATGTTCTTCTCAACTACGGGTTGATCCACCGTTCGGGTTCAATGCCTGTCTGCTTAACAGATGCATGACACCAAGGTCAAATGTTCCTCTCAACTTCGTGTTGAGCCGGCCTTCGGGTTCGATGCCTGTTTGTTTAACAAATGCCTGAAGGAGAGGTCTAATGTTCTTATGAACTTCGGGTTTAGCCGCCCTTCGAGTTCGATGCCTGTTTGTTTAACGGATGCCTCACGGCGAGGTCAAATGTTCTTCTCAACTTTGTGTTGAGCCGGTCTTCGTGTTTGATGCCTGTTTTTTGACAGATACCTGACACGGCGAGGTCAGACGTTCTTTTCAACTTCCGGTTGAGTCGGTCTTCGAGTTCGATGCCTACATGTTTAAAAGATGCCTGACGGCGAGGTCAAATGTTCTTCTCAACTTCGGGTTGAGCCGACCTTTAGATTCGATGCCTCTTTTTTTAACAGATGCTTGACAGCAAGCTCAGATGTTCCTCTCAACTTCGTATTGAGCCGGCCTTCGGGTTCGATGCCTGTTTGTTTAATTGATGCCTGACAGCGAGGTCAGACGTTCTTCTCAACTTCGGGTTGAGTCGGACTTCAAATTCGATGCCTGTTTGTTTAACATATGCCTGACACCGAGGTCAGATGTTCTTCTTAACTACGGGTTGATCCGCCCTTTGGGTTCAATGCCTGTCTATTTAACAGATGCATGACTGCAAGGTCAAATGTTCCTTTCAACTTCGTGTTGAGCCGGCCTTTGGGTTCGATGCCTGTTTGTGTAACAGATGCCTGAACGAGAGGTATAATATTCTTATCAAACTTCGGGTTTAGCCTCCCTTTGGGTTCGATGCCTGTTTGTTTAACGGATGCCTCACGGCAAGGTCAGATGTTTTCTCAACTTTGTGTTGAACCGGTCTTCGGGTTCAATGCCTGTTTGTTTGATAGACACCTGATAGAGAGTTCAGATGTTCTTCTCAAATTCCGGTTGAGCCGGCCTTCGAGTTTGATGCCTACATGTTTAACAGATTCCTGACAGCGGGATCAGATGTTCCTCTCAACTTCGTGTTGAGTCGACCTTCGGATTTGATGCCTGTTTGTTTAACAGATGCTTGAAGGAGAGGTCTAATGTTCTTATCAACCTCGGGTTTAGCCGCCCTTCGGGTTCGATGCCTTTTTGTTTAACGGATGCCTCACGGCGAGGTCAGATTTTGTTCACAACTTTGTGTTGAGCCTGTCTTCGGGTTCGATGCTTATTTGTTTGACAGATACCTGACGGCGAGGTCAGATGTTCTTCTCAACTTCGGGTTGAGCCGGCCTTCGGGTTCGATTCCTGTTTGTTTAAGATATGCCTGACACCGAGGTCAGATGTTCTTCTCAACTACGGGTTGATTCGCCGTTCAGGTTCAATGCATGTCTGTTTAACAGATGCATGACGGTAATGTCAAATGTTCCTCTCAGCTTCGTGTTGAGCCGGCCTTTGGGTTCGATGCCTGTGTGTTTAACAGATGCCTAAAGGAGAGGTCTAATGTTCTTATCAACTTTGGGTTTAGCCGCCCTGCGGGTTCGATGCCTGTTGGTTTAACGGATGCCTCACGGCGAGGTCAGATGTTCTTCTCAACTTTGTGTTGAGCCAGTCTTCGGGTTCGATGCCTGTATGTTTGACAGATACCTGACGGCAAGGTCATATGTTCTTCTCAACTTCCGATTGAGCCGGCCTTCGAGTTCGATGCCTACAAGTTTAACAGATGCCTGACGACGAGTTCAAATGTTCTTCTTAACTTCGGGTTGAGCCAACCTTTAGATTCGATGCCTGGTTTTTTAACAGACGCTTGACAGAAAGCTCAGATGTTCCTCTCAACTTCGTATTGAGCCGACCTTCGGGATCGATGCCTGTTGTTTAACTGATGCCTGACAGCGAGGTCAGATGTTCTTCTCAACTTCGGGTTGAGTCGGACTTCAAAATCGATGCATGTTTTTTTAACAAATACCTGACGGCGAGGTCAGATGTTTTTCTCAAGTTCGGATTGAGCCAGCCTTCAAATTTGATGCGTGTTTGTTTGACAGATGATTGACAGCGAGGTCAGATGTTCTTCTCAACTTCGGGTTGAGTCGGCTTTCGGGTTCGATGCCTGTTTGTTTAACAAATGCTTGACGGCGAGGTCAGATGTTCCTCTCAACTTCGTGTTGAGCCAGCCTTCGGGTTTGATTCTTGTTTGTTTAACAGATGCCTTATGGCGAGGTCAAATGTTCCTCTCAACTTCAAGTTGAGTCGGCCTTTGGGTTCGATGCCTGTTTGTTTAACAGATGCTTGACAGCAAGGTCAGATGTTCTTGTCAACTAAGGGTTGAGACGGTCTTCGGGTTCGATGCCTGTTTGTTTAACAGATGCCTGACAGCGAGGTCAGATGTTCTTCACAACTTCGGGTTGAGCCGGCCTTCGGGTTCGATGCCTGTTTGTTTAACAAATGCCTGACACCGATGTCAGATGTTTTTCTCAACTACTGGTTGAGCCGCAATTCGGGTTCAATGCCTGTCTGTTTAACAGATGCATGACGACAAGGTCAAATGTTCCTTTCAACTTTGTGTTGAGCCGACCTTCGGGTTCGATGCCGGTTTGTTTAACAGATTCCTGACGGCGAGGTCTAATGTTCTTATCACCTTTGGGTTTAGTCGCCCTTCGGATTCGATGCCTGTTGGTTTAACGGATGCCTCACGGCGAGGTCAGATGTTCTTCTCAACTTTGTGTTGAGCCAGTCTTCGGGTTCGATGCCTGTATGTTTGACAGATACCTGACGGCAAGGTCATATGTTCTTCTCAACTTCCGATTGAGCCGTCCTTTGAGTTCGATGCCTACAAGTTTAACATATGCCTGACGACGAGTCCAAATGTTCTTCTTAACTTCGGGTTGAGCCAACCTTTAGATTCGATGCCTGGTTTTTTAACAGACGCTTGACAGAAAGCTCAGATGTTCCTCTCATCTTCGTATTGAGCCGACCTTCGGGATCGATGCCTGTTGTTTAACTGATGCCTGACAGCAAGGTCAGATGTTCTTCTCAACTTCGGGTTGAGTCGGACTTCAAAATCGATGCATGTTTTTTTAACAGATACCTGACGGCGAGGTCAGATGTTTTTCTCAAGTTCGGATTGAGCCGGCCTTCAAATTTGATGCGTGTTTGTTTGACAGATGATTGACGGCGAGGTCAGATGTTCTTCTCAACTTCGGGTTGAGCCGCCCTTCGGGTTCGATGCCTGTTTGTTTAACAAATGCTTGACGGCGAGGTCAGATGTTCCTCTCAACTTCGTGTTGAGCCAGCCTTCGGGTTTGATTCCTGTTTGTTTAACAGATGCCTTATGGAGAGGTCAGATGTTCCTCTCAACTTCAAGTTGAGTCGGCCTTTGGGTTCGATGCCTGTTTGTTTAACAGATGCTTGACAGCAAGGTCAGATGTTCTTGTCAACTAAGGGTTAAGACGGTCTTCGGGTTCGATGCCTGTTTGTTTAACAGATTCCTGACAGCGAGGTCAGATGTTCTTCACAACTTCGGGTTGAGCCAGCCTTCGGGTTCGATGCCTGTTTGTTTAACAAATGCCTGACACCGATGTCAGATGTTTTTCTCAACTACTGGTTGAGCCGCAATTCGGGTTCAATGCCTGTCTGTTTAACAGATGCATGACGACAAGGTCAAATGTTCCTCTCAACTTTGTGTTGAGCCGACCTTCGGGTTCGATGCCGGTTTGTTTAACAGATTCCTGACGGCGAGGTCTAATGTTCTTATCAACTTTGGGTTTAGCCGCCCTTCGGATTCGATGCCTGTTGGTTTAACGGATGCCTCACAGCGAGGTCAGATGTTCTTCTCAACTTTGTGTTGAGCCAGTCTTCGGGTTCGATGCCTGTATGTTTGACAGATACCTGACGGCAAGGTCATATGTTCTTCTCAACTTCCGATTGAGCCGACCTTCGAGTTCGATGCCTACAAGTTTAACAGATGCCTGACGACGAGTTCAAATGTTCTTCTTAACTTCGGGTTGAGCCAACCTTTAGATTCGATGCCTAGTTTTTTAACAGACGCTTGACAGAAAGCTCAGATGTTCCTCTCAACTTCGTATTGAGCCGACCTTCGGGATCGATGTCTGTTGTTTAACTGATGCCTGACAGCAAGGTCAGATGTTCTTCTCAACTTCGGGTTGAGTCGGACTTCAAAATCGATGCATGTTTTTTTAACAGATACCTGATGGCGAGGTCAGATGTTTTTCTCAAGTTCGGATTGAGCCGACCTTCAAATTTGATGCGTGTTTGTTTGACAGATGATTGACGGCGAGGTCAGATGTTCTTCTCAACTTCGGGTTGAGCCGCCCTTCGGGTTCGATGCTTGTTTGTTTAACAAATGCTTGACGGCGAGGTCAGATGTTCCTCTCAACTTCGTGTTGAGCCAGCCTTCGGGTTTGATTCCTGTTTGTTTAACAGATGCCTTATGGCGAGGTCAGATGTTCCTCTCAACTTCAAGTTGAGTCGGCCTTTGGGTTCGATGCCTGTTTGTTTAACAGATGCTTGACAGCAAGGTCAGATGTTCTTGTCAACTAAGGGTTGAGACGGTCTTCGGGTTCGATGCCTGTTTGTTTAACAGATGCCTGACAGCGAGGTCAGATGTTCTTCACAACTTCGGGTTGAGCCAGCCTTCGGGTTTGATGCCTGTTTGTTTAACAAATGCCTGACACCGATGTCAGATGTTTTTCTCAACTACTGGTTGAGCCGCAATTCGGGTTCAATGCCTGTCTGTTTAACAGATGCATGACGACAAGGTCAAATGTTCCTCTCAACTTTGTGTTGAGCCGACCTTCGGGTTCGATGCCGGTTTGTTTAACAGATTCCTGACGGCGAGGTCTAATGTTCTTATCAACTTTGGGTTTAGCCGCCCTTCGGATTCGATGCCTGTTGGTTTAACGGATGCCTCACAGCGAGGTCAGATGTTCTTCTCAACTTTGTGTTGAGCCAGTCTTCGGGTTCGATGCCTGTATGTTTGACAGATACCTGACAGCAAGGTCATATGTTCTTCTCAACTTCCGATTGAGCCGGCCTTCGAGTTCGATGCCTACAAGTTTAACAGATGCCTGACGACGAGTCCAAATGTTCTTCTTAACTTCGGGTTGAGCCAACCTTTAGATTCGATGCCTGGTTTTTTAACAGACGCTTGACAGAAAGCTCAGATGTTCCTCTCAACTTCGTATTGAGCCGACCTTCGGGATCGATGCCTGTTGTTTAACTGATGCCTGACAGCGAGGTCAGATGTTCTTCTCAACTTCGGGTTGAGTCGGACTTCAAAATCGATGCATGTTTTTTTAACAGATACCTGACGGCGAGGTCAGATGTTTTTCTCAAGTTCGGATTGAGCCGGCCTTCAAATTTGATGCGTGTTTGTTTGACAGATGATTGACGGCGAGGTCAGATGTTCTTCTCAACTTCGGGTTGAGCCGCCCTTCGGGTTCGATGCGTGTTTGTTTAACAAATGCTTGACGGCGAGGTCAGATGTTCCTCTCAACTTCGTGTTGAGCCAGCCTTCGGGTTTGATTCCTATTTGTTTAACAGATGCCTTATGGCGAGGTCAGATGTTCCTCTCAACTTCAAGTTGAGTCGGCCTTTGGGTTCGATGCCTGTTTGTTTAACAGATGCTTGACAGCAAGGTCAGATGTTCTTGTCAACTAAGGGTTGAGACGGCCTTCGGGTTCGATGCCTGTTTGTTTAACAGATGCCTGACAGCGAGGTCAGATGTTCTTCACAACTTCGGGTTGAGCCGGCCTTCGGGTTCGATGCCTGTTTGTTTAACAAATGCCTGACACCGATGTCAGATGTTTTTCTCAACTACTGGTTGAGCCGCAATTCGGGTTCAATGCCTGTCTGTTTAACAGATGCATGACGGCAAGGTCAAATGTTCCTCTCAACTTTGTGTTGAGCCGACCTTCGGGGTCGATGCCGGTTTGTTTAACAGATTCCTGACGGCGAGGTCTAATGTTCTTATCAACTTTGGGTTTAGCCGCCCTTCGGATTCGATGCCTGTTGGTTTAACGGATGCCTCACGGCGAGGTCAGATGTTCTTCTCAACTTTGTGTTGAGCCAGTCTTCGGGTTCGATGCCTGTATGTTTGACAGATACCTGACGGCAAGGTCATATGTTCTTCTCAACTTCCGATTGAGCCGGCCTTCGAGTTCGATGCCTACAAGTTTAACAGATGCCTGACGACGAGTCCAAATGTTCTTCTTAACTTCGGGTTGAGCCAACCTTTAGATTCGATGCCTGGTTTTTTAACAGACGCTTGACAGAAAGCTCAGATGTTCCTCTCAACTTCGTATTGAGCCGACCTTCGGGATCGATGCCTGTTGTTTAACTGATGCCTGACAGCGAGGTCAGATGTTCTTCACAACTTTGGGTTGAGCCGGCCTTCGGGTTCGATGCCTGTTTGTTTAACAAATGCCTGACACCGATGTCAGATGTTTTTCTCAACTACTGGTTGAGCCGCAATTCGGGTTCAATGCCTGTTTGTTTAACAGATGCATGACGGCAAGGTCAAATGTTCGTCTCAACTTTGTGTTGAGCCGACCTTCGGGTTCGATGCCGGTTTGTTTAACAGATTCCTGACGGCGAGGTCTAATGTTCTTATCAACTTTGGGTTTAGCCGCCCTTCGGATTCGATGCCTGTTGGTTTAACGGATGCCTCACGGCGAGGTCAGATGTTCTTCTCAACTTTGTGTTGAGCCAGTCTTCGGGTTCGATGCCTGTATGTTTGACAGATACCTGACGGCAAGGTCATATGTTCTTCTCAACTTCCGATTGAGCCGTCCTTCGAGTTCGATGCCTACAAGTTTAACAGATGCCTGACGACGAGTCCAAATGTTCTTCTTAACTTCGGGTTGAGCCAACCTTTAGATTCGATGCCTGGTTTTTTAACAGACGCTTGACAGAAAGCTCAGATGTTCCTCTCAACTTCGTATTGAGCCGACCTTCGGGATCGATGCCTGTTGTTTAACTGATGCCTGACAGCGAGGTCAGATGTTCTTCTCAACTTCGGGTTGAGTCGGACTTCAAAATCGATGCATGTTTTTTTAACAGATACCTGACGACGAGGTCAGATGTTTTTCTCAAGTTCGGATTGAGCCGGCCTTCAAATTTGATGCGTGTTTGTTTGACAGATGATTGACGGCGAGGTCAGATGTTCTTCTCAACTTCGGGTTGAGCCGCCCTTCGGGTTCGATGCCTGTTTGTTTAACAAATGCTTGACGGCGAGGTCAGATGTTCCTCTCAACTTCGTGTTGAGCCAGCCTTCGGGTTTGATTCCTGTTTGTTTAACAGATGCCTTATGGCGAGGTCAGATGTTCCTCTCAACTTCAAGTTGAGTCGGCCTTTGGGTTCGATGCCTGTTTGTTTAACAGATGCTTGACAGCAAGGTCAGATGTTCTTGTCAACTAAGGGTTGAGACGGCCTTCGGGTTCGATGCCTGTTTGTTTAACAGATGCCTGACAGCGAGGTCAGATGTTCTTCACAACTTCGGGTTGAGCCGGCCTTCGGGTCCGATGCCTGTTTGTTTAACAAATGCCTGACACCGATATCAGATGTTTTCCTTAACTACTGGTTGAGCCGCAATTCGGGTTCAATGCCTGTCTGTTTAACAGATGCATGACGGCAAGGTCAAATGTTCCTCTCAACTTTGTGTTGAGCCGACCTTCGGGGTCGATGCCGGTTTGTTTAACAGATTCCTGACGGCGAGGTCTAATGTTCTTATCAACTTTGGGTTTAGCCGCCTTTCGGATTCGATGCCTGTTGGTTTAACGGATGCCTCACGGCGAGGTCAGATGTTCTTCTCAACTTTGTGTTGAGCCAGTCTTCGGGTTCGATGCCTGTATGTTTGACAGATACCTGACGGCAAGGTCATATGTTCTTCTCAACTTCCGATTGAGCCGGCCTTCGAGTTCGATTCCTACAAGTTTAACAGATGCCTGACGACGAGTCCAAATGTTCTTCTTAACTTCGGGTTGAGCCAACCTTTAGATTCGATGCCTGGTTTTTTAACAGACGCTTGACAGAAAGCTCAGATGTTCCTCTCAACTTCGTATTGAGCCGACCTTCGGGATCGATGCCTGTTGTTTAACTGATGCCTGACAGCGAGGTCAGATGTTCTTCACAACTTTGGGTTGAGCCGGCCTTCGGGTTCGATGCCTGTTTGTTTAACAAATGCCTGACACCGATGTCAGATGTTTTTCTCAACTACTGGTTGAGCCGCAATTCGGGTTCAATGCCTGTTTGTTTAACAGATGCATGACGGCAAGGTCAAATGTTCGTCTCAACTTTGTGTTGAGCCGACCTTCGGGTTCGATGCCGGTTTGTTTAACAGATTCCTGACGGCGAGGTCTAATGTTCTTATCAACTTTGGGTTTAGCCGCCCTTCGGATTCGATGCCTGTTGGTTTAACGGATGCCTCACGGCGAGGTCAGATGTTCTTCTCAACTTTGTGTTGAGCCAGTCTTCGGGTTCGATGCCTGTATGTTTGACAGATACCTGACGGCAAGGTCATATGTTCTTCTCAACTTCCGATTGAGCCGTCCTTCGAGTTCGATGCCTACAAGTTTAACAGATGCCTGACGACGAGTCCAAATGTTCTTCTTAACTTCGGGTTGAGCCAACCTTTAGATTCGATGCCTGGTTTTTTAACAGACGCTTGACAGAAAGCTCAGATGTTCCTCTCAACTTCGTATTGAGCCGACCTTCGGGATCGATGCCTGTTGTTTAACTGATGCCTGACAGCGAGGTCAGATGTTCTTCTCAACTTCGGGTTGAGTCGGACTTCAAAATCGATGCATGTTTTTTTAACAGATACCTGACGACGAGGTCAGATGTTTTTCTCAAGTTCGGATTGAGCCGGCCTTCAAATTTGATGCGTGTTTGTTTGACAGATGATTGACGGCGAGGTCAGATGTTCTTCTCAACTTCGGGTTGAGCCGCCCTTCGGGTTCGATGCCTGTTTGTTTAACAAATGCTTGACGGCGAGGTCAGATGTTCCTCTCAACTTCGTGTTGAGCCAGCCTTCGGGTTTGATTCCTGTTTGTTTAACAGATGCCTTATGGCGAGGTCAGATGTTCCTCTCAACTTCAAGTTGAGTCGGCCTTTGGGTTCGATGCCTGTTTGTTTAACAGATGCTTGACAGCAAGGTCAGATGTTCTTGTCAACTAAGGGTTGAGACGGCCTTCGGGTTCGATGCCTGTTTGTTTAACAGATGCCTGACAGCGAGGTCAGATGTTCTTCACAACTTCGGGTTGAGCCGGCCTTCGGGTCCGATGCCTGTTTGTTTAACAAATGCCTGACACCGATATCAGATGTTTTCCTTAACTACTGGTTGAGCCGCAATTCGGGTTCAATGCCTGTCTGTTTAACAGATGCATGACGGCAAGGTCAAATGTTCCTCTCAACTTTGTGTTGAGCCGACCTTCGGGGTCGATGCCGGTTTGTTTAACAGATTCCTGACGGCGAGGTCTAATGTTCTTATCAACTTTGGGTTTAGCCGCCTTTCGGATTCGATGCCTGTTGGTTTAACGGATGCCTCACGGCGAGGTCAGATGTTCTTCTCAACTTTGTGTTGAGCCAGTCTTCGGGTTCGATGCCTGTATGTTTGACAGATACCTGACGGCAAGGTCATATGTTCTTCTCAACTTCCGATTGAGCCGGCCTTCGAGTTCGATTCCTACAAGTTTAACAGATGCCTGACGACGAGTCCAAATGTTCTTCTTAACTTCGGGTTGAGCCAACCTTTAGATTCGATGCCTGGTTTTTTAACAGACGCTTGACAGAAAGCTCAGATGTTCCTCTCAACTTCGTATTGAGCCGACCTTCGGGATCGATGCCTGTTGTTTAACTGATGCCTGACAGCGAGGTCAGATGTTCTTCACAACTTTGGGTTGAGCCGGCCTTCGGGTTCGATGCCTGTTTGTTTAACAAATGCCTGACACCGATGTCAGATGTTTTTCTCAACTACTGGTTGAGCCGCAATTCGGGTTCAATGCCTGTTTGTTTAACAGATGCATGACGGCAAGGTCAAATGTTCGTCTCAACTTTGTGTTGAGCCGACCTTCGGGTTCGATGCCGGTTTGTTTAACAGATTCCTGACGGCGAGGTCTAATGTTCTTATCAACTTTGGGTTTAGCCGCCCTTCGGATTCGATGCCTGTTGGTTTAACGGATGCCTCACGGCGAGGTCAGATGTTCTTCTCAACTTTGTGTTGAGCCAGTCTTCGGGTTCGATGCCTGTATGTTTGACAGATACCTGACGGCAAGGTCATATGTTCTTCTCAACTTCCGATTGAGCCGTCCTTCGAGTTCGATGCCTACAAGTTTAACAGATGCCTGACGACGAGTCCAAATGTTCTTCTTAACTTCGGGTTGAGCCAACCTTTAGATTCGATGCCTGGTTTTTTAACAGACGCTTGACAGAAAGCTCAGATGTTCCTCTCAACTTCGTATTGAGCCGACCTTCGGGATCGATGCCTGTTGTTTAACTGATGCCTGACAGCGAGGTCAGAGGTTCTTCTCAACTTCGGGTTGAGTCGGACTTCAAAATCGATGCATGTTTTTTTAACAGATACCTGACGACGAGGTCAGATGTTTTTCTCAAGTTCGGATTGAGCCGGCCTTCAAATTTGATGCGTGTTTGTTTGACAGATGATTAACGGCGAGGTCAGATGTTCTTCTCAACTTCGGGTTGAGCCGCCCTTCGGGTTCGATGCCTGTTTGTTTAACAAATGCTTGACGGCGAGGTCAGATGTTCCTCTCAACTTCGTGTTGAGCCAGCCTTCGGGTTTGATTCCTGTTTGTTTAACAGATGCCTTATGGCGAGGTCAGATGTTCCTCTCAACTTCAAGTTGAGTCGGCCTTTGGGTTCGATGCCTGTTTGTTTAACAGATGCTTGACAGCAAGGTCAGATGTTCTTGTCAACTAAGGGTTGAGACGGCCTTCGGGTTCGATGCCTGTTTGTTTAACAGATGCCTGACAGCGAGGTCAGATGTTCTTCACAACTTCGGGTTGAGCCGGCCTTCGGGTCCGATGCCTGTTTGTTTAACAAATGCCTGACACCGATATCAGATGTTTTCCTCAACTACTGGTTGAGCCGCAATTCGGGTTCAATGCCTGTCTGTTTAACAGATGCATGACGGCAAGGTCAAATGTTCCTCTCAACTTTGTGTTGAGCCGACCTTCGGGGTCGATGCCGGTTTGTTTAACAGATTCCTGACGGCGAGGTCTAATGTTCTTATCAACTTTGGGTTTAGCCGCCTTTCGGATTCGATGCCTGTTGGTTTAACGGATGCCTCACGGCGAGGTCAGATGTTCTTCTCAACTTTGTGTTGAGCCAGTCTTCGGGTTCGATGCCTGTATGTTTGACAGATACCTGACGGCAAGGTCATATGTTCTTCTCAACTTCCGATTGAGCCGGCCTTCGAGTTCGATTCCTACAAGTTTAACAGATGCCTGACGACGAGTCCAAATGTTCTTCTTAACTTCGGGTTGAGCCAACCTTTAATTTCGATGCCTGGTTTTTTAACAGACGCTTGACAGAAAGCTCAGATGTTCCTCTCAACTTCGTATTGAGCCTACCTTCGGGATCGATGCCTGTTGTTTAACTGATGCCTGACAGCAAGGTCAGATGTTCTTCTCAACTTCGGGTTGAGTCGGACTTCAAAATCGATGCATGTTTTTTTAACAGATACCTGACGGCGAGGTCAGATGTTTTTCTCAAGTTCGGATTGAGCCGGCCTTCAAATTTGATGCGTGTTTGTTTGACAGATGATTGACGGTGAGGTCAGATGTTCTTCTCAACTTCGGGTTGAGCCGCCCTTCGGGTTCGATGCCTGTTTGTTTAACAAATGCTTGACGGCGAGGTCAGATGTTCCTCTCAACTTCGTGTTGAGCCAGCCTTCGGGTTTGATTCCTGTTTGTTTAACAGATGCCTTATGGCGAGGTCAGATGTTCCTCTCAACTTCAAGTTGAGTCGGCCTTTGGGTTCGATGCCTGTTTGTTTAACAGATGCTTGACAGCAAGGTCAGATGTTCTTATCAACTAAGGGTTGAGACGGCCTTCGGGTTCGATGCCTGTTTGTTTAACAGATGCCTGACAGCGAGGTCAGATGTTCTTCACAACTTCGGGTTGAGCCGGCCTTCGGGTTCGATGCCTGTTTGTTTAACAAATGCCTGACACCGATATCAGATGTTTTCCTCAACTACTGGTTGAGCCGCAATTCGGGTTCAATGCCTGTCTGTTTAACAGATGCATGACGGCAAGGTCAAATGTTCCTCTCAACTTTGTGTTGAGCCAACCTTCGGGGTCGATGCCGGTTTGTTTAACAGATTCCTGACGGCGAGGTCTAATGTTCTTATCAACTTTGGGTTTAGCCGCCTTTCGGATTCGATGCCTGTTGGTTTAACGGATGCCTCACGGCGAGGTCAGATGTTCTTCTCAACTTTGTGTTGAGCCAGTCTTCGGGTTCGATGCCTGTATGTTTGACAGATACCTGACGGCAAGGTCATATGTTCTTCTCAACTTCCGATTGAGCCGGCCTTCGAGTTCGATTCCTACAAGTTTAACAGATGCCTGACGACGAGTCCAAATGTTCTTCTTAACTTCGGGTTGAGCCAACCTTTAGATTCGATGCCTGGTTTTTTAACAGACGCTTGACAGAAAGCTCAGATGTTCCTCTCAACTTCGTATTGAGCCTATCTTCGGGATCGATGCCTGTTGTTTAACTGATGCCTGACAGCGAGGTCAGATGTTCTTCTCAACTTCGGGTTGAGTCGGACTTCAAAATCGATGCATGTTTTTTTAACAGATACCTGACGGCGAGGTCAGATGTTTTTCTCAAGTTCGGATTGAGCCGGCCTTCAAATTTGATGCGTGTTTGTTTGACAGATGATTGACGGCGAGGTCAGATGTTCTTCTCAACTTCGGGTTGAGCCGCCCTTCGGGTTCGATGCCTGTTTGTTTAACAAATGCTTGACGGCGAGGTCAGATGTTCCTCTCAACTTCGTGTTGATCCAGCCTTCGGGTTTGATTCCTGTTTGTTTAACAGATGCCTTATGGCGAGGTCAGATGTTCCTCTCAACTTCAAGTTGAGTCGGCCTTTGGGTTCGATGCCTGTTTGTTTAACAGATGCTTGACAGCAAGGTCAGATGTTCTTATCAACTAAGGGTTGAGACGGCCTTCGGGTTCGATGCCTGTTTGTTTAACAGATGCCTGACAGCGAGGTCAGATGTTCTTCACAACTTCGGGTTGAGCCGGCCTTCGGGTTCGATGCCTGTTTGTTTAACAAATGCCTGACACCGATATCAGATGTTTTCCTCAACTACTGGTTGAGCCGCAATTCGGGTTCAATGCCTGTCTGTTTAACAGATGCATGACGGCAAGGTCAAATGTTCCTCTCAACTTTGTGTTGAGCCGACCTTCGGGGTCGATGCCGGTTTGTTTAACAGATTCCTGACGGCGAGGTCTAATGTTCTTATCAACTTTGGGTTTAGCCGCCTTTCGGATTCGATGCCTGTTGGTTTAACGGATGCCTCACGGCGAGGTCAAATGTTCTTCTCAACTTTGTGTTGAGCCAGTCTTCGGGTTCGATGCCTGTATGTTTGACAGATACCTGACGGCAAGGTCATATGTTCTTCTCAACTTCCGATTGAGCCGGCCTTCGAGTTCGATTCCTACAAGTTTAACAGATGCCTGACGACGAGTCCAAATGTTCTTCTTAACTTCGGGTTGAGCCAACCTTTAGATTCGATGCCTGGTTTTTTAACAGACGCTTGACAGAAAGCTCAGATGTTCCTCTCAACTTCGTATTGAGCCTACCTTCGGGATCGATGCCTGTTGTTTAACTGATGCCTGACAGCGAGGTCAGATGTTCTTCTCAACTTCGGGTTGAGTCGGACTTCAAAATCGATGCATGTTTTTTTAACAGATACCTGACGGCGAGGTCAGATGTTTTTCTCAAGTTCGGATTGAGCCGGCCTTCAAATTTGATGCGTGTTTGTTTGACAGATGATTGACGGTGAGGTCAGATGTTCTTCTCAACTTCGGGTTGAGCCGCCCTTCGGGTTCGATGCCTGTTTGTTTAACAAATGCTTGACGGCGAGGTCAGATGTTCCTCTCAACTTCGTGTTGAGCCAGCCTTCGGGTTTGATTCCTGTTTGTTTAACAGATGCCTTATGGCGAGGTCAGATGTTCCTCTCAACTTCAAGTTGAGTCGGCCTTTGGGTTCGATGCCTGTTTGTTTAACAGATGCTTGACAGCAAGGTCAGATGTTCTTATCAACTAAGGGTTGAGACGGCCTTCGGGTTCGATGCCTGTTTGTTTAACAGATGCCTGACAGCGAGGTCAGATGTTCTTCACAACTTCGGGTTGAGCCGGCCTTCGGGTTCGATGCCTGTTTGTTTAACAAATGCCTGACACCGATATCAGATGTTTTCCTCAACTACTGGTTGAGCCGCAATTCGGGTTCAATGCCTGTCTGTTTAACAGATGCATGACGGCAAGGTCAAATGTTCCTCTCAACTTTGTGTTGAGCCAACCTTCGGGGTCGATGCCGGTTTGTTTAACAGATTCCTGACGGCGAGGTCTAATGTTCTTATCAACTTTGGGTTTAGCCGCCTTTCGGATTCGATGCCTGTTGGTTTAACGGATGCCTCACGGCGAGGTCAGATGTTCTTCTCAACTTTGTGTTGAGCCAGTCTTCGGGTTCGATGCCTGTATGTTTGACAGATACCTGACGGCAAGGTCATATGTTCTTCTCAACTTCCGATTGAGCCGGCCTTCGAGTTCGATTCCTACAAGTTTAACAGATGCCTGACGACGAGTCCAAATGTTCTTCTTAACTTCGGGTTGAGCCAACCTTTAGATTCGATGCCTGGTTTTTTAACAGACGCTTGACAGAAAGCTCAGATGTTCCTCTCAACTTCGTATTGAGCCTACCTTCGGGATCGATGCCTGTTGTTTAACTGATGCCTGACAGCGAGGTCAGATGTTCTTCTCAACTTCGGGTTGAGTCGGACTTCAAAATCGATGCATGTTTTTTTAACAGATACCTGACGGCGAGGTCAGATGTTTTTCTCAAGTTCGGATTGAGCCGGCCTTCAAATTTGATGCGTGTTTGTTTGACAGATGATTGACGGCGAGGTCAGATGTTCTTCTCAACTTCGGGTTGAGCCGCCCTTCGGGTTCGATGCCTGTTTGTTTAACAAATGCTTGACGGCGAGGTCAGATGTTCCTCTCAACTTCGTGTTGATCCAGCCTTCGGGTTTGATTCCTGTTTGTTTAACAGATGCCTTATGGCGAGGTCAGATGTTCCTCTCAACTTCAAGTTGAGTCGGCCTTTGGGTTCGATGCCTGTTTGTTTAACAGATGCTTGACAGCAAGGTCAGATGTTCTTATCAACTAAGGGTTGAGACGGCCTTCGGGTTCGATGCCTGTTTGTTTAACAGATGCCTGACAGCGAGGTCAGATGTTCTTCACAACTTCGGGTTGAGCCGGCCTTCGGGTTCGATGCCTGTTTGTTTAACAAATGCCTGACACCGATATCAGATGTTTTCCTCAACTACTGGTTGAGCCGCAATTCGGGTTCAATGCCTGTCTGTTTAACAGATGCATGACGGCAAGGTCAAATGTTCCTCTCAACTTTGTGTTGAGCCGACCTTCGGGGTCGATGCCGGTTTGTTTAACAGATTCCTGACGGCGAGGTCTAATGTTCTTATCAACTTTGGGTTTAGCCGCCTTTCGGATTCGATGCCTGTTGGTTTAACGGATGCCTCACGGCGAGGTCAAATGTTCTTCTCAACTTTGTGTTGAGCCAGTCTTCGGGTTCGATGCCTGTATGTTTGACAGATACCTGACGGCAAGGTCATATGTTCTTCTCAACTTCCGATTGAGCCGGCCTTCGAGTTCGATTCCTACAAGTTTAACAGATGCCTGACGACGAGTCCAAATGTTCTTCTTAACTTCGGGTTGAGCCAACCTTTAGATTCGATGCCTGGTTTTTTAACAGACGCTTGACAGAAAGCTCAGATGTTCCTCTCAACTTCGTATTGAGCCTACCTTCGGGATCGATGCCTGTTGTTTAACTGATGCCTGACAGCGAGGTCAGATGTTCTTCTCAACTTCGGGTTGAGTCGGACTTCAAAATCGATGCATGTTTTTGTAACAGATACCTGACGGCGAGGTCAGATGTTTTTCTCAAGTTCGGATTGAGCCGGCCTTCAAATTTGATGCGTGTTTGTTTGACAGATGATTGGCGGCGAGGTCAGATGTTCTTCTCAACTTCGGGTTGAGCCGCCCTTCGGGTTCGATGCCTGTTTGTTTAACAAATGCTTGACGGCAAGGTCATATGTTCCTCTCAACTTCGTGTTGAGCCAGCCTTCGGGTTTGATTCCTGTTTGTTTAACAGATGCCTTATGGCGAGGTCAGATGTTCCTCTCAACTTCAAGTTGAGTCGGCCTTTGGGTTCGATGCCTGTTTGTTTAACAGATGCTTGACAGCAAGGTCAGATGTTCTTGTCAACTAAGGGTTGAGACGGCCTTCGGGTTCGATGCCTGTTTGTTTAACAGATGCCTGACAGCGAGGTCAGATGTTCTTCACAACTTCGGGTTGAGCCGGCCTTCGGGTTTGATGCCTGTTTGTTTAACAAATGCCTGACACCGATGTCAGATGTTTTTCTCAACTACTGGTTGAGCCGCAATTCGGGTTCAATGCCTGTCTGTTTAACAGATGCATGACGGCAAGGTCAAATGTTCCTCTCAACTTTGTGTTGAGCCGACCTTCGGGGTCGATGCCGGTTTGTTTAACAGATTCCTGACGGCGAGGTCTAATGTTCTTATCAACTTTGGGTTTAGCCTCCCTTCGGATTCGATGCCTGTTGGTTTAACGGATGCCTCACGGCGAGGTCAGATGTTCTTCTCAACTTTGTGTTGAGCCAGTCTTCGGGTTCGATGCCTGTATGTTTGACAGATACCTGACGGCAAGGTCATATGTTCTTCTCAACTTCTGATTGAGCCGGCCTTCGAGTTCGATGCCTACAAGTTTAACAGATGCCTGACGACGAGTCCAAATGTTCTTCTTAACTTCGGGTTGAGCCAACCTTTAGATTCGATGCCTGGTTTTTTAACAGACGCTTGACAGAAAGCTCAGATGTTCCTCTCAACTTCGTATTGAGCCGACCTTCGGGATCGATGCCTGTTGTTTAACTGATGCCTGACAGCGAGGTCAGATGTTCTTCTCAACTTCGGGTTGAGTCGGACTTCAAAATCGATGCATGTTTTTTTAACAGATACCTGACGGCGAGGTCAGATGTTTTTCTCAAGTTCGGATTGAGCCGGCCTTCAAATTTGATGCGTGTTTGTTTGACAAATGATTGACGGCGAGGTCAGATGTTCTTCTCAACTTCGGGTTGAGCCGCCCTTCGGGTTCGATGCCTGTTTGTTTAACAAATGCTTGACGGCGAGGTCAGATGTTCCTCTCAACTTCGTGTTGAGCCAGCCTTCGGGTTTGATTCCTGTTTGTTTAACAGATGCCGTATGGCGAGGTCAGATGTTCCTCTCAACTTCAAGTTGAGTCGGCCTTTGGGTTCGATGCCTGTTTGTTTAACAGATCCTTGACAGCAAGGTTAGATGTTCTTGTCAACTAAGGGTTGAGACGGCCTTCGGGTTCGATGCCTGTTTGTTTAACAGATGACTGACAGCGAGGTCAGATGTTCTTCACAACTTCGGGTTGAGCCAGCCTTCGGGTTCGATGCCTGTTTGTTTAACAAATGCCTGACACCGATGTCAGATGTTTTTCTCAACTACTGGTTGAGCCGCAATTCGGGTTCAATGCCTGTCTGTTTAACAGATGCATGACGGCAAGGTCAAATGTTCCTCTCAACTTTGTGTTGAGCCGACCTTCGGGGTCGATGACGGTTTGTTTAACAGATTCCTGACGGCGAGGTCTAATGTTCTTATCAACTTTGGGTTTAGCCTCCCTTGGGATTCGATGCCTGTTGGTTTAACGGATGCCTCACGGCGAGGTCAGATGTTCTTCTCAACTTTGTGTTGAGCCAGTCTTCGGGTTCGATGCCTGTATGTTTGACAGATACCTGACGGCAAGGTCATATGTTCTTCTCAACTTCCGATTGAGCCGGCCTTCGAGTTCGATGCCTACAAGTTTAACAGATGCCTGACGACGAGTCCAAATGTTCTTCTTAACTTCGGGTTGAGCCAACCTTTAGATTCGATGCCTGGTTTTTTAACAGACGCTTGACAGAAAGCTCAGATGTTCCTCTCAACTTCGTATTGAGCCGACCTTCGGGATCGATGCCTGTTGTTTAACTGATGCCTGACAGCGAGGTCAGATGTTCTTCTCAACTTCGGGTTGAGTCGGACTTCAAAATCGATGCATGTTTTTGTAACAGATACCTGACGGCGAGGTCAGATGTTTTTCTCAAGTTCGGATTGAGCCGGCCTTCAAATTTGATGCGTGTTTGTTTGACAGATGATTGGCGGCGAGGTCAGATGTTCTTCTCAACTTCGGGTTGAGCCGCCCTTCGGGTTCGATGCCTGTTTGTTTAACAAATGCTTGACGGCGAGGTCAGATGTTCCTCTCAACTTCGTGTTGAGCCAGCCTTCGGGTTTGATTCCTGTTTGTTTAACAGATGCCTTATGGTGAGGTCAGATGTTCCTCTCAACTTCAAGTTGAGTCGGCCTTTGGGTTCGATGCCTGTTTGTTTAACAGATGCTTGACAGCAAGGTCAGATGTTCTTGTCAACTAAGGGTTGAGACGGCCTTCGGGTTCGATGCCTGTTTGTTTAACAGATGCCTGACAGCGAGGTCAGATGTTCTTCACAACTTCGGGTTGAGCCGGCCTTCGGGTTTGATGCCTGTTTGTTTAACAAATGCCTGACACCGATGTCAGATGTTTTTCTCAACTACTGGTTGAGCCGCAATTCGGGTTCAATGCCTGTCTGTTTAACAGATGCATGACGGCAAGGTCAAATGTTCCTCTCAACTTTGTGTTGAGCCGACCTTCGGGGTCGATGCCGGTTTGTTTAACAGATTCCTGACGGCGAGGTCTAATGTTCTTATCAACTTTGGGTTTAGCCTCCCTTCGGATTCGATGCCTGTTGGTTTAACGGATGCCTCACGGCGAGGTCAGATGTTCTTCTCAACTTTGTGTTGAGCCAGTCTTCGGGTTCGATGCCTGTATGTTTGACAGATACCTGACGGCAAGGTCATATGTTCTTCTCAACTTCCGATTGAGCCGGCCTTCGAGTTCGATGCCTACAAGTTTAACAGATGCCTGACGACGAGTCCAAATGTTCTTCTTAACTTCGGGTTGAGCCAACCTTTAGATTCGATGCCTGGTTTTTTAACAGACGCTTGACAGAAAGCTCAGATGTTCCTCTCAACTTCGTATTGAGCCGACCTTCGGGATCGATGCCTGTTGTTTAACTGATGCCTGACAGCGAGGTCAGATGTTCTTCTCAACTTCGGGTTGAGTCGGACTTCAAAATCGATGCATGTTTTTTTAACAGATACCTGACGGCGAGGTCAGATGTTTTTCTCAAGTTCGGATTGAGCCGGCCTTCAAATTTGATGCGTGTTTGTTTGACAAATGATTGACGGCGAGGTCAGATGTTCTTCTCAACTTCGGGTTGAGCCGCCCTTCGGGTTCGATGCCTGTTTGTTTAACAAATGCTTGACGGCGAGGTCAGATGTTCCTCTCAACTTCGTGTTGAGCCAGCCTTCGGGTTTGATTCCTGTTTGTTTAACAGATGCCTTATGGCGAGGTCAGATGTTCCTCTCAACTTCAAGTTGAGTCGGCCTTTGGGTTCGATGCCTGTTTGTTTAACAGATGCTTGACAGCAAGGTCAGATGTTCTTGTCAACTAAGGGTTGAGACGGCCTTCGGGTTCGATGCCTGTTTGTTTAACAGATGCCTGACAGCGAGGTCAGATGTTCTTCACAACTTCGGGTTGAGCCGGCCTTCGGGTTCGATGCCTGTTTGTTTAAAAAATGCCTGACACCGATGTCAGATGTTTTTCTCAACTACTGGTTGAGCCGCAATTCGGGTTCAATGCCTGTCTGTTTAACAGATGCATGGCGGCAAGGTCAAATGTTCCTCTCAACTTTGTGTTGAGCCGACCTTCGGGTTTGATGTCGGTTTGTTTAACAGATTCCTGACGGCGAGGTCTAATGTTCATATAAACTTCGGGTTTAGCCACACTTCGGGTTCGATGCCTGTTTGTTTAACAGATGCCTTATGGCGAGGTCATATGTTTTTCTCAACTTCGTGGTGAGCCGGTCTTCGGGTTCGATGCTTCTTTGTTTAACAGATACCCGACGTCAAGGTCAGATGTTTTTCTCAACTTGCGGTTTAGCCGGCCTTCGGTTCGATGCCTACTTGCTTAATTGATGTCTGACAACGAGGTCAGATGTTCTTCTCAACTTCGGGTTGAGCCGACCTTCAGATTCGATGCCTGTTTTTTTAATAGATGTTTGACAACGAGGTCAGATGTTTCTCTCAACTTCGTATTGAGCCGGCCTTCGGGTTCGATGCCTGACAGCAAGGTCAGATGTTATTCTCAACTTTGGGTTGAGCCGACCTTCAAATTCGATGCGTGTTTGTTTAACAGATGCCTGACGGCGAGGTCAGATGTTCTTCTCAACTTAGGGTTCGATGCCTATTAGTTTATCAAATGCTTGACGGCAAGGTCAGATGTTCCTTTCAAATTCATGTCGAGCCGACCTTCAGGTTTGATGCATGTTTGTTTAATAGATGCCTGATGGCGAGGTCAGATTATCCACCCAACTTCATGTTGAGCCGGCCTTCGGGTTCGATGCCTATTTGTTTAACAGATGCTTGACGGTGAGGTGAGATGTTCTTCTCAACTAAGGGTTGAGACGGCCTTCGGGTTCGATGCCTGTTTGTTTAACAGATGCCTGACGGTGTCGTCAGATGTTCTTCTCAACTTCGGGTTGAACCGTCCTTCGGGTTCAATGCCTGTCTATTTAACTGATGCCTGACACCGAGTTCAGATGTTCCTCTCAACTTCTTATTGAGCCGGCCTTCGGGTTCGATGCCTGTTTGTTTAAATGATGCTTAACAGCGAGGTTAGATGTTCTTCTCAACTTTGGGTTGAGCCGACCTTCAAATTCGATGCGTGTTTGTTTAACAGATGTCTGACAGCGAGGTCAGATGTTATTCTGAACTTTGGGTTGAGCTGCCCTTCGGGTTCGATGCCTGGCTCTTTAACAAATACTTGACGGCGAGGTCAGATGCTCCTCCCAACTTCGTGTTTTGCCGACCTTCGAGTATGATGCCTGTTTGTTTAATAGATGACTGATGGCGAGGTCAGATGTTCCTCTCAACTTTAAGTTGAGTCGGCCTTTGGGTTAGATGCCTGTTTGTTTAACAGATGCTTGACGGCGAGGTGAGATGTTCTAGTCAAATAAGGGTTGAGACGACCTTCGGGTTCGATGCCTGTTTGTTTAACAGATGCCTGACGGCGTGGTCAGATGTTCTTCTCAACTTCGGGTTGAGCCGGCCTTCGGGTTCGTACCTGTCTGTTTAACAAATGCCTGACACCGAGGTTAGATGTTCTTCTCAACTACGGGTTGAGCCGCCCTTCGGGTTCAATGCCTGTCTGTTTAACAGATGCATGATGGCAAGGTCTAATGTTATTATCAACTTCGGGTTTAGCCGCCCTTCGGGTTCGATGCCTGTTTGTTTAACAGATGCCTCACGGCGAGGTCAGATGTTTTTCTGAACTTCGTGTTGAGCCGGTCTTCGGGTTCGATGCCTGTTTGTTTAACAGATACCTGACGGCGAGGTCAGATATTCTTCTCAACTTTGGGTTAAGCGGACCTTCAGATTCGATGCTTGTTTTTTTAACAGATGCCTGAAGGTGAGGTCAGATGTTCTTCTCAACTTTGGGTTGAGTCGACCTTCAGATTCGATTCCTGTTTTTTTAACAGATGCTTGACAGCAAGGTCAGATTTACTGTCCACTACGTATTGAGCCGGTCTTCGGGTTCGATGCCTGTTTGTTTATTTGATGCCTGACAGCGAGGTCAGATGTTCTTCTCAACTTCGGGTTGAGCTGACCTTTAAATTCGATGCATGTTTTTAACAGATGCCTGACGGCGAGGTCAGATGTTATTCTCAACTTCGGGTTGAGCCGCCCTTTGGGTTCGATGCCTATTTGTTTAACAAATTCTTGGCGACGAGGTCTGATGTTCCTCTCAACTTCGTGTTGAGCCGGCCTTCGGGTTTGATACCTGTTTGTTTAACAGATGCCTGATGGCGAGGTCATATGTTCCTCAAAACTTTAAGTTGAGCCGACCTTTGGGTTAGATGCCAGTTTGTTTGACAGATGCTTGACGGTAAGGTCAAATGTTCTTGTCAACTAAGGGTTGAGACGGCCTTCGGGTCTGATGCATGTTTTTTTAACAGATGCCTGATGGTAAGGTCAAATGTTTTTCTAAACTTCGTGTTGAGTCGGTCTTCGGGTTCGATGCCTGTTTGTTTAACAGATACCTGACGGCGAGGTCAGATGTTCTTCTCAACTTCTGGTTGAGTCGGCCTTCGGGTTCGATGCCTACATGTTTAATAGATGCCTGACAGCGAGGTCAGATGTTCTTCTCAACTTCGGGTTGACCCGACCTTCAGATTTGATGCCTGTTTTTTTAACATATGCTTGACAGCGAGGTCAGATGTTCCTGTCAACTTCGTATTGAGCCGGCCATCGGGTTTGATGCCTGTTTGTTTAACTGATGCCTGACAGCGAGGTCAGATGTTCTTCTCAACTTCGGGTTGAGCCGACCTTCAAATTCGATGCGTGTTTGTTTAACAGATGCCTGACAGCAATTTCAGATGTTCTTCTCAACTTCGGGTTTAACCGACCTTCGGGTTCGATGCCTGTTTGTTAAACAAATGCTTGACAGCGAGGTCAGATGTTCCTCTAAACTTCGTGTTGAGCTGGCCTTCAGGTTTGATGCCTCTTTGTTTAATAAATGTCTGATGGCAAGGTCAAATGTTCCTCTCAACTTCATGTTGAGCCAGCCTTTGGGTTCGATGCCTGTTTGTTTAACAGATGCTTGATGGCGAGGTGAGATGTTCTTGTCAACTAAGGGTTGAGACGGCCTTTGGGTTCGATGCCTGTTTTTTTATCAGATGCCTGACGTCGTGGTCAGATGTTCTTAAAAACTTCGGGTTGAGCCGGCCTTCGAGTTCAATGCCAGTCTATTTAACAGATGCCTGACACCGAGGTCAGATGTTCTTCTCAACTACTGGTTGAGCCGCCCTTCGGGTTCATGTCTGTTTAAAAGATGCATGACGGGAAGGTCAAATGTTCCTCTCAACTTCGGGTTAGATGCCTGTTTGTTTAACAGAGGCCTGACGGCGAGGTCTAATGTTCTTATCAACTTCGGGTTTAGCCGCCCTTCGGGTTCGATGCCTGTTTGTTTAATAGATGTCTTACGGCGAGGTCAGATGTTCTTCTCAACATCGTGTTGAGCCAGTCTTCGGGTTTGATGCCTGTTTGCTTAACAGATACCTGACAGCGAGGTCAGATGTTCTTCTCAACTTCCGGTTGAGCCGGCCTTCGGGTTCGATGCCGACTTGCTTAACAGATGCCTGACGGCAAGGTCAAATATTCTTCTCAACTTCGGGTAGAGCCGACCTTCAGGTTCGATGCCTGTTTGTTTAACAAATGCTTGACGGCGAGGTCAGATGTTCCTCTCAACTTCGTGTTGATCCGGCCTTCGGGTTTGATGCCTGTTTGTTTAATAGAAGCCTAATGGCAAGGTCAGATGTTCCTCTCAACTTCATGTTGAGCCGACCTTTGGGTTCGATGCCTGTTTGTTTAACACATGATTGAGGGCAAGGTTAGATGTTCTCGTCAACTAAGGGTTGAGACGATCTTCGGGTTCGATGCCTGTTTGTTTAACAGATACCTGATGGCGAGGTCAGATGTTCTTCTCAACTTCCGGTTGAGCCGGCCTTCGGGTTCGATGCCTACTTGTTTAACAGATGCCTGACGATGAGGTCAAATATTCCTCTCAACCTCGGGTTGAGCCGACCTTCAGATTCGATGCTTGTTTTTTTATCAGATGCTTGACAGTGAGGTCAGATAATCCTCTCAACTTCGTATTGAGCCGGCCTTCAGGTTCGATGGCTGTTTGTTTAACTGATGCCTGACATCAAGGTCAAATGTTCTTCTCAACTTCATGTAATCCGACCTTCAAATTCGACGCATGTTTGTTTAACAGATGCCCGACGACGAGGTCAGATGTTCTTCTCAACTTTGGGTTGAGCCGTCCTTTGGGTTCGATGCCTGTTTGTTTAACAAATGCTTGACGGCGAGGTCAGATGTTCCTATCAACTTCGTGTTGAGTCGGCATTCGGGTTTGATGCCTATTTGTTTAATAGATGCCTGATGGCGAGGTTAGATGTTCCACTCAACTTCATGTTGAGCCAGCCTTTGGGTTCGATGCCTGTTTTTTTAACAGATGCTTGACGGCGAGGTGAGATGTTCTTGTCAACTAAGGGTTGAGCCGGCCTTCAGGTTCGATGCCTGTTTATTTAACAGATTCCTGACAGCATGGTCAGATGTTCTTCTCAACTTTTGGTTGAGCCGCCCTTCGGGTTCAATGCCTGTCTGTTTAACTAATGCCTGACACCGAGGTTAGATGTTCTTCTCAACTACGGGTTGAGTCGCCCTTCGGGTTCAATGCATGTTTGTTTAACAGATGCATGACGGGAAGGTCAAATGTTTCTCTCAACTTCGTGTTGAGCCGGCCTTCGGGTTCGATGCCTGTTTGTTTAACAGATGCCTGACGGCTAGGTCTAATGTTCTTATCAACTTCGGGTCTAGCCGCACTTCGGGTTAGATGCCAGTTTGTTTAACAGATGCCTGAAAGCGTGGTCAGATGTTTTTCTCAACTTCGGGTTGAGTCGTCCTTCGGGTTCAATGCCTTTCTGTTTAACTGATGCCTGACACCTAGGTCAGATGTTCTTCTCAACTATGGGTTGAGCCGCCCTTCGGGTTCAATGCCTGTTTGTTTAACAGATGCATGACGGGAAGGTCAAATGTTCCTCTCAACTTTGTGTTGAGCCGACCTTCGGGTTCGATGCCTGTTTGTTTAACAGATGCCTGACGGCGAGGTCTAATGTTCTTACCAACTTCGGGTTTAGCCGCCCTTCGGGTTCGATGCCTGTTTGTTTAACAGATACCTGACGGCGAGGTCAGATGTTCTTCTCAACTTCCGGTTGAGCCGGCCTTCGGGTTCGATGCCTACTTGTTTATTAGATGTCTGACGGTGATGTCATATGTTCTTCTCAACTTCGGGTTGAGCCGACCTTCAGATTCGATGCCTGTTTTTTTAACAGATGCTTAAGAGCGAGGTCAGATGTTCCTCTCAACTTCGTATTGAGCCGGTCTTCGGGTTCGATGCCTGTTTGTTTAACTTATGCCTGACAGCGAGGTCATATGTTCTTCTCAACTTTGGGTTGAGCCGACCTTCAAATTCGATGCATGTTTGTTTAACAGATGCCTGACGGCGAGGTCAGATGTTCTTCTCAACTTCGGGTTTAGTCGCCCTTCGAGTTCGATGCTTGTATGTTTAACAAATGTTTGACGGCGAGGTGAAATGTTCCTCTTAACTCGTGTTGAGCCGGCCTTCGGGTTTGATGCCTGTTTGTTTAATAGATGCCTGATAGCGAGGTCAGATGTTCCTCTCAATTTCATGTTGGGTCGGCCTTTGGGTTCGATGCTTGTTTGTTTAACTGATACTGACGGCGAGGTGAGATGTTCTTGTCAACTAAGGGTTGAGACGGCCTTCGGGTTTGATGCCTGTTTGTTTAACAGATGTCTGACGGCGAGGTCAGATATTCTTCTCAACTTCGTGTTGAGTCGGCCTTTGGGTTTGGTGCCTGTTTTTTTAACAGATGCCTGATGGCGAGGTCAGATGTTCCTCTTAACTTCAAGGTTAGCCGGCATTTAGGTTCGATGCTTGTTTGTTTAACAGATGCTTAACGGTAAGGTCAGATGTTCTTGTCAACTAAGGGTTGAGACGGCCTTCGGGTTCGATGCCTGTTTGTTTAACAGAGGCCTGACGGCAAGGTCAGATGTTCTTCTCAACTTCGGGTTGAGCCGGCCTTCGGGTTCGATGCATGTTTGTTTAACAAATGCCTGACACCAAGGTCAGATGTTCTTCTCAACTACGGGTTTAGCCGCCCTTCAGTTTCAATGCCTGTCTGTTTAACATATGCATGACGGAAAGGTCAAATGTTCCTCTCAACTTCATGTTGAGCCGGCCTTCAAGTTTGATGCATGTTTGTTTAACAGATGCCTGATGGCGAGATCTAATGTTCTTATCAACTTCGGCTTTAGCCGCGCTTCGGGATCGATGCGTGTTTGTTTAACAGATGCTTCACGGCGAGGTCAGATGTTCTTCTCAACTTCATGTTGATCCGACCTTCAGGTTCGATGCCTGTTTGTTTAATAGATACCTGACGGCGAGGTCAGATGTTCTTCTCAACTTTCGGTTGAGCCGACCTTCATGTTCGATGCCTGTTTGTTTAACAGATGCCTAACGGCGAGGTCAGATTTTCTTCTCAACTTTGTGTTGAGCCGGCATTCGGGTTCGATGCCTGTTTGTTTAACAGGTGCTTGACAGCAAGGTCAGATGTTCCTCTCAACTTCGTGTTGAGCCGACCTTCGGGTTCGATGCCTGTTTATTTAACAGATGCCTGATGGCGAGGTCAGATGTTTTTCTAAACTTCGTGTTGAGCCGTCCTCCGGGTTCGATGCCTGTTTGTTTAACAGATGCCTGTCGACGAGGTCAGATGTTTTTCTCAACTTCGTGTTGAGCCGGCCTTCGGGTTCAATGCCTATTTTTTTAACAGATACCTGACGACGACGTAAGATGTTCTTCTTAAATTCAGGTTGAGCCGGCGTTCAGGTTCGATTCCTGTTTGTTCAACAAATGCCTAACGGCGTGGTCATATAGTCTTCTCAACTTTGGGTTGAGCTGGCCTTCGAATTCGATGTGTGTTTCTTTAACAGATGCTTGACGGTGAAGTCAAATGTTCCTCTCAACTTTGTGTTGAGCCAGCCATCGGGTTCGATTCATGTTTGTTTAACAGATGTCTGACGGCAAGGTCAAATGTTCCTCTTAAATTCGGGTTGAGTCGCCCTTCGGGTTCGATGCCTATTTTTTTAACAGATGCTTGACGGCAAGGTCAAATGTTCTTGTCAACTAAGGGTTGAGACAGCCTTCGGGTTCGATGCTTGTTTGTTTAACAGATGCCTGACGGCAAGGTCAGATGTTCTTCTCAACTTCGGGTTGAGCCGGCCTTCGGGTTCGATGCCTGTCTGTTTAACTGATGCCTGACACCGAGGTCAGATGTTCTTCTCAACTACGGGTTGAGCCGCCCTTCGAGTTCAATGCCTGTCTGTTTAACAGATGCATGACGGGAAGCTCAAATGTTCCTCTCAACTTCGTGTTGAGCCAGCCTTCGGGTTTGATGCATGTTTGTTTAACAGATGCCTGATGGCGAGGTCTAATGTACTTATCAACTTCGGGTTTAGCCGCCCTTCGAGTACGATGCATCTCTGTTTAACAGATGCCTTACGGCGAGGTCAGATGTTCTTCTCAACTTCGTGTTGAGCTGGTCTTTGTGTTCGATACCTATTTGTTTACAGATACCTGACGGTGAGGTCAGATGTTATTCTCAACTTCGGGTTGACCCGGCCTTCAGGTTCGATTCCTGACGGCGAGGTCATATGTTCTTCTCAACTTCGGGTTTAGCCGACCTTCAGATTCGATGCATGTTTTCTTTACAGATGCTTGACAGCGAGTGCAGATGTTCCTCTCAACTTCGTATTGAGCCGGCTTTCGGGTTTGATGCCTGTTTGTTTAACTGATGCCTGACAGCGAGGTCATATATTCTTCTCAACTGTGGGTTGAGCCGACCTTCAAATTCGATGCGTGTTTGTTTAACAGATGCCTGACGGCGAGGTCAGATGTTCTTCTGATCTTCGGGTTGAGCCGCCCTTCAGGTTCGACGCCTGTTTGTTTAACAAATGCTTGACGGCGAGGTCAGATGTTCCTCTCAACATTATGTTGAGACGGCCTTCGGGTTTGATGCCTGTTTGTTTAATAGATGCCTGATGGCGAGGTCAGATGTTCCTCTCAACTTCATGTTGAGCCGGCCATTGGGTTCGATGCCTATTTGTTTAACAGATGCTTGACGAGTTCGATGCCTTTTTGTTTAACAGGTGCCTGACGACGAGGTCAAATGTTCTTCCCAACTTCCGGTTGAGCCGGCCTTCAGATTCGATGCCTATTTGTTTAACAGATGCTTTACAGCGAGGTCATATGTTCCTCTCAACTTCGTATTGAGCCGGCCATCGAGTTCGATGCCTGTTTCTTTAACTGATGCCTGACAGTGAGGTCAGATGTTCGTCTCAACTTCAGGTTGAGCCGACCTTCAAATTCGATGCGTGTTTGTTTAACAGATGCCTGACAGCGAGGTCAGATGTTCTTCTCAACTTCGGGTTGAGCCGCCCTTCGAGTTCGATGCCTGTTTGTTTAACAAATGCTTGACGGCAAGGTCAGATGTTCCTCTAAACTTCGTGTTGATCCGGCCTTCAGGTTTGATGCCTGTTTGTTTAATAGATGTCTGATGGCGAGATCAGATGTTCCTCTCAACTTCAAGTTGAGCCGGCCTTTGGGTTCGATGTCTGTTTGTTTAACAGATGCTTGATGGCGAGGTGAGATGTTCTTGTCAACTAAGGGTTGAGACGACATTTGGGTTCGATGCCTGTTTGTTTATCAGATGCCTGACGGCGTGGTCAGATGTTCTTAAAAACTTCGGGTTGAGCCGGCCTTCGGGTTCAATGCCTGTCTGTTTAACTGATGCCTGACACCGAGGTCAGATGTTCTTCTCAACTACTAGTTGAGCCGCCCTTCGGGTTCATGTCTGTTTAAAAGATGCATGATGGGAAGGTCAAATGTTCCTCTCAACTTCGTGTTGAGCCAACCTTCGGGTTAGATGCCTGTTTGTTTAACAGATGCCTGACGACGAGGTCTAATGTTCTTATCAACTTCGGGTTTAGTCGCCCTTCGGGTTCGATGCCTGTTTGTTTAACAGATGTCTTACAGCGAGGTCAGATGTTCTTCTCAACTTCGTGTTGAGCCAGTCTTCGGGTTCGAAACCTGTTTCTTTAACAGATACCTGACAGCGAGGTCATATGTTCTTCTCAACTTCCGGTTGAGCCGGCCTTCGGGTTCGATGCCTACTTGTTTAACAGATGCCTGACAGCAAGGTCAAATATTCTTCTCAACTTCGGGTTGAGCCGATCTTCAGGTTCGATGCCTGTTTGTTTAACAAATGCTTGACGGCGAGGTCAGATGTTCCTCTCAACCTCGTGTTGATCCGACCTTCGGGTTTGATGCCTGTTTGTTTAATAGATGCCCAATGGCGAGGTCAGATGTTCCTCTCAACTTCATGTTGAGCCGGCCTTTGGGTTCGATGCCTGTTTGTTTAACAGATGATTGACGGCAAGGTTAGATGTTCTCGTCAACTAAGGGTTGAGACGACCTTCGGGTTCGATGCCTGTTTGTTTAACAGATACCTGACGGCGAGGTCAGATGTTCTTCTCAACTTCGGGTTTAGCCGCCCTTCGGATTCGATGCCTGTTTGTTTAACAAATGATTGACGGCGAGGTCAGATGTTCCTCTCAACTTTGGGTTGAGCCAGACTTCGGGTTCGATGCGTGTTTGTTTAACAGATGCGTGATGGTGAGGTCAGATGTTCCTCTCAACTTCAAGTTGATCCGGCCTTTGGGTTCAATGCATGTTTGTTTAACAGATGCTTTACAGCGAAGTCAGATGTTCCTCTCAATTTCGTATTGAGCCGGCCATCGAGTTCGATGCCTGTTTGTTTAACTGATGCCTGACAGCAAGGTCAGATGTTCTTCTGAACTTCGGGTTGAGCCGACCTTCAAATTCGATACGTGTTTGTTTAACAGATGCCTGACAGCGAGGTCAGATGTTCTTCTCAACTTCGGGTTGAGCCGCCCTTCGGGTTCGATGCCTGTTTGTTTAACAAATGCTTGACGGCGAGGTCAGATGTTCCTCTAAACTTCGTGTTGAGCCGGACTTCAGGTTTGATGCCTGTTTGTTTAATAGATGTCTGATGGCAATGTCAAATGTTCCTCTCAACTTCATGTTGAGCCAGCCTTTGGGTTCGATGCCTGTTTTTTTAACAGATGCTTGATGGAGAGGTGAGATGTTCTTGTCAACTAAGGGTTGAGAGGGCCTTTGGGTTCGAAGCCTGTTTGTTTATCAGATGCTTGACGGCGTGGTCAGATGTTCTTAAAAACTTCGGGTTGAGCCGGCCTTCGGGTTCAATGCCTGTCTGTTTAACTGGTGCCTGACACCGAGGTCAGATGTTCTTCTCAACTACTGGTTGAGCCTCCCTTCGGGTTCATGTCTGTTTAAAAGATGCATGACGGGAAGGTCAAATTTTCCTCTCAACTTCGTGTTGAGCCAGCCTTCGGGTTAGATGCCTGTTTGTTTAACAGATACCTGACGGCGAGGTCTAATGTTCTTATCAACTTCGAGTTTAGCCGCCCTTCGGGTTCGATGCCTGTTTGTTTAACAGATGTCTTACGGCGAGGTCAGATGTTCTTCTCAACTTCGTGTTGAGCCAGTCTTCGGGTTGGAAGCCTGTTTCTTTAACAGACTCCTGACAGCGAGGTCATATGTTCTTCTCAACTTCCGGTTGAGCCGGCCTTCGGGTTCGATGCCTACTTGTTTAACAGATGCCTGACGGCGAGGTCAAATATTCTTCTCAACTTCGGGTTGAGCCTACCTTCAGGTTCGATGCCTGTTTGTTTAACAAATGCTTGACGGCGAGGTCAGATGTTCCTCTCAACTTCGTGTTGATCCGGCCTTCGGGTTTGATGCCTGTTTATTTAATAGATGCCTAAGGGCGAGGTCAGATGTTCCTCTCAACTTCATGTTGAGCCGTCCTTTGGGTTCGATGCCTGTTTGTTTAACAGATGATTGACGGCAAGGTTAGATGTTCTCGTCAACTAAGGGTTGAGACGACCTTCGGGTTCGATGCCTGTTTGTTTAACAGATACCTGACGGCAAGGTCAGATGTTCTTCTCAACTTCGGGTTTAGCCGCCCTTCGGATTCGATGCCTGTTTGTTTAACAAATGATTGACGGCGAGGTCAGATGTTCCTCTCAACTTTGGGTTGAGCCAGACTTCGGGTTCGATGCGTGTTTGTTTAACAGATGCGTGATGGTGAGGTCAGATGTTCCTCTCAACTTCAAGTTGATCCGGCCTTTGGGTTCAATGCATGTTTGTTTAACAGATGCTTTACAGCGAAGTCAGATGTTCCTCTCAACTTCGTATTGAGCCGGCCATCGAGTTCGATGCCTGTTTGTTTAACTGATGCCTGACAGCAAGGTCAGATGTTCTTCTGAACTTCGGGTTGAGCCGACCTTCAAATTCGATACGTGTTTGTTTAACAGATGCCTGACAGTGAGGTCAGATGTTGTTCTCAATTTCGGGTTGAGCCGCCCTTCGGGTTCGATGCCTGTTTGTTTAACAAATGCTTGACGGCGAGGTCAGATGTTCCTCTAAACTTCGTGTTGAGCCGGCCTTCAGGTTTGATGCCTGTTTGTTTAATAGATGTCTGATGGCAATGTCAAATGTTCCTCTCAACTTCATGTTGAGCCAGGCTTTGGGTTCGATGCCTGTTTTTTTAACAGATGCTTGATGGAGAGGTGAGATGTTCTTGTCAACTAAGTGTTGAGAGGGCCTTTGGGTTCGAAGCCTGTTTGTTTATCAGATGCCTGACGGCGTGGTCAGATGTTCTTAAAAACTTCGGGTTGAGCCGGCCTTCGGGTTCAATGCCTGTCTGTTTAACTGGTGCCTGACACCGAGGTCAGATGTTCTTCTCAACTACTGGTTGAGCCGCCCTTCGGTTCATGTCTGTTTAAAAGATGCATGACGGGAAGGTCAAATGTTCCTCTCAACTTCGTGTTGAGCCAGCCTTCGGGTTAGATGCCTGTTTGTTTAACAGATACCTGACGGCGAGGTCTAATGTTCTTATCAACTTCGGGTTTAGCCGCCCTTCGGGTTCGATGCCTTTTTGTTTAACAGATGTCTTACGGCGAGGTCAGATGTTCTTCTCAACTTCGTGTTGAGCCAGTCTTCGGGTTGGAAGCCTGTTTCTCTAACAGACTCCTGACAGCGAGGTCATATGTTCTTCTCAACTTCCGGTTGAGCCGGCCTTCGGGTTCGATGCCTACTTGTTTAACAGATGCCTGACGACGAGGTCAAATATTCTTCTCAACTTCGGGTTGAGCCTACCTTCAGGTTCGATGCCTGTTTGTTTAACAAATGCTTGACGGCGAGGTCAGATGTTCCTCTCAACTTCGTGTTGATCCGGCCTTCGGGTTTGATGCCTGTTTGTTTAATAGATGCCTAAGGGCGAGGTCAGATGTTCCTCTCAACTTCATGTTGAGCCGTCCTTTGGGTTCGATGCCTGTTTGTTTAACAGATGATTGACGGCAAGGTTAGATGTTCTCGTCAACTAAGGGTTGAGACGACCTTCGGGTTAGATGCCTGTTTGTTTAGCAGCTACCTGACGGCGAGGTCAGATGTTTTTCTCAACTTCCGGTTGAGCCGGCCTTTGGGTTCGATGCCTACTTGTTTAATAGATGCCTGACGATGAGGTCAAATATTCCTCTCAACCTCGGGTTGAGCCGACCTTCAGATTCGATGCTTGTTTTTTTAACAGATGCTTGACAGTGAGGTCAGATAATCCTCTGAACTTCGTATTGAGCCGGCCTTCAGGTTCGATGCCTGTTTGTTTAATTGATGCCTGACATCAACGTCAGATGTTCTTCTCAACTTCGTGTTGAGCCGACCTTCAAATTCGATGCATGTTTGTTTAACAGATGCCTAACGGCGAGGTCAGATGTTCTTCTCAACTTCGGGTTGAGCCGTCCTTCGGGTTCGATGCCTGTTTGTTTAACAAATGCTTGACAGCGAGGTCAGATGTTCCTATCAACTTCGTGTTGAGCCGGCATTCGGGTTTGATGCCTATTTGTTTAATAGATGCCTGATAGCAAGGTCAGATGTTCCTCTCAACTTCATGTTGAGCCGCCTTTGGGTTCGATGCCTGCTTTTTTAACAGATGCTTGACGGCGAGGTGTGATGTTCTTGTCAAATAAGGGTTGAGCCGGCTTTCAGGTTCGATGCTTGTTTATTTAACAGATGCCTGACAGCGTGTTCAGATGTTCTTCTCAACTTTTGGTTGAGCCGGCCTTCGGGTTCAATGCCTGTCTGTTTAACTAATGCCTGACACCGAGGTTAGATGTTCTTCTAAACTCCGGGTTGAGCCGCCCTTCGGGTTCAATGCATGTCTGTTTAACAGATGCATGGCGGGAAGGTCAAATGTTTCTCTCAACTTTGTGTTGAGCCGCCCTTCGGGTTCGATGCCTGTTTGTTTAACAGATGCCTGACGGCGAGGTCTAATATTCTTATCAACTTCGGGTTTAGTCGCCCTTCGGGTTCGATGCCTGTTTGTTTAACAGATACCTGACGGCGAGGTCCGATGTTCTTTTCAACTTCAGGTTGAGCCGGCCTTCGGGTTCGATGCCTACTTGTTTATTAGATGTCTGACGGTGATGTCTTGTGTTCTTCTCAACTTCGGGTTGAGCCGACCTTCAGATTCGATGCCTATTTTTTTAACAAATGCTTGAGAGTGAGGTCAGATGTTCCTATCAACTTCGTATTGAGCCGGTCTTCGGGTTCGATGCCTGTTTGTTTAACTCATGCCTGACAGCAAGGTCATATGTTCTTCTCAACTTCGGGTTGAGCCGACCTTCAAATTCGATGCGTGTTTGTTTAACAGATGCCTGACGGCGAGGTCAGATGTTCTTCTCAACTTCGGGATTAGTCGCCCTTCGAGTTCGATGCCTGTTTGTTTAACAAATGTTTGACGGCGAGGTCAAATGTTCCTCTTAACTTCGTGTTAAGCCGGCCTTTGGGTTTGATGCCTGTTTGTTTAATAGATGCCTGATGGCGAGGTTAGATGTTCCTCTCAACTTCATGTTGGGCCGGCCTTTAGGTTCGATGCCTGTTTGTTTAATAGATACTTGACGGCAAGGTGAGATGTTCTTGTCAACTAAGGGTTGAGACGGCCTTCGGGTTCGATGCCTGTTTGTTTAACGGATGTCTGACGGCGAGGTCAGATATTCTTCTCAACTTCGTGTTGAGCCAGCCTTTGGGTTTGATGCCTGTTTTTTTAACAGATGCCTGATGGCGAGGTCAGATGTTCCTCTTAACTTCAAGGTTAGCCGACCTTTGGGTTCGATGCCTGTTTGTTTAACAGATGCTTAAGGCAAGGTCAGATGTTCTTGTCAACTAAGGGTTGAGACGGTCTTCGGGTTCGATGCCTGTTTGTTTAACAGAGGCCTGACGGCAAGGTCAGATGTTCTTCTCAACTTCGGGTTGAGCCGGCCTTCGGGTTCGATGCATGTTTGTTTAACAAATGCCTGACACCAAGGTCAAATGTTCTTCTCAACTACGGGTTTAGCCGCCCTTCAGTTTCAATGCCTGTCTGTTTAACATATGCATGACGGCAAGGTCAAATGTTCATCTCAATTTCATGTTGAGCCGGCCTTCAGGTTTGATGCATGTTTGTTTAACAGATGCCTAACGGTGAGATCTAATGTGCTTATCAACTTCGGCTTTAGCCGCGCTTCGGGATCGATGCGTGTTTGTTTAACAGATGCTTCACGGCGAGGTCAGATATTCTTCTCAACTTCATGTTGATTCGACCTTCGGGTTCGATGCCTGTTTGTTTAATAGATACCTGACGGCGAGGTCAGATGTTCTTCTCAACTTCCGGTTGAGCCGACCTTCATGTTCGATGCCTGTTTGTTTAACAGATGCCTAACGGCAAGGTCAGATTTTCTTCTCAACTTTGGGTTGAGCCGGTCTTCGGATTCGATGCCTGTTTGTTTAACAGTTGCTTGACAGCAAGGTCAGATGTTCCTCTCAACTTCGTGTTGAGCTGGCATTCGGGTTTGATGCCTGGTTTTTAACAGATGCCTAACGGTGAGGTCAGATGTTCCTCCCAACTTCGTGTTGAGCCGACCTTCGGGTTCGATGCCTGTTTATTTAACAGATGCCTGATGGCGAGGTCAGATGTTTTTCTAAACTTCTTGTTGAGCCGACCTTCGGGTTCGATGCCTGTTTGTTTAACAGATGCCTAACGGCGAGGTCAGATGTACTTCTCAACTTCGTGTTGAGCCGACCTTCGGGTTCAATGCCTATTTTTTTAACAGATACTTGACGACGAGGTAAGATGTTCTTCTTAAATTCAAGTTCAGCCGGCCTTCGGGTTCGATGCCTGTTTGTTCAACAAATGCCTGACGGCGAGGTCATATAGTCTTCTCAACTTTGGGTTGAGCTGGCCTTCGAATTCGGTGCGTGTTTCTTAACAGATGCTTGACGGCGAAGTCAAATGTTCCTCTCAACTTTGTGTTGAGCCGACCATCGGGTTCGATTCCTGTTTATTTAACAGATGCTTGATGGCAAGGTCAGATGTTCTTGTCAACTAAGGGTTGAGACAGCCTTCTGGTTCGATGCTTGTTTGTTTAACAAATGCCTGACGGCGAGGTCAAATGTTCTTCTCAACTTCGGGTTGAGCCGGCCTTCGGGTTTGATGTCTGTCTGTTTAACTGATGCCTGACATCAAGGTCAGATGTTCTTCTCAACTACGGGTTGAGCCGCCCTTCGAGTTCAATGCCTGTCTGTTTAACAGATGCATGACGGCAAGCTCAAATGTTCCTCTCAACTTCGTGTTGAGCCGGCCTTCGGGTTCGATGCATGTTTGTTTAACAGATGCCTGATGGCGAGGTCTAATGTTCTTATCAACTTCGGGTTTAGCCGCCCTTCGAGTATGATGCCTGTCTGTTTAACAGATGCCTTACAGCGAGATCAGATGTTCTCCTCAACTTCGTGTTGAGCCGGTCTTCGGGTTCGATGCCTATTTGTTTACAGATACCTGGCGGCGAGGTCAGATGATATTCTCAACTTCGGGTTGAGCCGGCCTTCGGTTTCGATGCCTGACGGCGAGGTCATATGTTCTTCTCAACTTCGGGTTTAGCCGACCTTCAGATTATATGCCTGTTTTCTTAACAGATGCTTGACAGCGAGGTCAGATGTTCCTCTCAACTTCGTATTGAGCCGGCCTTCGGGTTTGATGCCTGTTTGTTTAACTGATGCCTGACAGCAAGGTCATATATTCTTCTCAACTGCGGGTTGAGCCGACCTTCAAATTCGATGCGTGTTTATTTAACAGATGTCTGACGGCGAGGTCAGGTGTTCTTCTCATCTTCGGGTTGAGCCGCCCTTCAGGTTCGACGCCTGTTTGTTTAACAAATGCTTGACGGCGAGGTCCGATTTTCCTCTCAACATCATGTTGAGACGGCCTTTGGGTTTGATGCCTGTTTTTTTAATAGATGCCTGATGGCGAGGTCAGATGTTCCTCTCAACTTCATGTTGAGCCGACCTTTGTGTTCGATGCCTATTTGTTTAACAGATGCTTGACGAGTTCGATGCCTTTTTGTTTAACAGGTGCCTGACGGCGAGGTCAGATGTTCTTCCCAACTTCCGGTTGAGCCGGCCTTCAGATTCGATGCCTATTTGTTTAACAGATGCTTGACAGCGAGGTCAGATATTCCTTTCAACTTCCTTTTAAGCCGGCCTTCGGGTTCGATGCCGGTTTGTTTAATTGATGCCTGACAGCAAGGTCAGATGTTCTTCTCAACTTCGGGTTGAGCCGACCTTCAAATTCGATGCGTGTTTTTTTAACAGATGCCTGACGGCGAGGTCAGATGTTCTTCTCAACTTCGGGTTGAGCCGCCCTTCGGGTTCGATGCCTGTTTGTTTAACAAATGCTTGACGGCGAGGTCAGATGTTCCTATCAACTCCGTGTTGATCCGGTCTTCGGGTTTGATGTCTGTTTGTTTAATAGGTGCCTGATGGCGAGGTCAGATGTTCCTCTCAACTTCAAGTTGAGCCGACCTTTGGGTTCGATGCCTGTTTGTTTAACAAATGCTTGACGGCGAGGTCCGATTTTCCTCTCAACATCATGTTGAGACGGCCTTTGGGTTTGATGCCTGTTTTTTTAATAGATGCCTGATGGCGAGGTCAGATGTTCCTCTCAACTTCATGTTGAGCCGACCTTTGTGTTCGATGCCTATTTGTTTAACAGATGCTTGACGAGTTCGATGCCTTTTTGTTTAACAGGTGCCTGACGGCGAGGTCAGATGTTCTTCCCAACTTCCGGTTGAGCCGGCCTTCAGATTCGATGTCTATTTGTTTAACAGATGCTTGACAGCGAGGTCAGATATTCCTTTCAACTTCGTGTTAAGCCGGCCTTCGGGTTCGATGCCGGTTTGTTTAATTGATGCCTGACAGCAAGGTCAGATGTTCTTCTCAACTTCGGGTTGAGCCGACCTTCAAATTCGATGCGTGTTTTTTTAACAGATGCCTGACGGCGTGGTCAGATGTTCTTCTCAACATCGGGTTGAGCCGGCCTTCGGGTTCAACGCCTGTCTGTTTAACTGATGCCTGACACCGAGGTCAGATGCTCTTCTCAACTACGGGTTGAGCCGCCCTTCGGGTTCAATGCTTGTCTGTTTAACAGATGCATGACGTGAAGGTCAAATGTTCCTCTCAACTTCGTGTTGAGCCGACCTTCGGGTTCGATGCCTGTTTGTTTAACAGATGCCTGACAGCGAGGTCTAATGTTTTTATCAACTTCGGGTTTAGTCGCCCTACGGGTTCGATGCCTGTTTGTTTAACATATGCCTGACAGCGTGGTCTGATGTTCTTCTCAACTTCGGGTTGAGGCGTCCTTCGGGTTCAATGCCTTTCTGTTTAACTGATGCCTGACACTGAGGTCAGGTGTTCTTCTCAACTACCGCTTGAGCCGCCCTTCGGGTTCAATGCCTGTCTGTTTAACAGATGCATGACGGGAAGGTCAATTGTTCCTCTCAACTTTGTGTTGAGCCGGCCTTCGGGTTTTGATGCCTGTTTGTTTAACAGATGCCTGACGGCGAGGTCTAATGTTCTTATCAACTTCGGGTTTAGTCGCCCTTCTGGTTCGATGCCTGTTTGTTTAACAGATACCTGACGGCGAGGTCAGATGTTCTTCTCAACTTCGGGTTGATCCGCCCTGCAGATTCGATGCCTGTTTGTTTAACAAATGATTGACCGCGAGGTCATATTTTCCTCTCAACTTTGTGTTGAGCCAGACTTCGGGTTCCCGTGTTTGTTTAACAGATGCGTGATGGTGAGGTCAGATGTTCCTCTCAACTTCAAATTGATCCGGCCTTTGGGTTCGATGCCTGTTTATTTAACATATGCTTTACAGCGATGTCAGATGTTCCTCTCAACTTCGTATTGAGCCGGCCTTCGGGTTCGATGCCTGTTTGTTTAACTGATTCCTGACAGCGAGGTCAGATGTTCTTCTCAACTTCAGGTTGAGCCGACCTTCAAATTCGATGCGTGTTTGTTTAACAGATGACTGACTGCGAGGTCAGATGTTCTTCTCAACTTTGGGTTGGGTAGCCCTTCAGGTTCAATGCCTGTTTGTTTAACAAATGCTTGACGGCGAGGTCAGATGTTCCTCTCAACTTCGTGTTGAGCCGGCCTTCGGTTTTGATGCCTGTTCGTTTAATATATGCCTGATGGCGAGGTCAGATGTTCCTATAAACTTCATGTTGAGCAGGCCTTTGGGTTTGATGCCTGTTTGTTAAACAGATGCTTGACGGCAAGGTGAGATGTTCTTGTCAACTAAGGGTTGAGACGACCGTCGGGTTCGATGTCTGTTTCTTTACCAGATGCTTGACGGCGAAGTCAAACGTTCCTCTCAACTTCGTGTTGAGCCGGCCATCGAGTTCGATGCCTATTTGTTTAACAGATGTCTGACAGCGAGGTCTGATGCCTGACAGCGAGGTCAGATATTCTTATCAACTTTGGGTTAGGCCGGCCTTCGGATTCGATGCCTGTTTCTTTACCAAATGCTTGACAGTGAAGTCAAATGTTCCTCTCAACTTCGTGTTGAGCCGGCCATCGGGATCGATGCCTATTTGTTTAACAGATGTCTGACAGCAAGGTCTAATGTTCTTATCAACTTCAGGTTGAGCTGCCCTTCGGGTTTGATGCCTGTTTGTTTAACAGATGCCTCACGGTGAGGTCAAATGTTCCTCTCAACTTCGTGTTGAGCCGGTCTTCAGGTTCGATGCTTGTTTGTTTAACAGATACCTGACGGCGAGGTCAGATGTTCTTCTCAACTTCCGGTCGAGCCGGCCTTCGGGATCGATGCCTGTTTGTTTAACAGATGCCTAACGGCGAGGTCAGATGTTCTTCTCAACTTCGGGTTGAGCCGGCCTTCAGATTCGATGCCTGTTTTTTTAACAGATGCTTGCCACCAAGGTCAGATGTTCCTCTCAACTTCGTGTTGAGCCAGCCTTTGGGTTCGATGCCTGTTTTTTTAACTGATGCCTGACAGTGAGGTCAAATGTTCTTCTCAATATAAGCTTGAGTCGCCTTCAAATTCGATGCGTCTTTGTTTAACAGATACCTGACGGCGTGGTCAAATGTTCTTCTCAACTTCGGTTTGAGCCGCCCTTCGTTTCCGATGCCTGTTTGTTTAAGAAATGCTTCACGGCGAGGTCGGATGATCCTCTTAACTTCGTGTTGAGCCGGCCTTCGGGTTTGATGTCTGTTTTTTTAACAGATGCCTGATGGCGAGGTCAGATGTTCCTCTCAACTTCAAGTTGAGTCGGCCTTTGGGTTCGATGCCTGTTTGTTTAACAGATGATTGACGGCGAGGTCAGATGTTCTTGTCAACTAAAGGTTGAGACGGCCTTCGGCTTCGATGACTGTTTGTTTAACAGATGCTTGACGGCAAGGTCAGATGTTCTTCTCAACTTCGGCTTGAGTCGGCCTTCGGGTTCGATGCATGCCTGACGGCGAGGTCAGATGTTCTTCTCAACTTCGGGTTCGATGCCTGTTTGTTTAACAGATGCCTGACAGCGAGGTCAGATGATTTTCTCAACCTCGGGTTGAGCCGGCCTTCGGATTGGATGCCTGTTTGTTTAAAAGATGCTTAACAGCAAGGTCAGATGTTCCTCTCAACTTCGTGTTGAGCCGACTTTCGGGTTTGATGCCTGTTTTTTTAATAGATGCCTGACGGCGAGGTCAGATGTTCGTCTCAACATCGTGTTAAGCCGACCTTTGGGTTCGATGTATGTTTGTTTAACAGATGCCTGACGGAGAGGTCAAATGTTCCTCTCAGCTTCATGTTGTGCCGGCCTTCGTGTTCGATGCCTATTTATTTAACAAATGCCTGATGGCGAGGTCAGAGGTTCTTCTCGACTTCGTGTTGAGCCGGCCTCCGGGTTCGATGCCTGTTTGTTTAACAGATGCTTGACGGCGAGGTCAGATGTTCTTCTCTACTTCGGCTTGAGCCGACTTTCGGGTTTGATGCCTAATTGTTTAACATATGCCTGACACCGAGGTAGGATGTTCTTCTCAACTACGGGTTCAGCTCCCCTTCGGGTTCATTGCCTGTTTATTTAACAGATGCATGACGGCAAGGTCAAATGTTCCTCTCAAGTTCGTGTTAAACCGGCCTTCAGATTCGATGCCTGTTTTTTTAACAGATGGTTGACAACGAGGTCAGATATTCCTCTCAACTTCGTGTTGAGCCGGCCTTCGGGTTCGATACCTGTTTGCTTAACAAATGCCTGACGGCGAGGTCAGATATTCCTCTCAACTTTGTGTTGATCCGACATTCGAGATCGATGCCTGTTTGTTTAACATATGCCTGATAGCGAGGTCAGATGTTCTTCTCAACTTCGGGTTGAGCCGCCCTTCGGGTTCGATGCTTGTTTGCTTATCAGATGCTTGATGGCGAGGTCAAATGTTCCTCTCAACTTCGTGTTGAGCTGACCTTCGGGTTCGATGCCTGTTTGTTTAACAGATACCTGAAGGCGAGGTTAGAAGTTCTTTTCAACTTTGGGTTGAGCCGGGCTTCGGGTTCGATGCCTGTTTGTTTAACAGATACCTAACGGCAAGGTCATATGTTCTTCTCAACTTCGGGTTTAGCCGACCATCAGATTCGATGCCTGATTTTTTAACAGATGCTTGACAGCGAGGTCAGATGTTCCTCTCAACTTCGTTTTGAGCCGGCCTCCGACTTTGACGCCTATTTGTTTAACAGATGCCTGACGGCGAGGTCAGATGTACTTCTCAACTTCGTATTGAGCCGCCCTTCGGGTTCAATGCCTGTTTGTTTAACAAATGCCTGACGGCGAGGTCAAATATTCTTCTCAACTTTCGGTTGTGCCGGTCTTCGGATTCGATGCCTGTTTCTTTAACAGATGCCTCACGGCAAGGTCAAATGTTCCTCTCAATTTCGTGTTGAGCCGGTCTTCGGGTTCGAAGCCTGGCTTTTTTAACAGATGCCTGACGGTGAGGTCAAATGTTCCTCTAAACTTCGTATTGAGCCGGTCATCGGGTTCGATGTCTGTTTGTTTAACAGATGCCTCACGGCGAGGTCAAATGTTCCTCTAAACTTCCGGTTGAGCCGACCTTCAAATTCGATGTTTGTTTTTTTAACAGATGCTTGACAGCAAGGTCAGATATTCCTCTCAACTTCGTGTTGAGCTGGCCTTCGGGTTCTATGCTTGTTTGTTTAACAAATATCTGACGGCGAGGTCAGATATTCCTCTCAACTTTGTGTTGAGCCAGCCTTCGAGATCGATGTCTGTTTGTTTAACAGATGCCTGACAGCGAGGCCAGATGTTCTTCTCAACTTCGGGTTGAGCCACCCTTCGGGTTCGATGCCTGTTTGCTTATCAGATGCTTGATGGTGAGGTCAAATGTTCCTCTCAATTTCGTGTTGAGCCGACCTTCGGGTTCGATACTTGTTTAGGTAACAAATGACTGACGGCGAGGTCAGATGTTGTTCTCAACTTCGGTTTAGCTGACCATTAGATTTGATGCCTGTTTTTTTAACAGATGCTTGACAGCAAGGTCAGATGTTCCTCTCAACTTCGTGTTGAGCTGTCCTTCGGGTTCGATGCCTGTTTGTTTAACAGATGCCTTACGGCGAGGTCAGATATTCCTCTCAACTTCGTGTTGAGCCGACCTTCGAGATCGATGCCTGTTTGTTTAACAGATGCCTGACAGCGAGGTCAGATGTTCTTCTCAACTTCGTGTTGAGCCGGCTTCCGGGTCCGATGCCTGTTTGTTTAACAGATGCTTGACAGCGAGGTCAGATGTTTCTCTCAACTTCGTGTTGAGCCGACATTCGGGTTTGATGCCTGTTTTTTTAACAAATGCCTGACGGCAAGGTCAGATGTTCCTCTCAACATCGTGTTGAGCCGGCCTTCGGGTTCGATGCCTGTTTGTTTAACAAATACCTGATGGTGAGGTCAGATGTTCTTTTCAACTTTGGGTTGAGCCGACCTTTGGGTTCGATGCCTGTTTGTTTAACAGATTCCTGATGTTACGGTGAGAATCGGGATACCAAGCTATTGATAAACTTGAATCTTTAATTCTTAGATTTAAACCGGACTTTAATTTATCCAAAGGAAAGGTCTAAAGAAAGAAAGAACCTTTTGCGTGATGTAACAACAACGCTAAGAGATTCGGGGATCGGGGGTTTGTTATGCATAGGGTAGGTATTTCACATCCTAGACACCTGTAGTACTCTACAGGAACCTTTTGTTTGTTTGCATGCTACGTTTGGTAAATGTTTGCTAAGGATTGGGATAGGGTAAAGGGGTATGGTTATAGCTTAAAACCTAAGGATAGTTTCTAAGTTTGCTCGCAAAGACGTTGCATCCTCTGCCTATGTATCCTAACTAGGATAGAACCAGAGCAATCGTAGTTCACCTCACTAGGGTTGAAGAACACTTGATTATGATCAAGGTTCAAAGGGGAACAAACATAACAATGTTTGTATAGAGTTTAACAAAACTCTCTAGATCTAAGTTATGACACTGAAGAGGGAAGTAAGTGATCATTACTATGATTCATACATAGAGTTTACAAACTTTATCCTATGGTTCTAGTTGAAGAACACTCCTAGTGTAGGTAAGGCTTTCTAGACTTAAAGCAAAGTCTAATGGCTTGTATTTTCTAACTTAACCAAGCTAGGGTTGAAGATGACTTCACAAAGTCAAGGGAGGGTAATGAACTATCCAATGACACAAGGGTCAAGGGAGAGACTTTTTCTTTGGAAGGAGAGAGAGAGAGAGAGAGAGAGAGAGAGAGAGAGAGAGAGAGAGAGGCAACTTGGATGAGAACTAAAAAGTTCCATCACTTGAGGAAAGAATACTTGATAAAGCAAATGAATAATTGAGCAAGATGAATAATCAAGTAAGCATGCATATTACAATAAGCAAGGATCAAATAATACCAATGGTTACAACCGATAATAAAATATCTTAACAAAGATGAAAACAATAATCATACACATAAGTCACAACTTTAAGGTGATCGTGTTATAAGTTCAAATGTAACAACAATTGGGCATTGATAACAATCAAGTACGCAAGGATTGATCACAACAGTTCAATTCAAGGCTTTAGGAAAGACACAATAACTCATGGTAACAACGAACAAGAAAATGAGATCTCAACATGTTAACAAACATAAAGAAATCAAATACCAATAAATCTCACAAGATCAAATAATCATGGTATGAAGGAAATTTAATCGAAATGCACGGTAACGACCTAAGAATGGATCTACTAACAAGAAGGCAAATAGCATTGTAAAAACAAACAAATATGAGATTACAATCCATTAAATAAAACTATACATCACAATGAGAAAATTTCAAAAAGAACAAGTTAAAAATAATGAGCGATGAACAAGTTACGAAATTCTGAAGTTTGAAGTGATTTATGACAATAAAACAAATAAACAACTTAACTGGAGAGCTTGGAAAAAGGTACCATGAGAACAAAATATTTATGCCCCATTATGATAATAAATCCTCCTCAAGTGAGCAACGACTCTTGCGACGAACAATCTTCAAACCTTTTCTTCCCCAGATTACATGGTCTGTGAGAAGAAGTCATAAGGATGCTTTTACGAAAGAACTGGCATAAAGATGCTTCAATGTCTTCAAACACTTAGAGAGATTTTCAAATCTCGACGTGATTGCCCCAGTTTAACGGTGTTTGTTACAACAAAGTCCTCAAACTGCGGAAGTAACGACTGGGTAACAAACTTGCCCCCGCTAGCTGGTAACTGCAAAAGATTTTCCCCAGACTAAACTGTTCATTGAGAGCTTCATCTGATATTGATCTGGTCGGCTCTGATTAGCTGAACATTATGACAAATGATTAACAAATACTTTAAATTGGTTGCCCCAGGCTGAGCTTCCTTTATCAAGTCAAATTCCCTAGCTGACAACGCTTGTTGGGATTCCTTTGATATTGGATTGTTTTGCACGCAATGTTGTTCATTAAAAATTGGCAATTTTCAATGTAAAATTCATGCAATCTTTTTGAAAACAATTTTTGATGAAACACACACAACAGAGTGATCAAGTGATCTAAGTAAAAGTGATTCAATCATTTTACAAATGATGGATAAAGTGATGAACACACATAATTAACAAAGTTCATTAGGAGTCAGGTTATCCAACCTTGCTGTAATATGCTTTCAAAACAACCTTACCTCAATTAGGTCTTTTAAGGGTTGTAACGTGGTCTGGTTCATGGTTCATGAAACAAAGGATAAAGGCTCAAAGTTATTTGGTCCCACCCGCTCTCCATGATGAACTCCAATCCTATGCTCAGTTAACTTAAACTACACATTCAGGTTCTTACAGACTTAAGAATTGCACTGATGATAGTTGGTGTTGGCTTACAAACCTAGGGTAGTCACAACTCCCTTACAGTATTAGATAGCTTTTGCTATTTGAGGATTTTTAAGAGTAATAACTCTTACAACATTCCTCTCTTTTGTTATCCCTGATCCTTGTCTTCTTTGTTTGAATATACAGTCAATGGGATGCCCCATTTTTGCCTAAGTCTCCTTCATAGGTTTTGACTTAGCGGGCTTTTCAATTTCTTTTTTTCTTCTTCTCTTTTTTTGAGAAAGGAGGTGACTACCTAGTTTAATGAATACGGTGAACTATCATCGTCTTTTATGCTGAAAAGCATCTTCGACACTTTCTTGTTGTGTACGAAGGAAAACCAGAGTGCACTACCTTTATATGAAAAGTGTCTTGTATGCATGTATCTCTAAGTTAACCGAGAACTACCCGCCCCAGGCTTGAGATTTAAGGTTTTATTTGTGTAAAGAAAGAAAAATCCTACTTCTAGGCTCGAGGGGGTTAATGAGGGATTATCTTCCTTATTTCTCCAGTGTTTAGGGATTTGAAACATTGCCTTACATCATCGGCAAAGTTAAATTGAAAGCATATCAACAACAGTTATGGATGTAATTTTCATCATCCTCCCCAATCTTTGCTTTAAACAAAACAAAAGAAATTTTGCATTTTTTCGTATTTCATAACAATGAAAGGAAAAAAGAAAGAGTGAAACGAATGGACTTAATCAAAGGATGCACAAATATTTCATTAATATTGCCAAATTCAAATAAACAAACAGCTTACAAGCAAATCAAATACAAAGAAGTTACAACACATGCTGAAACAGTCTACAGCTGCCAGCCTTAGAGAATTAAAATTGTTTAACAAAACAAGGAAATAGCACTATCAAGGGCCTTCTTCTTTAGTCCACCCTATGCAAGGATGGGGTTGCTTCTTCATCAAGCAGAAGGTTGATTCGTACTCGAGGTTCGCATATCTTGAAAGATATGACTCCTGCTTCAATCATCTCTTTCACCTTATTCTTGAGAATGTAGCACTCCTCAATGTCATGACTAGGCGCTCCATGGTGGAAGGCGCAGAAAGCGTTAGCGATGAAATAACTTTGGTGGCCCCGAGGAAGAACGGGTGGCATTTCCTTTTGAACTAAACCATTCTGCAAGAGTATGGGGAACAACCTTGCATAAGGTATAGGAATACCCAGAGACCCACCATACGGCTGATTGGTGGACGACGCTGATCCTTCTTGTCGTTGGGCCAAGATCAAATCTCTGACAAAATTTGTCAAACTCCTCTTGGCGCGCTTTACCCTTTCTAGCTCGTCAGTGAGCTTCTGATTTTCCTGTTCTTGAGTATCCATTATATCCCTGACAGCAGTAGCGAAAGCTTTGGTGTTACTCTTTAAACGAGCAAATTCTTCCCGGAGGGCTTGGTTTTCCTGCTCAAGGTGATCCATCCATTTGAATGCTAGCTTTTGTGATATACTCTCTCCCTTTTTCTCTGATATCAATATAACACAGAATGAACCAAAGGACTAACGCAGCGATGAATGATATGCAAAATGCTGACGCAAGTGCAAAAGCGCAACTGGTTTTACAAAACTCAGAAGTTTGATTAGGTCAAAACCCTCATTTCATCAATTGTTGGAAAAGTTACAACTTTTTAAAAAAAAATACCAGAGATCGACTGAGTTTTACAAAACTAGTTGCGACATGATATGCTTATGGTGATATGATGGGATGATGCACACATAACATAATGTCAAGTATTCACAAATACGATGCATACACAAAGGCCTCCTAGGCTCAAGATCAAAGCAAGGTCAAAGGTCCACCCATCCCTTAAGGATTTGTACTATGGGTTAATTTGTACCTGCCAAACGGGTTCTTAACGAAGTTCCCAGAGTCATCAACCCATCTTTCGGATATTATCAACTTCCCAAATCACTTGGTAATCGATGATATTCTCAAGAGAGTCTCGTCCAAGTGTAGTATCACGTATCAACTATTTCGGAAATACTTCCTTATAGCCATCGCACTACGTCCTAATAAGGCCAAAGTGGGGTAGAATGTATTCTAAAAGTCCACAGTGTCATGGGCTCCTTCGTCGAAAGTAGCATTGTTTTCACGAATACTCGATCAACAATACTAAACTTTCAAGAGGGCCTACACTGAGTGGTGGTTTCTCAAGTTAGCTTGGTCGGGAATCAACTCCCTATAAGCCTTCTTGAATATACCACCATCCTATCATAATTGCACTCAAGTCCGAGTATAGGACCGTCTCACCACTCAAAGCACCCAATACCCAACAATTAAACAAATATATTGACAAATATACATGTTAAGAAAATATTTACATATATAGCATGCAATTAAACAAAATAGGCTAAACCCTCAAGTTAAGTATTGGAAATCCCCAGTGAAGTCACCATTTCTGTTGCGGTGAGAATCTAGATACCAAGCTATTGATAAACTTGAATCTTTAATTCTTAGATTACAACAGGACTTTAATTTATCCAAAGGAAAGGTCTAAAGAAAGAAAGAACCTTTTGCGCGATGTAACAACAACGCTAAGAGATTCGGGGATCGGGGGTTGGTTATGCATAGGGTAGGTATTTAACATCCTAGACATCTGTAGTACTCTACAGGAACCTTTTGTTTGTTTGCATGCTACATTTGGTAAATGTTTGCTAAGGATTGGGATAGGGTAACGGGTGAAGGTTATAGGTTAAAACCTAAGGATAGTTTCTAAGTTTGCTTGCAAAGACGTTGCGTCCTCTGCCTACGCATCCTAACTAGGATAGAATCAGAACAATCGTAGTTCACCTCACTAGGGTTGAAGAACACTTGAGTATGATCAAGGTTCAAAGGGGAACAAACATAACAATGTTTGTATAGAGTTTAACAAAACTCTCTAGATCTATGTTATGACACTCAAGAGGGAAGTAAGTGATCATTACTATGATTCTTACATAGAGTTTACAAACTCTATCCTATGGTTCTAATTGAAGAACACTCCTAGTGTAGGTAAGGCTTTCTAGACTTAAAGCAAAGTCTAATGGCTTGTATGTTCTAACTTAACTAAGCTAGGGTTGAAGATGACTTCACAAAGTCAAGGGAGGGTAATGAACTATCCAATGACACAAGGGTCAAGGGAGAGACTTTTCCTTTGGAAGACGATAGAGAGAGAGAGAGAGGCAACTTGGATGAGAACTAAAAAGTTCCACCACTTGGGGAAAGAATACTTGATAAAGCAAATGAATAATTGAGCAAGATGAATAATCAAGTAAGCATGCATATTACGATAAGCAAGGATCAAATAATACCAATGGTTACAACCGATAATAAAATATCTTAACAAAGATGATAACAATAATCATACAAATAAGTCACAACTTTAAGGTGATCATGTTATAAGTTCAAATGTTACAACAATTAGGCATTAATAACAATCAAGTACGCAAGGATTGATCACAACAATTCAATCAAGGCTTTAGGAATGACACAATAACTCATGGTAACAACCAACAAGAAAATGAGATCTCAACATGTTAACAAACATAAAGAAATCAAATACCAATAAATCTCACAAGATCAAATAATCATGGTATGAAGGAAATTTAATCGAAACGCACGGTAACGACCTAAGAACGGATCTACTAACAAGCATGCAAATAGAATTGTAAAAAAAAACAAATATGAGATTACAATCCATTAAATAAAACTATACATCACAATGAGAAAATTGCAAAAAGAACGGGTTGAAAATAATGAGCGATGAACAAGTTACGAAATTCTGAAGTTTGAAGTGATTTATGACAATAAAACAAATAAACAAGCAAATAAAAAGAGAAAGGGCCAAGCTGGGAATTGAACCCAGGCCCTTTAGTTTACCAACACATAACAACAACCAACAAGCCACACGCACGTGCAGGTAGTCGGAAGGACAAGATGAAGAAAAAAAATTCACTCATAATGGAAAAATAAAATAACAAAAAGGGTTGATCCAAGGATCGAACCCTGGTTTGGCAAGTGAAAGGCGCATGAGAGAGTAAGGTTTCTACCACTGGGGTGGCTATACATCCGTGTATTTAGCCACCCCCATAAATATATATGGCATATTCATGATGAATTTCTGGGCTAACAAAAACAAGCTAAACAAGCCAAAACGTGAAGGATCAAACTCTATCAATTCTTAATCATTTTTGATGAAATTTTATTCAAACTTGACTATTTTTTCATGAGCATTAAGATGGTGCAGTTGAAATTTTGAAATGAAGCCTTGAAATTGAAACATGATAGAAGATGCAAGGTTGGCAATTGGGATGCATTTTGAAAACTACCAACAGCTATGAGTTCAAATTCATGTAAATGGCATGGCACACACAACATATACATCATAACAGAAGTGTAGAATACTTAAGGCTCAAGCAAAAATTAACAAAAATGGAAATGGCACATGAATTGCAAAATGAAGCATGAAAATGCTGCAACTGTCCTAGCAGATGGGAAGATTGAACATGAACATCATGAGGTCTCAACCAACATATTGGAAATGTAATGAGGAGCAAGTATACAACAGTTACCATACCAAACTCAAACACAAAACATGATTGTTATGCCAAGTAAAGTTGGAAATGAAAGATGCAAGTTTGAAAGCCAAAATCAAGGAGGGAGCATAATCTGTTTGAATCAGTCCCACACACAATCTTCAATCATAATATAAAGTGTGTCCATGCTTTAAAATTGTTCACAAACATCATGGAATTGAAAGTCAACCATTAACTGCTCACTTAACACAATACAATGCAATATTTGAAAACAACAAGATTGGAACAGCTTGAGGTCAGAAAAATGCCACACACAAGTTTCAAATGAGATTGTAAATGAGCCTAACACTTAAGGTTGTCATGAAATGCATACAACAAGAATATGGATACCAAGCTGCATTTTGTACCAAACATAGAGGCAGGCTGTGATAATAGAGAAATAAGGCATACAAGTTGATTGATTCATCCACACACCAATCCTAAATATATTAGAGGTCTAACTATGAATGAGTTACCCTAAAACAAATCAAACCCCAAAAAGTGAAGTGTGTGCAGTTGGTTCAAAACAGTTTGGCAGCATAAGGTACAAACTAGTCTAGCTGTGAATCAATGGTCTCATGTCAAAGGGATAGCACATACATGTTAAAAATGTAAAGATGAATGAGTCTCAACTCAGAAAAACATCATATTGCAAGCAGGGAAGAATTTGGTACATTCATGGTAAATTTGGCTTGAAAGTGCATTTGCAAGTGAAGTGAGAAAGTAGGCAAGAACAGATCAACTAAACCAAGTGCACACATCATTAATATGATAAGGAATGAATTTCAACTCCAAGAATGAGCATATGACAGTTGGATCAAAAAAAGCATGTTGTGGTAGGAAATGTGAAAACACTGTCTTGGCAAGTTTATGTAGCAGCAGGTGCATTTTTCAAATTGTGAAGTTTATGTTGAAACAAACAATATGCACATACCATGAATATGCTAAAAGATGAGACTAAGCTCAGGAAATGGATCAAATCATCATCAAACAGAATGTAGCACGTGAAGCTCATAAATATGCAAAGAAACAATCTCAATTATGCAGCAGGCAATTTCATAACAGTTGGGGAGATTTGATAGCACACACAAGTTTCAAATGAGTAAGACATGGATTTTATGCACCTAGATAAAGTAGAATGCAGTTGAAACAGAATACGGTATGTGTTTTACATCAATGAGGTTTTGAAATGCAAGTGGAGGAATGACAAAGCAGTTTGAACACATAATGGAGATTTGAGCACAATAGGTACCACATACATCTTCAAAACACATTATCAAATAATTCTCCAACTTAGAAAAAAGCAACAACTTCTCCTAACCATAAATGGTATGTTAAACCAAATTTTGACAGCAAAACCAACAATACCTCATGATAGGCCCTAATGGAAAATCTCATGTTTCTCATATTTCAACCAGTCAAACATCATGAGCAAGATCATGCAAGCATTAAACAATGATTTAGAACAATGGAGATACAATCATGGTAGGCACAACAGTCCACTACACAATTCAATAGTGAGGTTAAATGTACTTCTCCACTTCGTGTTGTGCCGGCCTTCGGGTTCGATGCCTTTTTGTTTAACAGATAACTGTCATCGAGGTCAGATGTTCTTCTCAACTTCGGGTTGAGCCGACCTTCGGATTCCACGCCTGTTTGTTTAATAGATGACTTACGATGAGGTCAGTTGTTCTTCTCAACTTCAGGTTAAGCAGGCCTTCGGGTTCCACGCCTTTTTGTTTAACAGATGCCTGACGACGAAGTCAGATGTTCTTCTCAACTTCAGGTTGAGCCGACCTTTAGGTTCAATGCTTGTTTATTTAACAGATGCCTGGCGCCGAGGTCAGATGTTCATCTCAACTTCGGGTTAAGCCGTCCTTCGGGTTCGATTTCTGTTTGTTTAACTGATGCCTAACAGCGAGGTCAGATGTTCTTCTCAATATCGGGTTAAGCCGGCCTTCGGTTTCGATGCCTGTTTGTTTAACAGATCCTTGACGGCGAGGTCAGATATTCTTAGGAACTTTGTGTTGAGCTGGCCTTTGGGTTCGATGCCTGTTTGTTTAATAGATGCCTGAGGGCGAGGTCAGATGTTCCTCTCAACTTCGTGTTGTGCCAGCCTCAGGGTTCGATGCCTGTTTGTTTAACAGATGTCTGACGGCGAGGCAAGATATGCTTCTCAACTTCCGGTTGATCCGGCCTTATTTGTTTAACTGATGCCTGACGGTGATGTCAAATGTTCTTTTCAACTTTGGGTTGAGCCGGCCTTCGGATTTGAAGCCTGTTTGTTTAACAGATGCTTGACAGTGAAGTCAAACGTTCCTCTCAACTTCATGTTGAACCGACCTTCGGGTTCGATGCTTGTTTGTTAAACAGATACCTGACAGCAAGTTCAGATGTTTCTCTCAACTTCGAGTTTAGCCGGCCTTCGGGTTCGATGCCTGTATGTTTAACAGATGCCTGACAGCGAGGTCAGATGTTCCTTTCGACTTCGTGTTAAGCCGGTCTTCAGGATCGATGCCTGTTTATTTAATAGATTTCTGACAGCGAGGTCAGATGTTCTTCTCAACTACGTGTTGAGCCGGCCTCCGGGTTCGATGCCTGTTTGTTTAACATATGCCTGACAGCGAGGTCAGATGTACTTCTAAACTTCGTGTTGAGCCGACCTTTGGGTTCGATGCCTTTCTATTTAACAGATAATTGACATCGAGGTCAGATGTTCTTCTCAACTTCGGGTTGAGCCGGCCTTTGGATTCCACGCCTGTTTGTTTAACAGATGCCTGACGATGAGGTCAGATGTTCTTCTCAACTTCAAGTTGAGCCGGCCTTCGGGTTCCACGCCTGTTTGTTTAACAGATGCCTGACAATGAGGTCAGATGCTCTTCTCAATTTCAGGTTGAAACGACCTTTAGGTTCAATGCTTGTTTGTTTAACAGATTCCTGGCAACGAGGTCAGATGTTCTTGTCAACTTCGGGTTGAGCCGGCCTTCGGGTTTTATTCCTGTTTGTTTAACTGATGCCTAACAGTAAAGTCAGATGTTCTTCTCAACCTCAGGTTGAGCCAGCCATCAAATTTGATGCCTGTTTATTTAACAGATGCCTGACAGCGAGGTCAGATGTTCTTCTCAACATCGGGTTGAGCCGGCCTTCGGGTTCGATGCCTGTTTGTTTAACAGATCCCTGACGACGAGGTCAGGTATTCTAATGAACTTCGTGTTGAGACGGCCTTCGGGTTCGATGCCTGTTTGTTTAACAGATGCCTGACGGAGAGGTCAAATGTTCCTCTCACCTTTGTGTTGAGCCGGCCTCAGGGTTCGATGCCTGTTTGTTTAACAAATGCTTGACGACGAGGTCATATGTGCTTCTCCAATTCCGGTTGAGCTGGCCTTATTTGTTTAACTGATGCCTGACGATAAGGTCAAATGTTCTTCTCAACTTCGGGTTGTGCCGGCCTTCGGGTTTGATACCTGTTTGTTTAATAGATGCTTGACAGTGAAGTCAGTTGTTCCTCTCAACTTCATGTTGAGCCGACATTCGGGTTTGATGCGTGTTTGTTTAACAGATGCCTGATGGTGAGGTCTAATGTTCTTATCAACTTCGGGTTGAGCCCCCTTCGGGTTCGATGCCTGTTTGTTTAACAGATGCCTTACAGCGAGGTCATATGTTCCTTTCAACGTCGTGTTGACCTGCCCTTCGGGTTCGATGCCTGTTTGTTTAACTAATGCCCGATGGGGAGGTCAGATGTTCCTCTCAACTTCAAGTTGAGCCGACCTTCGGGTTCGATGCCTGTTTGTTTAATAGATGTTTGACGGCGAGGTCAGATTTTCTTCTCTACTAAGGGTTGAGACGACCTTTGGATTCGATGCCTGTTTGTTTAACAGATGCCTGACAGCAATGTCAGATGTCCCTCTCAACTTCGTGTTGAGCCAGCCATCAGGTTCGATGCCTGTTTGTTTAACAGATGCCTGACATCAAGGTCAAATGTTCTTCTCGACTTCGTGTTGAGCTGACCTTCGGGATCGATGCCTGTTTGTTTAATAGATGCCTGACAGCGAGGTCAGATGTTCTTCTAAACTTCGTGTTGAGCCGGCCTTCGGGTTCGATGCCTGTTTGTTTAACAGATGCCTGACATCGAGGTTAGATGTTCTTCTCAACTTCAGGTTGAGCCTGCCTTCGGGTTCCACGCCTGTTTGTTTAGCAGATGCCTAACGACGAGGTTAGATGTTCTTCTCAACTTCAGGTTGAGTCGGCCTTTGGGTTCAATGCTTGTTTATTTAACAGATGCCTGGCGGCGAGGTCAGATGTTCTTCTCAACTTCGGCTTGAGCCGGCCTTCGGGTTCGATTCCCATTTGTGTAATTGATGCCTAACAGCAAGGTCAGATGTTCTTCTCAACCTCGGGTTGAGCCGACTATCAAATTTGATGCCTGTTTGTTTAACAGATGCCTGACAGCGAGGTCAGATGTTCTTCTCAACTTCGGGTTAAGCCGGCCTTTGGGTTCGATGCATGTTTGTTTAACAGATCCCTGAAGGCGAGGTCAGATATTCTTATGAACTTCGTGTTGAGCTGACCATCGAATTCGATGCCATTTCGTTTAACAGATGCCTGACGGCGAGGTTAAATGTTCCTCTCAACTTCGTGTTGTGCGAGCCTCAGGGTTCGATGCCTGTTTATTTAATAAATGCCTGACGGCGAGGTCAGATGTACTTCTCAACTTCACGTTAAGCCGGCCCTCGGGTTCGAAGCCTGTTTGTTTAACAGTTGCCTGACGGCGCGGTCAAATGTTCTTCTCAACTTCGGGTTGAGCCGACCTTCGGGTTCGATGCCTGTTTATTTAACAAATGCCTGACAGCGAGGTCAGATGTTCTTCTCAACTTCGGGTTAAGCCGACCTTCAGGTTCGATGCATGACAGCGAGGTCGGATATTCTTCTCAACTTCGGGTTGAACCGGCCTCTGGTTTCAATGCCTGTTTGTTTAACAGATCCCTGACGGCGATGTCAGATGTACTTCTCAACTTTGTGTTGAGCCGGCCTCCGGGTTCGATGCGTGTTTGTTTATCAGATGCCTGACAGCGAGTTTATATGTACTTCTCAACTTCGTGTTGAGCCGGACTTCGGGTTCAATGCCTTTTTATTGAATAGATAACTGACATCGAGGTCAGATGTTCTTCTCAACTTCCGGATGAGCCGGCCTTCGGGTTCCACGCCTATGTGTTTAATAGATGCCTGACGATGATGTCAGATGTTCTTCTCAACTTCAGGTTGAGCCGGCCTTCTGGTTCGATGCTTGTTAGTTTAATAGATGCCTGGCGGCGAGGTCAGATGTTCTTCTCAACTTCGGATTGAGCTGGCATTCGGGTTCGATTCCTGTTTGTTTAACTGATGCATGACAACAAGGTCTGGTGTCCTTCTCAAGCTCAGGTTAAACCGACCATCAAATTCGATGCCTGTTTGTTTAACAGATGCCTGAGAGCGAGGTCAGATGTTCTTCTCAACTTCGGGTTGAGCCGGCCTTCGGGTTTGATGCCTAGTTTTTTTTAACAGATCCTTGACGGCGAGGTCAGATTTTCTTATGAACTTTGTGTTAAGCCGGCCTTCGGGTTCGATGCCTGTTTGTTTAACAGATGCCGGACGGCGAGGTCAGATGTTCCTCTCAACTTCGTGTTGTGCCATCTTCAGGGTTCAATGCCTGTTTGTTTAATAGATGCCTAACGACAAGGTCAGATGTACTTCTAAACTTCGTGTTAAGCCGGCCTTCGGGTTCGAAGCCTGTTTGTTTAACAGATGCCTGACAGCGAGGTTAGATGTTCTTCTCAACTTCCGGTTGAGCCGGCGTTCGGGTTCGATGCCTGTTTGTTTAAGAGTTGCCTGACGGCGTGGTCAGATGTTCTTCTCAACTTCGGGTTTAGCGGACCTTCGGGTTCGATGCCTGTTTATTTAACAGATGACTGGTGGCGAGGTCAAATGTTCTTCTCAACTTTGGGTGCGATTCCCGTTTGTTTAATTGATACCTGACAACGAGGTCAGATGTGCTTCTCAACTTCGGGTTGAGCCGACCTTCAGGTTCGATACCTGTTTGTTTAACAGATTCTTGGAGGCAAGGTTAGATGTTCGTGTCAACTTCGGGTTCGATTCCTGTTTGTTTAACTGATGCCTGACAACGAGGTTAAATGTTATTCACAACTTCAGATTGTGCCGGCCATCAAATTTGATGCCTGTTTGTTTCACAGATGCCTGACAGCGAGGTCAGATGTACTTCTCAACTTCGTGTTGATCCGACTTTCGGGTTCGATGCTTGTTTGTTTAACAGATGCCTGACGGCAAGGTAAGATGTTCTTCTCAACTTTAGGTTGAGCCTGTCATCAAATTCGATGCCTGTTTGTTTAACAGATGCCTGACAGCGAGGTTAGATGTTCTTTTCAACTTCAGGTTGAGCCGGCCATCGAGCTCGATGCCTGTTTTTTTAACAGATCCCTGACAGCGAGGTCAAATATTCCTAGGAACTTCGTGTTGAGCCGCCATTCGGGTTTGATGCCTGTTTGTTTAACAGTTGCCTGACAGCGAGGTCAGATGTTTCTTCTCAACTTCGGGTTGAGCCGCCTTTCGGGTTTGATGCCTATTTGTTTAATAAATGCCTCACAGCGAGGTCAGATGTTCCTCTCAACTTCGTGTTGAGCCGGCCTTCGAGTTCGATGCATGTTTGTTTAACAGATTCCTGACAGCGAGGTCAGATTTTGTTCTCAACTTCGGGCTGAGTCGACCTTCAAGTTTGATGCCTGTTTGTTTCTTAGATTTTTGCGGCAAGGTCAGATGTTCTTCTCAACTTCGGGTTCGATTCCTGTTTGTTTAATAAATGCCTGACAACGAGGTCAGATGTTCTTCTCAACTTCGGGCTGAGCCAGCCATTAAATTCGATGCCTGTTTGTTTCACATATGCCTGACAGCAAGGTCAGATGTTCTTCTCAACTTCAGACTGAGCCGGCCTCCGGGTTCGATGCCTATTTGTTTAACGGATCCCTGACGGAGAGGTCAGATGTACTTCTCAACTTCGTGTTGAGCCGGACTTCGGGTTCGATGCCTGTTTGTTTAACAGATGCCTAACGATGAGGTCAGATGTTCTTCTCAACTTTGGGTTTAGCCGGCCTTCGGCTTCGATTCCTGTTTGTTTAACAGATGCCTGACGGCGAAGTCAGATGTTCTTCTCAACTTTGGGTTGAGCCGACCTTTAGGTTCAATGCCTGTTTGTTTAACAGATGCTTGGCATTGTGGTCATATGTTCTTCTCAACTTCGAGTTTGTTTCTTATTTGTTTAACTGATGCCTTACAACGAGGTCAAATATTATTCTCAACTTCGGGGTGAGCTGGCCATCAAATTCGATGCCTGTTTGTTTAACAGATGTCGGACAGCGAGGTCAGATATTCTTCTCAACTTCGGGTTAAGCAGGCCTTCGAGTTCGATGCCTTTTTGTTTAACAGATGCCTTACGGCGAGGTCAGATGTTCTTCTCAACTTTGGGTTGAGCCGACCATCAAATTCGATGTCTGTTTGTTTAACAGATGCCTGACAGCGAGGTCAGATGTTCTTCTCAACTTCGAGTTGAGCCGGCCTTCGGGTTCGATGCTTGTTTGTTTAATAGATCCCTGAAGGCGAGGTCAGATATTCCAATGAACTTCGTGTTGAGCCGGCCTTCGGGTTCGATGCCTGTTTGTTTAACAGATGCCTGGCGCCGAAGTCATATGTTCTTCTCAACTTCGGGTTAGGCCGACCTTCAAGTTCGATGCCTGTTAGTTTAACAGATGCCTGGCGGCGATGTCATATGTTTTTCTCAACTTCGAGTTCGATTCTTGTTTGTTTAACTGATGCCTGATAACAAGGTTAGATGTTCTTCTCAACTTCGGGTTGAGCCGACCATCAAATTCGATGCCTGTTTGTTTAACAGATGCCGGACAGCGAGGTCAGATGTTGTTCTCAACTTCGGGTTGCACCAGCCTCCGGGTTCGATGCCTGTTTGTTTAACAAATCCTTGACGGGGAGGTCAGATGTACTTCTCAACTTCGTGTTGAGCCGGATTTCGGGTTCGATGCCTGTTTGTTTAACAGATGCCTGACAGCAAGGTCAGATGTTCTTCTCAACATCGAGTTGAGCAGGCCTTCGGGTTCGATGCCTTTTTGTTTAACAGATGCCTTACGACGAGGTCAGATGTTCTTCTCAACTTTGGGTTGAGCCGACCATCAAATTCGATGCCTGTTTGTTTAACAGATGCCTGACAGCGAGGTCAAATGTTCTTCTCAACTTCGGGTTGAGCCGGCCTTCGGGTTTGATGCCTGTTTGTTTAACAGATCATTGAAGGCGAGGTCAGATATTCCAATGAACTTTGTGTTGAGCCGGCCTTCGGGTTCGATGCCTGTTTGTTTAACAGATGCTTGACGGCGAAGTCAGATGGTCTTCTCAACTTCGGGTTGAGCCGACCTTCCGGTTTGATGCTTGTTTGTTTAACAGATGCCTGGCGGCATGGTCATATGTTCTTCTTAACTTTGAGTTCAATTCTTGTTTGTTTATCTGATGCCTGACAACAAGGTCAGATGTTCTTCTCAACTTCGGCTTGAGCCGACCATCAAATTCGATGCCTGTTTGTTTAACAGATGTCGGACAGCAATGTCAGATGTTCTTCTCAACTTCAGGTTGAGCCGGCCCCCGGGTTTGATGCATGTTTGTTTAACAGATCCTTGATGGCGAGGTCAGATATACTTCTCAACTTCGTGTTGAGCCGGCCTTCGGGTTCGATGCCTGTTTGTTTAAGAGATGCCTGACGGCGAGGTCAGATGTTCTTCTCAACTTCGGGTTGAGCAGGCCTTCGGGTTTGATGCCTGTTTGTGTAACAGATGCCTTACGACGAGGTCTGATGTTCTTCTCAACTTTGGGTTGAGCCAACCATCAAATTTGATGCCATTTTGTTTAACAGATGCCTGACAGCGAGGTCAGATGCTCTTCTCAACTTCGGGTTGTGCCGGCCTTCGGGTTCGATGCCTGTTTGTTTAGTAGATCCCTGAAGGCGAGGTCAGATATTCCAATGAACTTCGTGTTGAGCCGACATTCGGGTTCGATGTCTGTTTGTTTAACTGATGCCTGACGGCAAGGTTAGATGTTCTTCTCAAATTTGGGTTTGATTCCTGTTTGTTTAATAAATGCCGCACAGCGAGGTTAGATGTTCTTCACAACTTCGGGATGAGCCAGCCTTTGGGTTCGATGCATGTTAGTTTAATAGATACCTGATGGGGAGGTCAGATGTTCCTCTCAACTTCGTGTTGAGTCGGCCTCCGGGTTCGATGCCTATTTGTTTAACAGATGCCAGACGGCGAGGTTAGATGTACTTCTCAACTTCGTATAGAACCGACCTTCGGGTTCGATGCCTGTTTGTTTAACAGATACCTGACGACGAGGTAAGATGTTCTTCTCAAATTCAGGTTGAGTCGGCCTTCGGGTTTGATGCCTGTTTGTTTAACAAATGTATGACGGCCAGGTCAGATATTCTTCTCAACTTCGTGTTGAGCTGGTCATCGGGTTCGATGCCTGTTTGTTTAACAGATGCCTGACGGTGAGGTCTAATGTTCTTGTCAACTTCATGTTGAGCCGCCCTTCGGGTTCGATGCCTGTGTGTTTAACAGATGCCTCATAACGAGGTCAAATGTTCCAATCAAATTTGTGTTGAGCTGGCCTTCGGGTTCGATGCCTGTTTGTTTAACAGATGCCTGACGGCGAGGTCAGATATTTGTCTCAACTACGGGTTGAGACGGTCTTCGTGTTCGATGCCTGTTTGTTTAACAGATGCCTCACAACGAGGTTAGATGTTCTTCACAACTTCCGGATGAGCTAGCCTTCGGGTTTGATGCATGTTTGTTTACTAGATGCCTGACGGCGAGGTCAGGTGTTCTTGTTAACTTTAGGTTGAGCCGCCGTTCGGGTTCGATGCCTGTTTTTTTAACAGATGCCTCACGACGAGGTCAAATTTTCATCTCAACTTCGTGTTAAGCCGACCTTCGGGTTTGATGCCTGTTTGTTTAACAGATACCTGACAGCGAGGTAAGATGTTCTTCTCAAATTCAGGTTGAGCCGGCCTTTGGGTTCGATGCTTGTTTATTTAACAAATGTCTGACGGCGAGGTCGGATATTCTTCTCAACTTCGTGTTGAACCGGCCATCGAGTTAGATGCCTGTTTGTTTAACATATTCCTGACGGCGAGGTCTAATGTTCTTGTCAACTTCGAGTTTGGCCGCCCTTCGGGTTCGATGCCTGTGTGTTTAACATATGCCTCACGGAAAGGTCAAATGTTCGTCTCAACTTCGTGTTGAGCCGGCCTTCGGGTTCGATGCCTATTTGTTTAACAGATGCCTGACAGCGAGGTCAGATATTTTGCTCAACTACGGGTTGAGACGACCTTTGTGTTCGATGCCTGTTTGTTTAATATATGCCTCACAGCAAGGTTACATGTTCTTCACAACTTCGGGATGAGCCAGCCTTCGGGTTTGATGCATGTTAGTTTAACAGATGCCTGACGACGAGGTCAGATGTTCCTCTCGTCTTCGTGTTGTGCCGGCCTTCAGGTTCGATACCTATTTGTTTAACAGATGCCTGATGGGGAGGTCAGATGTTCTTCTCAACTTCATGTTGAGCCGACCTCCGAGTTCAATGCCTATTTGTTTAACAGATGCCTGACGGCGAGGTCAGATGTACTTCTCAATTTCGTGTTGAACTGACCTTCGGGTTCGATGCTTGTTTGTTTAACAGATACCTGACGGCGAGGTAAGATGTTCTTCTCAAATTCAGGTTGAGCCGGCCTTCGGGTTCGATGCCTGTTTGTTTAACAAATGTCTGACGGCGAGGTCAGATATTCTTCTCAACTTCGTGTTGACCCGGTCATCGAGTTAGATGCCTGTTTGTTTAACAGATGCCTGACGACGAGGTCTGATGTTCTTGTCAACTTCGGGTTTGGCCGCCCTTCAGGTTTGATGCCTGTGTGTTTAACATATGCCTCACGGCAAGGTCAAATGTTCCTCTTAACTTTGTGTTGAACCGGCCTTCGGGGTCGATGCCTATTTGTTTAACAGATGCCTGATGGCGAGGTCAGATGATTTGCTCAACTACGGGTTGACACGGCCTTCATGTTTGATGCCTGTTTGTTTAATAGATGCCTCACGGCAAGGTTAGATGTTCTTCACAACTTCGGGATGAGCCAGCCTTCGGGTTTGATGCATGTTTGTTTAACAGATGCCTGACGGCGAGGTCAGATGTTCTTGTCAACTTTAGGTTGAGCCGCCGTTCAGGTTCGATGCTTGTTTTTTTAATCGATGCCTCATGACGAGGTCAAATTTTCATCTCATATTCGTGTTAAGCCGACCTTCGGGTTCAATGCTTGTTTGTTTAACAGATGCATAACGGCGAGGTCAAATGTTTTTCTCAACTACGGGTTGAGACGGCCTTCGGGTTCGATGTCTGTTTGTTTAATAGATGCCTGATGGCGAGGTCATAATTTCCTCTCAACTACGTGTTGATCCCGCCTTCGGGTTCGATGCCTGTTTGTTTAATAGATATTTGATGGAGAGGTCAGATGTTCTTCACAACTTCGGGTTGAGCCGGCCTTCGGGTTCGATGTCTGTTTGTTTAACAAATGCTTGACAGTGAGGTCAGATGTTCTTCTTATCTTTTGGTTGAGTCGACCTTCGGGTTCGATGCTTGTTTGTTTAACATATGCTTGAAGGCGAGGTCAGTTGTTCCTCTCAACTTCGTGTTGAGCCGGCCTTCGGGTTCAATGCTTGTTTGTTTAACAAATGCCGGACGGCGAGGTCAGATCTTCCTCTCAACTTCGTGTTGTGCCGACCTTCGGGTTCGATGCTTGTTTATTTAACAGATGCCTAATGGGGAGGTCAGATGTTCTTCTCAACTTCGTGTTGAGCCGGCCTCCGGGTTTGATGCCTGTTTGTTTATTAGATGCCTGACGGCGAGGTCAGATGTACTTCTCAACTTCGTGTTGAACCGGCCTTCGGGTTCGATGCCTGTTTGTTTAACAGATACCTGACGGCGAGGTAAGATGTTCTTCTCAAATTCAGGTTGAGCCGACTTTCAGGTTCGATGCCTGTTTGTTTAACAAATGTCTGACGGCGAGGTCAAATGTTCCTCTCAACTTCGTGTTGAGTCCGCCATCGAGTTTGATGAATGTTTTTTTAACAGATGCCTGAAGACGAGGTCAAATGTTCTTGTCAACTTTGGGTTGAGCCACCCTTCGGGTTCGATGCCTGTGTGTTTAACAGATGCCTCACGGCGAGGTCAAATGTTCCTCTCAACTTCGTATTGAGCTGGCCTTCGGGTTCGATGCTTATTTGTTTAACAAATGCCTGACGGCAAGGTCAAATGTTCTTCTCAACTTAAGGTTGAGCCGCCGTTTGGATTCGATGCCTGTTTGTTTAACTAATGCGTCACAACGAGGTCAACTTTTCCTGTCAACTTCGTGTTAAGCCGACCTTCGGGTTCGATGCCTGTTTGTTTAACAGATGTGTCGCGGTGAGGTCAGATATTTTTCTCAACTACGTGTTGAGACGGCCTTCAGTTTCCATGCCTGTTTGTTTAACAGATGCCTCACAGCGAGGTTAGATGTTCTTCTCAACTTCGGGGTGAGCCATCCTTCGGGTTTGAGGCATGTTTGTTTAACATATGCCTGACGGCGAGGTCAGATGTTCTTCTCAACTTCGGGTTGAGCCGCCCTTCGGGTTCGATTCCTGTTTGTTTAACAAATGTCTGACGGCGAGGTTAAATGTTCCTCTCAACTTCGTGTTGAGTCGGCCATCGAGTTCGATGCTTGTTTCTTTAACAGATGCCTGAAGACGAGGTCAAATGTTCTTGTCAACTTTGGGTTGAGCCGCCCTTCGGGTTCGATGCCTGTGTGTTTAACAGATGCCTTACGGCGAGGTCAAATGTTCCTCTCAACTTCGTGTTGAGCCGGCCTTCAGGTCCGATGCCTGTTTGTTTAACAAATGCATGACGGCAAGGTCAACGTTTCTTCTCAACTTCGGGGTGAGCCATCCTTCGGGTTTGAGGCATGTTTGTTTAACATATGCTTGACGGCGAGGTCAGATGTTCTTCTCAACTTCGGGTTAAGCCGCCCTTCGGGTTCGATGCCTGTTTGTTTAACAGATGCCTGATGGCGAGGTCAAATTTTCCTCTCAACTTCGTGTTGAGCCGGCCTTCGGGATTGATGCCTGTTTGTTTAACAGATACCTGATGGCGAGGTCAGATGTTCTTCTCAACTTCGGGTTGATCCGACCTTCGGGTTCGATGCCTGTTTGTTTAACAGATGCTTGACAATGAGGTCAAATGTTCTTCTCATCTTTTGGTTGAGTCGGCCTTCGGGTTCGATGCTTGTTTGTTTAACATATGCTTGACGGCAAGGTCATATGTTCCTCTCAACTTCGTGTTTAGCCGGCCTTCGGGTTCGATGTCTGTTTGTTTAACAGATGCTTGACGACGATGTCAAATGTTGCTCTCAACTTCGTGTTGAGCAGGGCTTCATGTTCGAAGCCTATTTGTTTAACAGATGCCTGACGGCGAGGTCTAATGTTCTTATCAACTTCGTTTTGAGCCGGCCTTCGGGTTCGATGCCTGTTTGTTTATTAGATGCCTGACAGCGAGGTCAAATGTTCTTCTCAACTTCGGGTTGAGCCGGCCTTCGGGTTCGATGTTTGTTTGTTTAACAGATGCCTTACGGCGAGTTCAAATGTTCCTCTCAACTTCGTGTCGAGCCGACCTTCGTGTTCGATGCATGTTTGTTTAACAGATTCCTGACGGCGACCTCAGATGGTCTTCTTAACATCGGTTTGAGCCGCCCATCGGGTTCGATGCATGTTTGTTTAACAGATGAATGACAGCAAGGTCAAATGTTCCTCTCAACTTCGTGTTGAGCCGACCTTCGGGTTTGATGCCTGTTTGTTTAATAGATGCCTGACGGCAAGGTCTAATGTTCTTATCAACTTCGAGTTTAGCCGCCCTTCCGGTTCGATGCCTGTGTGTTTAACAGATGCCTCACAGTGAAGTCAGATGTTCTTCTCAACTTTGTGTTGAGCCGGCCTTCGGGTTCAATGCCTGTTTGTTTAATAGATACATAACGGCGAGGTCAGATGTTCTTCCAAACTTCCGATTGAGCCGGCCTTCGGGTTCGATCCCTGTTTCTTTAATAAATGCCTGACGGTGAGGTCATATGTTCTTCTCAACTTTGGGTTGAGCCGGCCTTCGGGTTCGATGCCTGTTTGTTTAACAGATGCTTGACAGTGAGGTCATATGTTCTTCTTATCTTTTGGTTGAGTCGGCCTTCAGGTTCGATGTTCGTTTGTTTAACATATGCTTGACGGCGAGGTCAGATGTTCCTCTCAATATCGTGTTGAGCCGGCCTTCGGGTTCGATGCCTGTTTGTTTAACAGATGCCTGACAGTGAGGTCAGATCTTCCTCTCAACTTCGTTTTGTGCCGACCTTTGGGTTCGATGCCTGTTTATTTAACAGATGCCTGATGGGGAGGTCAGATGTTCTTCTCAACTTCGTGTTGAGCCGGCATCCGGGTTCGATGCCTATTTGTTTATTAGATGACTGACGGTGAAGTCAGATGTACTTCTCAACTTCGTGTTGAACCGGCCTTCGGGTTCGATGCCTGTTTGTTTAACAGATACCTGACGGCGAGGTAAGATGTTCTTCTCAAATTCAGGTTGAGCCGACCTTCGGGTTCGATGCCTGTTTGTTTAACAAATGTCTGACGGCGAGGTCAAATGTTCTTCTCAACTTCGTGTTGAGTCGGCCATCGGGTTCGATTCCTGTTTCTTTAACAAATTCCTGAAGGTGAGGTCAAATGTTCTTGTCAACTACGGGTTGAGCCGCCCTTCGGGTTCGATGCCTGTTTGTTTAACAGATGCCTTACGGCGAGGTCAAATGTTCCTCTCAACTTCATGTTGAGCCGGCCTTCGGGTTCGATGCCTGTTTGTTTAACAGATGCCTAACGCCGAGGTCAAATGTTTTTCTCAACTATAGTTTGAGACGGACTTCGGGTTTGATGCCTGTTTGTTTAATAGATGCTTGATGGGGAGGTTAGATGTTCTTCTCAACTTCGGGGTGAGCCAGCCTTCGAGTTTGATGCATGTTTATTTAACAAATGCCTGACGGCGAGGTCATTTGTTTTTCTCAACTTTGGGTTGAGCCGCCCTTCGGGTTCGATGCCTGTTTGTTTAACAGATGCCTGATGGCGAGGTCAAATGTTCTTCTCAACTTTGGGTTGAGCCGGTCTTCGGGTTCGATGCCTGTTTGTTTAACAGATGCTTGACAGCATGGTCAGATGTTCTTCTCAATGTTTGGTTGAGCCGGCCTTCAGGTTCGATGCTTGTTTGTTTAACATATGCTTGACGGCGCGGTAAGATATTCCTCTCAACTTCGTGTTGAGCCGGCCTTCGGGTTGGATGCCTGTTTGTTTAGCATATGCCTGACGGCGAGGTCAGATGTTGCTCTCAATTTCGTGTTGAGCGGGACTTCGTGTTCGAATCCTATTTGTTTACCAGATGCCTGATGGCAAGGTCTAATGGTCTTATCAATTTTGTGTTGAGCTGGCCTTCACGTTCGATGCCTGTTTGTTTAACAGATGCCTGACGGCGAGGTCAGATGTTCTTCTAAACTTCGGGCTGAGCCGGCCTTCGAGTTCGATGCCTGTTTGATTAACAGATGCCTGACTGTGAGGTCAGATGTTCTTCTCAACTTCAGGATGAGCCGGACTTCGAGTTCGAGGCATGTTTGTTTAACAGATGCCTAACAGTGAGGTCAGTTGTTCCTCTCAACTTCGTGTTGAGCCGGCCTTCGGGTTTGATGCCTGTTTTTTTAACAGATGCCTGGCGGCGTGTCAGATTGTCTTATTAACAGATGCCTGGCGGCAAGGTCAGATGTTCCCCTCAACTTCATTTTGAGTCGGCCTTCGGGTTCGATGCTTGTTTGTTTCACAGATGCTAGACAGCGAAGTCAAATGTTCCTCTCAACTTCGTGTTGAGCCGTCCTTCCGGTTTGATGCCTGTTTGTTTAACAGATACCTGATGGCGAGGTCACATGTTCCTCTCAACTTCAAGTTAAGCCGGCCTTTGGGTTCGATGCCTGTTTGTTTATTAGATGCTTGACATCGAGGTCAGATGTTCTTGTCAACTAAGGGTTGAGACCGCCTTCGGGTTCGATTCCTGTTTGTTTAACAGATGCCTGACGGCAAGGTCAGATGTTCTTCTCAACTTCGGGTTGAGCCGGCCTTCGGGTTCGATGCCTGTTTGTTTAACATATGCTTGACACCGATGTCAGATATTCTTCTCAACTATTGGTTGAGCCGCCTTCGGGTTCAATGTCTGTCTGTTAAACAGATGCATGACGGCAAGGTCAAATGTTCCTCTCAACTTCGTGTTGAGTCGGCCTTCGGGTTCGATGCTTGTTTGTTTAACAGATGCCTGACGGCGAGGTCTAATGTTCTTATCAACTTCGAGTTTGATGCCTGTTTTTTTAACAGATGCCTCACGGCGATGTCAGATGTTATTTTCAACGTCGTGTTGAGCCGACCTTCGGGTTCGATGTTTGTTTGTTTAATACATACCTGACGGCGAGGTCAGATGTTCTTCTCAACTTACAATTGTGCCGGCCTTCGGGTTCGATGCCTGTTTGTTTAACAGATGACTTAAAGCAGGGTCAGATGTTCTTCTCAACTTTGGGTAGAGTCGACTTTCGGATTCGATGCCTGTTTGTTTAACAGTTGCTTGTCAGTGAGGTCAGATGTTCCTCTCAACTTCGTGTTGAGCCGACATTCGGGTTCGATGCCTGGTTTTTTAACAGATGCCTGACGGCGAGGTCAGATGTTCCTCTCAACTTCGTGTTGAGTCGGCCTTAGGGTTTGATGCTTATTGGTTTAACAGATGCCTAACGGCGAGGTCAGATGTTCCTCTCAACTTCGTGTTGTACCGGCCTGCGGGTCCGATGCCTGTTTGTTTAACAGATGCCTGATGGCAAGGTCAGATGTTCTTCTCAACTTCAAGTTGAGTCGGCCTTTGGGCTCGATGCGTGTTTGTTTAACAGATGCTTGACGGTGAGGTCAGATGTTTCTCTCAACTTCATGTTGAGCCGGCCTTCGGGTTCGATGCCTGTTTGTTTAACAGATGCCTGACGGCGAGGTCAAATGTTTTTCTCAACTACAGTTTGAGACGGCCTTCGGGTTTGATGCCTGTTTGTTTAATAGATGCTTGATGGGGAGGTTAGATGTTCTTCTCAACTTCGGGGTGATCCAGCCTTCGAGTTTGATGCATGTTTATTTAACAAATGCCTGACGGCGAGGTCATTTGTTCTTCTCAACTTTGGGTTGAGCCGCCCTTCAGGTTTGATGCCTGTTTGTTTAACAGATGCCTGATGGCGAGGTCAAATGTTCTTCTCAACTTTGGGTTGAGCCGGTCTTCGGGTTCGATGCCTGTTTGTTTAACAGATGCTTGACAGCATGGTCAGATGTTCTTCTCAATGTTTGGTTGAGCCGGCCTTCAGGTTCGATGCTTGTTTGTTTAACATATGCTTGACGGCGCGGTAAGATATTCCTCTCAACTTCGTGTTGAGCCGGCCTTCGGGTTGGATGCCTGTTTGTTTAGCATATGCCTGACGGCGAGGTCAGATGTTGCTCTCAAGTTCGTGTTGAGTGGGACTTCGTGTTCGAAGCCTATTTGTTTACCAGATGCCTGATGGCAAGGTCTAATGGTCTTATCAATTTTGTGTTGAGCTGGCCTTCACGTTCGATGCCTGTTTGTTTAACAGATGCCTGACGGCGAGGTCAGATGTTCTTCTAAACTTCGGGCTGAGCCGGCCTTTGAGTTCGATGCCTGTTTGATTAACAGATGCCTGACTGTGAGGTCAGATGTTCTTCTCAACTTCAGGATGAGCCGGACTTCGAGTTCGATGCATGTTTGTTTAACAGATGCCTAACAGTGAGGTCAGTTGTTCCTCTCAACTTCGTGTTGAGCCGGCCTTCGGGTTTGATGCTTGTTTTTTTAACAGATGCCTGGCGGCGTGTCAGATTGTCTTATTAACAGATGCCTGGCGGCAAGGTCAGATGTTCCCCTCAACTTCATTTTGAGTCGGCCTTCGGGTTCGATGCTTGTTTGTTTCACAGATGCTAGACAGCGAAGTCAAATGTTCCTCTCAACTTCGTGTTGAGCCGTCCTTCCGGTTTGATGCCTGTTTGTTTAACAGATACCTGATGGCGAGGTCACATGTTCCTCTCAACTTCAAGTTAAGCCGGCCTTTGGGTTCGATGCCTGTTTGTTTATTAGATGCTTGATAGCGAGGTCAGATGTTCTTGTCAACTAAGGGTTGAGACCGCCTTCGGGTTCGATTCCTGTTTGTTTAACAGATGCCTGACGGCAAGGTCAGATGTTCTTCTCAACTTCGGGTTGAACCGGCCTTCGGGTTCGATGCCTGTTTGTTTAACATATGCTTGACACCGATGTCAGATGTTCTTCTCAACTACTGGTTGATCCGCCTTCGGGTTCAATGTCTGTCTGTTAAACAGATGCATGACGGCAAGGTCAAATGTTCCTTTCAACTTCGTGTTGAGTCGGCCTTCGGGTTCGATGCCTGTTTGTTTAACAGATGCCTGACGGCGAGGTCTAATGTTCTTATCAACTTCGAGTTTGATGCCTGTTTGTTTAACAGATGCCTCACGGCGATGTCAGATGTTATTTTCAACGTCGTGTTGAGCCGACCTTCGGGTTCGATGTTTGTTTGTTTAATAGATACCTGACGGCGAGGTCAGATGTTCTTCTCAACTTACGATTGTGCCGGCCTTCGGGTTCGATGCCTGATTGTTTAACAGATAACTTAAAGTAGGGTCAGATGTTCTTCTCAACTTTGGGTAGATCCGACCTTCGGATTCTATGCTTGTTTGTTTAACAGTTGCTTGTCAGTGAGGTCAGATGTTCCTCTCAACTTCGTGTTGAGCCGGCATTCGGGTTCGATGCCTGGTTTTTTAACAGATGCATGACGGCGAGGTCAGATGTTCCTCTCAACTTCGTGTTGTACCGGCCTTCGGGTCCGATGCCTGTTTGTTTAACAGATGCCTGATGGCAAGGTCAGATGTTCTTCTCAACTTCAAGTTGAGTCGGCCTTTGGGCTCGATGCGTGTTTGTTTAACAGATGCTTGACGGTGAGGTCAGATGTTCTTGTCAATAAGGGTTGAGACTGCCTTCGGGTTCGATTCCTGTTTGTTTAATAGATGTCTGACACCGAAGTCAGATGTTCTTTTCAACTACTGGTTGAGCCGCCCTTTGGGTTCAATGCATGTCTGTTAAACAGATGCAGGACGGCAAGGTCAAATGTTCCTCTCAACTTCATGTTGAGCCGGCCATCTGGTTCGATGCCGGTTTTTTTAAGAGATGCCTGACGGCGAGGTCAGATGTTCTTCTCAACATCCGGTTGATCCGGCCTTCGGGTTCGATGCCTGTTTGTTTAACAGATGCCTTAAAGCGAGGTCAGATGTTCTTCTTAACTTCAGGTTGAGCCGGCCTTCGGATTAGATTCCTGTTTGTTTTACAGATGCTTGTCAGTAAGGTCAGATGTTCCTTTCAACTTCGTGTTGAGCCGACCTTAGGGTTCGATGCTTGTTTCTTTAACAGATGCCTAACAGTGAGGTCAGATGTTCCTCTCAACTTGGTGTTATGCCGGCCTTCGGGTTCGATGCCTGTTTATTTAACAGATGCTTGATGGCGAGGTCAGATGTTCTTTTAAACTTCTTGTTGAGACGGCCTCCGGGTTCGATGCCTTTTTCTTTAACAGATGCTTGACGGCGAGGTCAGATGTACTTCTCAACTTCGTGTTGAACAGGCCTTCGGGTTTGATGCCTGTTTGTTTAACAGATACCTGAAGGTGAGGTAAGATGTCCTTCTCAAATTCAGGTTAAGCCGACCTTCGTGTTCAATGCCTATTTGTTTAACAAATGCCTGACAGCGTGGTCAGATAGTCTTCTCAACTTTGGGTTGAGCCGGCCTTCGGATTCGATGCCTGTTTCTTTAACAGATGCTTGACAACAAGGTCAAATGTAACTCTCAACTTTGTGTTGAGCCGGCCATCGGGTTCGATGCCTGTTTTTTTAACAGATGCCTGACGGTGAGGTCTAATGTTCTTGTCAACTTCGGGTTGAGCCGCCTTTCGGGTTCGATGCCTGTTTGTTTAACGGATGCCTCACGGCGAGGTCAAATGTTCCTCTCAGCTTCGTGTTGAGACGGTTTTCGGGTTCGATGCCTGTTTGTTTAACAGATGCCTGACGGCAAGGTCTGATGTGTTTCTCAACTATGGGTTGAGATGGACTTTGGGTTCGATGCCTGTCTGTTTAACAGATGCCTCACAGCGAGGTTAGATGTTTTTCTCAACTTCGTTTTGAGCCGGCCTTCGGGTTCGATGCCTGTTTGTTTAACAGATGCCTTAAAGCGAGGTTAGATGTTCTTCTCAACTTCGGGTTGAGCCTGTCTTCGGATTCGATTCCTGTTTGTTTAACAGACGCTTGTCAGTGAGGTTAGATGTTCCTATCAACTTCGTGTTGTGCCGACATTCGGGTTTGATGCCTGGTTTTTTAACAGATGCCTGACGGCGAGGTCAGACGTTCCTCTCAACTTCGTGTTGAGCCGGCCTTAGGGTTCGATGCTTATTTGTTTAACAGATGCCTAACAGCGAGGTCAGATGTTCCTCTCAACTTCGAGTTGTGCCGGCCTTCGGGTCCGATGCCTGTTTGTTTAACAGATGTCTGATGGCAAGGTCAGATGTTCTTCTCAACTTCAAGTTGAGTCGGCCTTTGGGCTCGATGCGTGTTTGTTTAACAAATGCTTGACGGTGAGGTCAGATGTTCTTGTCAACTAAGGGTTGAGACTGCCTTCGGGTTCGATTCCTGTTTGTTTAATAGATGCATGACGCCAAGGTTAGATGTTATTCTCAACTTCGGGTTGAGTCGGCCTTCGGGTTTGATGCCTGTTTGTTTAAAATATGCCTGACACCGAAGTCAGATGTTCTTCTCAACTACTGGTTGAACCGCCCTTTGGGTTCAATGCATGTCTGTTTAACAGATGCATGACGACAAGGTCAAATGTTCCTCTCAACTTCGTGTTGAGCCGACAATCTGGTTCGATGCCGGTTTTTTTAAGAGATGCCTGGCGGCGAGGTCTAATGTTCTTATCAACTTCGTGTTTAGCCGCCCTTTGGATTCGATGCCTGTTTGTTTAACAGATGCCTCACGATGATGTCATATGTTCTTCTCAACTTTGTGTTGAGCCGGCCTTCGGGTTTGATGCCTATTTATTTGATAGATACCTGACAGCGAGGTCAGATGTTCTTCTTAACATCCTGTTGATCCGGCCTTCGGGTTCGATGCCTGTTTGTTTAACATATGCCTTAAAGCGAGGTCAGATGTTCTTCTCAACTTCAGGTTGAGCCGACCTTCGGATTCGATTCCTGTTCATTTTACAGATGCTTGTCAGTAAGGTCAGATGTTCCTCTCAACTTCGTGTTGAGCCGACCTTAGGGTTCGATGCTTGTTTGTTTAATAGATGCCTAACAGTAAGGTCAGATGTTCCTCTCAACTTGGTGTTATGTCGGCCTTCGGGTTCGATGCCTGTTTATTTAACAGATGCCTGATGGCGAGGTCAGATGTTCTTCTAAACTTCTTGTTGAGCCGCCCTTTGGGTTCGATGCCTTTTTCTTTTACAGATGCCTTACAACGAGGTCAGATGTACTTCTCAACTTCGTGTTGAACAGGCCTTCAGGTTTGATGCCTGTTTGTTTAACAGATACCTGAAGGTGAGGTAAGATGTTCTTCCCAAATTCAGGTTGAGCCGACCTTCGTGTTCAATGCCTATTTGTTTAACAAATGCCTGAAAGCGCGGTCTGATATTCTTCTCAACTTTGGGTTGAGCCGGCCTTCAGATTCGATGCCTGTTTCTTTAACAGATGCTTGACAGCAAGGTCAAATGTAGCTCTCAACTTTGTGTTGAGCCGGCCATCGGGTTCGATGCATGTTTGTTTAACGGATGCCTGACGGTGAGGTCTAATGTTCTTCTCAACTTCGGGTTTAGCCGCCATTCGGGATCGATGCCTGTTTGTTTAACAGATGCCTCACGGCGAGGTCTGATGTGTTTCTCAACTACGGGTTAGAACGACCTTTGGGTTCGATGCCTGTTTATTTAACAGATGCCTCACAGCGAGGTTAGATGTTTTTCTCAACTTCGTTTTGAGCCGGCCTTCGGGTTCGATGCCTGTTTGTTTAACAGATGCCTTAAAGCGAGGTTAGATGTTCTTCTCAACTTCGGGTTGAGCCGGCCTTCGGATTCGATTCCTGTTTGTTTAACAAACGCTTGTCCGTGAGGTCAGATGTTCCTCTCAACTTCGTGTTGAGCCGGCATTCGGGTTCGATGCCTGGTTTTTTAAGAGATGCCTGACAGCGAGGTTAGATGTTCCTCTCAACTTCGTCTTGAGCCGGCCTTAGGGTTCGATGGTTGTTTGTTTAACAGATTCCTAACGGCGAGGTCAGATGTTCCTCTCAACTTGGTGTTGTGCCGGCCTTCGGGTTCGATGCCTGTTTATTTAACAGATGCCTGATGGCGAGGTCAGATGTTCTTCTAAACTTCTTGTTAATCTGGCCTCCGGGTTCGATGCCTTTTTGTTTAACAGATGCTTGACAGCGAGGTCAGATGTACTTCTCAACTTTGTGTTGAACGGGCCTTAGGTTTGATGCCTGTTTGTTTAACAGATACCTGACGGTGAGGTAAGATGTTCTTGTCAACTTCGGGTTGAGCCGCCCTTCGGGTTCGATGCCTGTTTGTTTAACAGATGCCTCACGGCGAGGTCAAATGTTCCTCTTAACTACAGGTTGAGTCGGCCTTCGTGTTCAATGCCTGTTTGTTTAACAGATACCTGACGGTGAGGTAAGATGTTCTTCTCAAATTCAGGTTGAGCCGGCCTTCGTGTTCAATGCCTGTTTGTTTAACAAATGTCTGACGGTGCGGTCAGATATTCTTCTCAACTTTAGGTTGAGCCGGCCTTCAGATTCGATTCCTGTTTCTTTAACAGAAGCTTAAAAGCGAAGTCAAATGTAACTCTCAGCTTTGTGTTGAGCCGGCCATCGGGTTCAATGCCTGTTTGTTTAACAGATGCCTGACGACGATGTCTAATGTTCTTGTCAACTTCGGGTTGAGCCGCCCTTCGGGTTTGATGCCTATTTGTTTAACAGATGCCTAACGGCGAGGTCAAATGTTCCTCTCAACTTCGTTTTGAGATGGCCTTCGGGTTCGATGCCTGTTTGTTTAACAGATGTCTGACAGCGAGGTCCGATGTTTTTCTCAACTACGGGTTGAGACGGCCTTCGGGTTCGATGCCTGTTTGTTTAACAGATGCCTCACAGCGAGGTTAGATGTTTTTCTCAACTTAGTTTTGAGCCGGCCTTCGGGTTCGATGCCTGTATGTTTAACAGATGCCTTAAAGCGAGGTTAGATGTTCTTCTCAACTTCGGGTTGAGCCGGCCTTCGGATTCGATTCCTGTTTTTTTAACAGATGCTTGTCAGTGAGGTCAGATGTTCCTCTCAACTTCGTGTTGAGTCGGCATTCGGGTTCGATGCCTGGTTTTTTAACAGATGCCTGACGGCGAGGTCAGATGTTCCTCTCAACTTCGTCTTGAGCCGGCCTTAGGGTTCGATGGTTGTCTGTTTAACAGATTCCTAACGGCGAGGTCAAATGTTCATCTCAACTTGGTGTTGTGCCGGACTTCGGGTTCGATGCCTGTTTATTTAACAGATGCCTGATGGCGAAGTCAGATGTTCTTCTAAACTTCTTGTTGAGCCGACCTCCGGGTTCGATGCCTTTTTGTTTAACAGATGCCTGACGGCGAGGTCAGATGTAGTTCTCAACTTCGGGTTGAACAGGCCTTTGGGTTTCATGCCTGTTTGTTTAACAGATACCTGACGGTGAGGTAAGATGTTCTTCTCAAATTCAGGTTGAGCCGGCCTTCGTGTTCAATGCCTATTTGTTTAACAAATGCCAGACAACACGGTCAGATATTCTTCTCAACTTTGGGTTGAGCCGGCCTTCGGATTCGATGCCTGTTTCTTTAACAGATGCTTGACAGCGAGGTCAAATGTAACTCTCAACTTTGTGTTGAGCCGCCTATCGGGTTCGATGCCTGTTTGTTTAACAGATGCCTAACGGCGAGGTCTAATGTTCTTGTCAACTTCAGGTTGAGCCGCCCTTCGGGTGCGATGCCTGTTTGTTTAGCAGATGCCTCACGGCGAGGTCAAATGTTCCTCTCAACTACAGGTTGAGACGGCCTTCAGGTTCAACGCCTGTTTGTTTAACAGATGCCTCATAGCGAGGTTAGATGTTCTTATCAACTTCCTTTTGAGCCGGCCTTCGGGTTCGATGCTTGTTTGTTTAACAGATACCTGATGGAGAGGTCAGATGTTCTTCTCAACTTCGGGTTGAACCGGCCTTCAGGTTCGATGCCTATTTATTTAACAGATTCTTGACAGCAAGGTCAGATGTTCTTCTCAACTTTTTGTTGAGCCGGCCATCGGGTTCGATGCCTGTTTGTTTAACATATGCTTAACGGCGAGGTCAGATGTTCCTCTCAACTTCGTGTTGAGCCGGCCTTCGGATTCGATGCCTGTTTGTTGAACAGATGCTTGACAGTGAGGTCAGATGTTGCTCTCAACTTCTTGTTGAGCGAGACTTCATGTTCGAAGCCTATTTGTTTAACAGATGCCTCACGACGAGGTCTAATGTTGTTATCAACTTCGTGTTGAGCCGTCCTTCGGGTTCGATACCTGTTTGTTTAACACGTGCCTTACAGCAAGGTCAGATGTTCTTCTAAACTTTGGGGTGAACTGACCTTCGCGTTTGATACCTGATTGCGAGGTCAGATGTTCTTCTCAACTTCGGGTTGAGCCGACCTTCGGGTTCAATGCCTGTTTGTTTAACAGATGCCTGACGGCGAGGTCAGATATTCCTCTCAACTTCGTGTTGAGTCGGCCTTCGGGTTCGATGCCTGTTTTTTTAACAGATGCCTGACGGCAAGGTCTAATGTTCTTATCAACTTCGGGTTTAGTCGCCCTTCGGGTTCTATGTGTGTTTGTTTAACAAAAGCCTCACGGAGATGTCAGATGCTCTTCTGAACTTCGGGTTGAGCCGGCCTTCGGGTTCGATGCCTATTTGTTTAATAGATACCTGACGGCCAGGTCAAATGTTCTTCTCAACATCCAGTTGAGCCGACCTTCAGGTTCGATGTCTGCTTGTTTAACAGATGACTTAAAGCGAGGTTAGATGTTCTTCTCAACTTCGGGTTGAGCCGGCCATCGAATTCGATGCCTGTTTGTTTAATAGATGCTTTTTAGTGAGGTCATATGTTCCTCTCAACTTCGTGTTGAGTCGGCCTTAGGGTTCCATACTTGTTTGTTTAATAGATGCCTAACGGTGAGGTCAGATGTTCCTCTCAACTTGGTGTTGTGCCGACCTTCAGGTTCGGTGCCTGTTTATTTAACAGATGCCTGATGGCGAGGTCAGATGTTCTTCTAAACTTCTTGTTGAGCCGGCCTCCGGGTTCGATGCCTTTTTGTTTAACAGATGCCTGACAGCGAGGTCAGATAAACTTCTCAACTTCGTAAGGAAAAGGCCTTCGGGTTTGATGCATGTTTGTTTAACAGATACCTGACGGTGAGGTAAGATGTTCTTCTCAAATTCAGGTTGAGCCGGCCTTCGAGTTCAATGCATGTTTGTTTAACAAATGCCTGACGGCGCGGTCAGATATTCTTCTCAACTTTGGGTTGAGCCGGCCTTCCAATTCGATGCTTGTTTCTTTAACAGATGCTTGACAGCGAGGTCAAATGTAACTCTCAACTTTGTGTTGAGCCGGCCATCGGGTTCGATGTCTGTTTGTTTAACAGATGCCTGACGGCGAGGTCTAATGTTCCTCTCAACTTCGTGTTGAGACGGCATTCGGGTTCGATGCCTGTTTCTTTAACAGATGCCTGATTGCGAGGTCAGATGTTCCTCTCAACTTCGTGTTGAGCCGGCCTTCGGGTTCGATGCCTGTTTGTGTAACAGACACCCGATGGCGAGGTCAGATGTTCTTCTCAACTTCGGGTTCAGCCGACCTTCGGGTTCGATGCCTGTTTGTTTAACAGATTCTTGACAGCAAGGTCAGATGTTCTTTTCAACTTTTGGTTGAGCCGGCCATCGGGTTCGATGCCTGTTTGTTTAACATATGCTTGACGACGAGTTCAGATGTTCCTCTCACTTTCGGGTTGAGTCGGCCTTTGGATTCGATGCCTGTTTGTTGAACAGATGCCTGACAGCGAGGTAAGATGTTTCTCTCAACTTCGTGTTGAGCGGGACTTCGTGTTCGAAGCCTATTTGTTTAACAGATGCCTGACGACGAGGTCTATGTTCTGATCAACTTCGTGTTGAGCCATCCTTCAGGTTCGATGCTTGTTTTTTTAACAGATGCATGACGGCGAGGTCAGATGTTCTTCTCAACTTCGGGTTGAGCCGACCTTCGAGTTCGATGCCTGTTTGTTTAACAGATGCCTGTCTGCAAGGTCAGATGTTCTTCTCAACTGCGGGTTGAGCCGACCTTCAGGTTCGATGCCTGTTTGTTTACCATATGCTTGACGGCGAGGTAAGATCTTCCTCTCACTTTCGTGTTGAGTCGGCCTTCGGATTCGATGCCTGTTTGTTGAACAGATGCCAGAAGGCGAGGTCAGATGTTGCTCTCAACTTCGTGTTGAGCGGGACTTCGTGTTCGAATCCTATTTGTTTAACAGATACCTGACGACGAGGTCTAATGTTCTTATCAACTTCGTGTTGAGCCGTCCTTCAGGTTCGATGCCTATTTGTTTAACAGATGCCTGACGGCGGGGTCAGATGTTCTTTTCAACTTCCGGTTGAGCCGACCTTTGCGTTTGATGCCTGTTTGTTTAACAGATGCCTGACAGCGAGGTCAGATGTTCTTCTCAACTTCGGGTTGAGCCGGCCTTCGGATTCAATGCGTGTTTGTTTAACAGATGTCTGACAGCGAGGTCAGATGTTCTTCTCAACTTCTGGTTGAGCCGTCCTTCTGGTTCGATGCCTATTTGTTTAACAAATGCTTGACGGCCAAGGTCAGATGTTCCTCTCAACTTCGTGTTGAGCCGGCTTTCGGGTTCGATGCCTATTTGTTTAATAGATGCCTGATGGCAAAGTCAGGTGTTCCTCTCAACGTCAAGTTGAGCCGGCCTTTCGGTTCGATGCCTGTTAGTTTAATAGATGCTTGACGGCGAGGTCATATGTTCTTGCCAACTAAGGGTTGAGTCGGCCTTCGGGTTCGATGTCTGTTTGTTAAACAGAGTCCTGACAACGAGGTCAGATGTTCTTCTCAACTTTGGGTTAAGCCGGCCTTCGGATTCGATGCCTGTTTGTTTAACATATGCCTAACACCGAGGTCAGATGTTCTTCTCAACTACAGGTTGAGCCGCCCTTCGGGTTCAACGCCTGTCTTTTTAACAGATGCATGACGACAAGGTCAAATGTTCCTCTCAGTTTCGTGTTGAGCCGGCCTTCCGGTTCGATGTATGTTTATTTAACAGATGCCTGACGGCGAGGTCTAATGTTCTTATCACCTTCGAGTTTAGCCGCCCTTCGGGTTCGATGCCTGTTTGTTTAACAGATGTCTCACGGCGAGGTCAGATGTTCTTCTCAACTTCGTGTTTAGCCGGCCTTCGGGTTCGATGCCTGTTTGTTCAATAGATGCCTGATGGCAAGGTCAGATGTTCTTCTCAACATCCGGTTGAGCCGACCTTCGCGTTCGATGCCTGTTTATTTAACAGATACCTGACAGCGAGGTCAGATGTTCTTCTCAACTTCGGGTTGAGCCGGCCTTCGGATTCGATGCTTATTTGTTTAACAGATGCTTGACAGCGAGGTTAGATGTTCCTCTCAACTTCCTGTTGAGCCGACATTCGATTTCGATGCCTGTTTTTTTAACACATGCTTGACAGCGAGGTCAGATGTTCCTCTCAACATCCTGTTGTACTGACCTTCGGGTTCGATGTCTGTTTATTTAACAAATGCCTGATGGCGAGGTTAGTTGTTCTTCTCAACTTCGTCTTGAGCCGGCCTCCGGGTTCGTTGCCTGTTTGTTTAACAGATGCCTGACGGCGAGGTGAGATGTACTTCTCAACTTCGTGTTGAGCCGACCTTCGGGTTCAATGTCTGTTTGTTTAACAGATGCTTGACAGCAAGGTCAGATGTTCCTCTCAACTTCGTGTTGAGCCGACCTTCAAGTTCGATGCCTGTTTGTTTAACTGATGCCTGACAGTGAGGTGAGATGTTCTTCTCAACTTCGGGTTGAGCCGACCTTCAAATTCGATGCCTATTTTTTTAACAGATGCCTGACGGCGAGGTCAGATGTTCTTTTAAACTTCGGGTTGAGCCGCCCTTCAGGTTCGAGGCCTGTTTTTTTTAAAAATGCTTGAAGGCGAGGTCAGATGTTCCTCTCAACTTTGTGTTGAGCCCACCTTCAGGTTCGATGCCCGTTTGTTTAATAGATGCCTAATGGCGAGGTCAGATGTTCCTCTCAACTTCAAGTTGAGCCGGCCTTTGGGTTCGATGCCTATTTGTTTAACAGATACTTGGCGGCAAGGTCAGATGTTCTTCTCAACTACGGGTTGAGCCGCCCGTCGGATTTAATGCCTGTCTGTTAAACAGATGCATGACGGCAAGGTCAAATGTTCCTCTCAACTTCGTGTTGAGTTGGCCTTCGGGTTCGATGCCTTTTTGTTTAACATATGCCAGACACCGAGGTCAGATGTTGTTCTCAACTACAGGTTGAGCCTCCCTTCGGGTTCAACGCCTGTCTTTTTAACAGATGCATGACGACAAGGTCAAATGTTCCTCTCAGCTTCACGTTGAGCCGGCCTTCGGGTTCGATGTATGTTTATTTAACAGATGCCTGACGACGAGGTCTAATGTTCTTATCACCTTCGAGTTTAGCCGCCCTTCGGGTTCGATGCCTGTTTGTTTAACAGATGTCTCACGGCGAGGTCAGATGTTCTTCTCAACTTCGTGTTTAGCCGGCCTTCGGGTTCGATGCCTGTTTGTTTAATAGATGTGTGATGGCGAGGTCAGATGTTCTTCTCAACTTCCGGTTGAGCCGACCTTCGCGTTCGATGCCTGTTTGTTTAACAAATACCTGACGGATAGGTCAGATGTTCTTCTCAACTTCGAGTTGAGCCGCCCTTTGGGTTCTACGCCTGTCTTTTTAACGGATGCATGACGACAAGGTCAAATGTTCCTCTCAGCTTCGTGTTGAGTCGACCTTCAGGTTCGATGTATGTTTATTTAACAGATGCTTGACGGCGAGGTCTAATGTTCTTATCACCTTCGAGTTTAGCCGCCCTTCAGGTTCGATGCACGTTTGTTTAACAGATGTCTCACGGCGAGGTCAGATGTTCTCTTCAACTTTGTGTTTAGACGGCATTCGGGTTCGATGCCTGTTTGTTTAATAGATGCCTGATGGTGAGGTCAGATGTTCTTCTCATATTCCGGTTGAGCCGACCTTCGCGTTCGATGCCTGTTTGTTTAACAGATACCTGACGGCGAGGTCAGATGTTCTTCTCAACTTCGGGTTGAGCCAGCCTTCAGATTCGATGCCTGTTTGTTTAACAGATGCTTGACAACGACGTCAGATGTTCCACTCAACTTCGTGTTGATCCGGCATTCGGGTTCGATGCCTGTTTTTTTAACAGATGCCTGACGGCGAGGTCAGATGTTCTTCTCAACTTCGTGTTGAGACAATCTCCGGGTTCGACGCCTGTTTATTTAACAGATGCCTGATGGAGAGGTCAGATGTACTTCTCTACTTCGTGCTGAGCCGGCCTTCGGGTTCAATGCCTGTTTGTTTAACAGATACCTGACGGCGAGGTAAGATTTTCTTCTCAAATTCAGGTTGAGTCGGCCTTCGGGTTCGATACCTGTTTGTTTAACAAATGCGTGACAACTAGGTAAGATATTCTTATCAAATTCGGGTTGAGCCGCCCTTCGGATTCGATGCCTGTTTGTTTAACAGATGCCTCACGGCGAGGTCAGATGTTTTTCTCAACTTTGTGTTGAGCCGTTTGTAACACCCCACTCTAAACTATCGCGGAAATAAGATAAACAACAGAAACAATTCAGAGTGCAGCAAATAAAATCTCATGACGACCGTCATGGATGTCACGACCGTCACGGTCATGACGAGCGTCATGGAGCTGTGACGACCGTCACGCTCCCAAATTCGCAGACGCAACAGAGGTGTCACATTTTACACTTAACCAAAACACATACACCTGCAAAAGCTCATTTACTAACACACGTAGCACAAAATTCGGATGAACAAACAACGGTAACTTGTTTAACATTTTAATCATAAACGCCATGTTATAATACACTTCCAATGATTCGTAGTAATTAAATTCCATTAAAATTCAACAAATAATTATCTTGCATCAATTCACTAAAACAACTATGCATCCAAGCAACATTTGGCATTATCAAAAACAACCAATCTATTTGCCATAGTACTTAATAAAATTCAGCAACAAGGAATTCAATTAAAACAATAACATTAATCGTTCATTCCCCCCCAGAGTGCTACGTATCAGAGCAACCAACGACCTTAAACATAAAGCGACACTTTCTTCCGAGTTACCTGCAAATTACCACCAACGGAGGTAACATACAACATAAAGGGTTAAATATCAACAATATAACATAAGGCATGATAAAAGTCATGTCAGAATATTATCACAGCATTATAATTCCAGCAGTTCGCATAAATATTAGTAATAATTAAACTGCAACAATTCATTATTCATAACCACAACAATTATCATCATATCTCAGCAACTCATCAAAACAACTCAACAACGCAACTCAACAATGCGACTCATCAATGCGACTCAACTGTGCATATGCATGTGGTACCATTTAGGAGCCAACACTCCAAAACTCGGGACAGGGCCAACACCCCGAACCCATCTAGGAGCCAACACTCCAAAACTCGGGAGACAACTCTCCACAACTCGGGACAGGGCCAACACCCCGAACCCATCTAGGAGCCAACACTCCAAATAACGCCAATACAGGCACAACCGTCGCCAATCCAGGCCAAATGATATGCTATGAGATGCAACTATTATGGACTATAACGCAACAACAACAACTGTGCAACAACCGTGCAACAAGGCATCACGCCTACAACCAATTATCCATAACAGAAATCACATTTTGCATATATTATGGACTCACCATTTCAATCTGTTCATATCAGAGAACTACCAACAGTATCGTTCCTACGAATAAGACTCTAACATATTTTCACAGAGAACAATTAAAAACAACCTCGTCTCTACAATCGAGAACTCAACAACATTTTCATGTTAGAGAACAACTGACAACATCATTACTACAAATAAGAACTCAACACATTTTTATACACCTTCATACGGGTAATATAACTACAACTTATCCACGTAATCCAAGGAGAAAATTATAATAACATTTCCTCAACAAATGGGAAATTAGCGCGTGTCGGCGCCGATTCCCAACATTACTACATAAGCTAACGACATAAACAGTAATGCAGGCGTAGACAAACATTAACCCTTAATATTTATCAACTTACGGGAACATTTACCCTTAATATTCCTTTAATATTTCTCAACCTACGGGAACATTACTACGATAACGTTACTACGGGGACATCACTACGGGAACATTACTATGGGAACATTACCACGGGAACATTAATCTTTAATATTTCTTTCTTCAACTTACGGGAACATTACTACGGGAACATTACTACGGGAACATCACTACGGGAACATCACTACGGGAACATTACTACGGTAACGTTACTACGGGAACATTAATCTTTAATATTTCTTTCTTCAACTTACGGGAACATTACTACGTATTTGCCTCATTAGGGAAACCTTAGAGCATCGTATATAACATATTCATTCTTACATAAAAACATTGTCCCTAACATTTATCTATTGACGGAAATTATACCTATGAATCAATTCCCTACATGAGATTGATCATACCCACGGTTATAGAATTGAACCCCACCCTTACCTTAGAATAGAGGCCAATTCCAAGCTTTCGGTTCTGGTTCTGCTCTCCGGCGGCTTTTCTGTAACTATCTTCCAATTCCCTGATGGATGATTCCCTGCTCTCCATTTCTCTCAACAGCTACGTTCCTCCTTCTCTTCAACCTTTTTCCTCAAATTTGGTTTTCTGAGCAGTTTATCGTGATAACCCTCTTTCTCCCCCAACTTCTCTAATAGTTCCCTAATTCCCTTTATTCCATCTAATAATAATAATAATAATAATAATAATAATAATAATAATAATAATAATAATAATAATAATAATAATAATAATAATTATATTACTACTAGTTATTAAATTATCATCATTATTAATTATATTATATTATTATCAATCTCAATGATTTAATAAATGGTTTCCTATACTTTAAGGATACCCACCAACGCTCTCAAACACACTCCCACGTAAAGGCACACCAACAATTCATAAATAATTTAATTAAAATGAACGGGCGTTACAACTCTCCCCTACTTAAAAGAATTTCGTCCTCGAAATTACCTCAATCAAACAACTCCCAACCATACCACTTTCACCAAAGCAATTTCTTCACCTCGAAGTTGCTTCTCTTTCATCCACCCGAACTAGCAACGCCTCAACAGTCAAATTACCTTTCACTTGTATACCATCCATCCGAATTAATGTACTTCTTCAACCTAGGCACATACCACATCATGTAAATTCCCACGAGTGACAGCGGTAAAACAGTCTAACCTGCTATTTTTCCCACGCTTCCGCTGCGCCACCCTGATACAGATCACAAAACACAGTGTGCTCCCGAGACCTCAAGCTCGACCAACACCAGTTACTATCGTAACTCTCAAAACACATCTTTCTTGGATCCTTTGGATCTTTTCAGTCGTCTCTTGCACAATCTCAGCTAGCTTCAACATAGAATGATTAATCTCACTTGTTAGGAAAAGAGCCAAATTAGTCATTCTATCCAAAATCACCCAAGTAAAATCATATCCCTCAAATTCTCCAGAAAACCCAACACAAAATCCATGGGAATACTATCTGATCTCCACTCTAGAATATTCAACGGTTGCATCGGACCCAACGGTCTCTGGCGTTTATTCTTCGACTTCCAACAAGTCTAATCAGCACATACAAACTCAACCACTTATCTCTTCAACTATGGCCCTCAAAATAATTTCCTCAAATCCGGTCACATCCTCATAGCACCGGGATGGATACTCCATCTACCTCAATACTCTCATTCCACTTAATAATATCTGGAACGCAAACTCTATCACGACATCTCATGATACTATTTCCATTAAACTGAAAATCATCCCTTCGACTTTAATTCCTCAGATTCAACTAATCTATCAACTCAGACCAAAGTTCTGACCTTATCGAATCTCGTCAAGAATACCACTAGTAAGGTCCAACATACTAAGCTTAACTCCATAAGAAGTCTCTTCACAAACCAACTCATACCACAAAATTGTTCAATCAGTCCTAACTCTTTTCACCACCATCGGCATATACAAGGATTTTCAAGCCAATGCATAAGCTACCACGTTTTAATTTCCCCGAATGGTAATTCAATCCGAAACCATAATCCATTCTGGAGTCCCAATTATTTTCTCTGCCTCATATTCAACTATTCCAAATCAAATAAATACCTTAAGCTCTTGAGATCACCAGACATTTCAAGTCTCACACTAACTAATTGAAGCTTCCAACTCCGGCACAACCACAACAGCAACCAACTCTAAATCACTTATCAGATGATTCCTCTTATGTACTTCAAGTTCCCTTTAAGCATAACCAAAACTCGCTGAAGTTTCACTTAGCATATCAACAGGGCATCATAAACACAACAAATGGTCCTGTCGGGTTCGGCAAAAATCAACACACGATACATTTTCAATTTTCTGCTATAATTGAACCAGGTACAGGCTTCAAAACAATTTTTTCTAGAAAGAGCATCTCGTTAGCTTTCCAACGCTTCGAACGGGGACTAAAACCGACTTACGGATCAAGAGATATGAATTTTCGAAGTTTCTCTAAAACAGAATTTTTCTGCATAAAAGCTGCTACGGGTTTGAGCATTTTCGCCCGAAAATCCGACCGATTCAATTATTTTCTTCGAAACAAACACATACTCATTCATACCAAACATATATTAGTGATTTAGAACCATCAAACGTGAAATCTACGACTTTCGATTTTAATCCGAATCTTAAATCCTCAAATCTTCAAAAATGCAAAAACTTACAAAAATCCATCAAATTCGATAAAACAAGCATACTCGATCACGGCCTAACATTACCCGACACAACGGCGTAATCTATTCCAACTTTCGTCCGTAAAAACATTGATTCCGTAAAAAGCTGCGATCTCGGAATTCGACGTACGACAACAATTTCACACTCTGTGGCCTTAGCACACACACCAGACACAAGTCTCAAAGATACTCAATCAATTTAGTTCTTTGACCATCCAACAGACATGGAGCTCTCAATATCGAATTAGTTTCCGCAACTAAGTCGATCACAACTCCACTTCACTTCTTGGTTGTATATCCCTATCTTGTCAAGATAACTTCCAGTCAACCACAATTAATTGGCAAATCACCAACTTCTCACTTTCATTATAAATCAAAAATTCCCATCAAATTAAACACTTCAACACCGCCCTGCGCCGACTCGTCAAAACAATTCTTAAGCACTTAGCCTAACTCAAGGCAATTCATTGCTCACGCCATCCAAGCTTGCAAGACACGTATATCCCATCCAACACAATCCCAACTACTATCAACAAGAGATCAAGGTTGATCAATTCCTCAATTTGTCAATAGACAGCCGAAAATCATGATGGGGGTATAAACCATCTTTACCAAACTATAAGACCGTTCAACCACACACCGAGCTACAACTCCACACTTGCAGCATCCTGGAGAAGCACAAGCTTCTCCCCCACTTGAATCATTCTCACTCCTGCAGATAAAGGTTCTACAACATAACATGTACCGACAGTGTTTTCACACACATGTCGCATACCAGGGAATACACAACATTAAACAACTTGGTCGGACGAACCGACCTGCTCTGATACCAATTGTAACACCCCACTCTAAACTATCACAGAAAAATAAGATAAACAACAGAAACAATTCAGAGTGCAGTAAATAAAATCTCATGACGACCGTCATGGATGTCACGACCGTCACGGTCATGACGAGCGTCATGGAGCTGTGACGACCGTCACGCTCCCAAATTCTCAGACGCGGCAGAGGTGTCACATTCTACACTTAACCAAAACACATACACCTGCAAAAGCTCATTTACTAACACACGTAGCACAAAATTCGGATGAACAAACAACGGTAACTTGTTTAACATTTTAATCATAAACGCCATGTTATAATACACTTCCAACGATTCGTAGTAATTAAATTCCATTAAAATTCAGCAAATAATTATCTTGCATCAATTCACTAAAACAACTATGCATCCAAGCAACATTTGGCATTATCAAAAACAACCAATCTATTTGCCATAGTACTTAATAAAATTCAGCAACAAGGAATTCAATTAAAACAATAACATTAATCGTTCATTCCCCCCCAGAGTGCTACGTATCAGAGCAACCAACGACCTTAAACATAAAGCGACACTTTCTTCCGAGTTACCTGCAAATTACCACCAACGGAGGTAACATACAACATAAAGGGTGAAATATCAACAATATAACATAAGGCATGATAAAAGTCATGTCAGAATATTATCACAGCATTATAATTCCAGCAGTTCGCATAAATATTAGTAATAATTAAACTGCAACAATTCATTATTCATAACCACAACAATTATCATCATATCTCAGCAACTCATCAAAACAACTCAACAACGCAACTCAACAATGCGACTCATCAATGCGACTCAACTGTGCATATGCATGTGGTACCATTTAGGAGCCAACACTCCAAAACTTGGGACAGGGCCAACACCCCGAACCCATCTAGGAGCCAACACTCCAAAACTCGGGAGACAACTCTCCACAATAATTCGGGAGACAACTCTCCACAACTCGGGACAGGGCCAACACCCCGAACCCATCTAGGAGCCAACACTCCAAATAACGCCAATACAGGCACAACCGTCGCCAATCCAGGCCAAATGATATGCTATGAGATGCAACTATTATGGACTATAACGCAACAACAACAACTGTGCAACAACCGTGCAACAAGGCATCACGCCTACAACCAATTATCCATAACAGAAACATCACATTTTGCATATATTATGGACTCACCATTTCAATCTGTTCATATCAGAGAACTACCAACAGTATCGTTCCTACGAATAAGACTCTAACACATTTTCACAGAGAACAATTAAAAACAACCTCGTCTCTACAATCGAGAACTCAACAGCATTTTCATGTCAGAGAACAACTGACAACATCATTACTACAAATAAGAACTCAACACATTTTCATACACCTTCATACGGGTAATATAACTACAACTTATCCACGTAATCCAAGGAGAAAATTATAATAACATTTTCTCAACAAATGGGAAATTAGCGCGTGTCGGCGCCGATTCCCAACATTACTACATAAACTAACGACATAAACATTAATGCAGGCGTAGACAAACATTAACCCTTAATATTTATCAACTTACGGGAACATTTACCCTTAATATTCCTTTAATATTTCTCAACCTACGGGAACATTACTACGATAACGTTACTACGGGGACATAACTACGGGAACATTACTACGGGAACATTACCACGGGAACATTAATCTTTAATATTTCTTTCTTCAACTTACGGGAACATTACTACGGGAACATTACTACGTGAACATCACTACGGGAACATCACTACGGGAACATTACTACGGTAACGTTACTACGGGAACATTAATCTTTAATATTTCTTTCTTCAACTTACGGGAACATTACTACGTATTTGCCCCATTAGGGAAACCTTAGAGCATCGTATATAACATATTCATTCTTACATAAAAACATCGTCCCTAACATTTATCTATTGACGGAAATTATACCTATGAATCAATTCCCTACATGAGATTGATCATACCCACGGTTATAGAATTGAACCCCACCCTTACCTTAGAATAGAGGCCAAATCCAAGCTTTCGGTACTGGTTCTGCTCTCCGGCGGCTTTTCTGCAACTATCTTCCAATTCCCTGATGGATGATTCTCTGCTCTCCATTTCTCTCAACAGCCACGTTCCTCCTTCTCTTCAACCTTTTTCCTCAAATTTGGTTTTCTGAGCAGTTTATCGTGATAACCCTCTTTCTCCCCCAACTTCTCTAATAGTTCCCTAATTCCCTTTATTCCATCTAATAATAATAATAATAATAATAATAATAATAATAATAATAATAATAATAATATTACTACTAGTTATTAAATTATCATCATTATTAATTATATTATATTATTATCAATCTCAATGATTTAATAAATGGTTTCATATACTTTAAGGATACCCACCAACACTCTCAGACACACTCCCACGTAAAGGCACACCAACAATTCATAAATAATTTAATTAAAATGAACGGGCGTTACACCGTTCTTCAGGTTCGATGCCTGTTTGTTTAACAGATACCGGACGGCGAGGTCAGATGTTCTTCTCAACTTCCGGTTGAGTCGGCCTTCGGGTTCGATGCCTACTTGTTTAACAGATGCCTGACGGCGAGGTCAGATGTTCATCTCAACTTTGGGTTGACCCGACCTTCAGATTCGATGCCTGTTTTTTTAACAGATGCTTGACAGCGAGGTCAGATGTTCCTCTGAACTTCGTATTGAGCCGGCCTTCGAGTTCGATGCTTGTTTGTTTAACTGATGCCTGACAGCAAGGTCATTTGTTCTTCTTAACTTCGGGTTGAGCCGACCTTTAAGTGCGACTCGTGTTTGTTTAACAGATGCCTGACGGCGAGGTCAGTTGTTCTTCTCAACTTCGGGTTCGATGCCTGTTTGTTTAACAAATGCTTCACGGCGAGGTCAGATGTTTCTCTCAACATCGTGTTTAGCCGGCCTTCGGGTTTAATGCCTGTTTGTTTAACAGATGCCTGATGGCGAGGTCAGATGTTCCTCTCAAATTCAAGTTGAGCCGGCCTATGGGTTCGATGCCTGTTTGTTTAACATATGCCTGACACCGAGGTCATATGTTCTTCTCAACTACGGGTTGACCGCCCTTCGGGTTCAACGCCTTTCTGTTGAACAGATGCATGACGACAAGGTCAAATGTTCCTCTCAACTTCGTGTTGAGCCAGCCTTCGGTTTCGATGCCTGTTTGTTTAAAAGATTCCTGAAGGAGAGGTCTAATGTTCTTATCAACTTCGGGTTTAGCCGCCCTTCGAGTTTGATGTCGGTTTGTTTAACAGATGCCTCACAAAGAGGTCAGATGTTCTTCTCAACTTCGTGTTGAGCCGGTCTTCAGGTTCGATGCCTGTTTATTTAACAGATACCTGACGGCGACGTCAGATGTTCTTCTCAACTACCGGTTGAACCGGCCTTCGGGTTCGATGCCTACTTGTTTAACAGATGCCTGGAGGCAAGGTCAGATGTTCTTCTCAACTTTGGTTGAGCCGACCTTCAGATTCGATGCCTGTTTTTTTAACAGATGCTTGACAGCGAGGTCAGATGTTCCTCTCAACTTCGTATTGAGCCGGCCTTCGGGCTCGATGCCTGTTTGTTTAACTGATGCCTGACAGCGAGGTCAGATGTTTTTCTCAACTTCGGGTTGAGTCGGCCTTCAAAATCGATTCGTGTTTGTTTAATAGATGCCTGACGGAGAGGTCAGATGTTCTTCTCAACTTCGGGTTGAGCCGCCCTTCGGGTCCAATGCCTGTTTGTTTAACAAATGCTTGACGGTGAGGTCAGATGTTTCTCTCAACTTCGTGTTGAGCCGACCTTCGGGTTTAATGCCTGTTTGCTTAACAGATGCCTGATGGCGAAGTCAGATGTTCCTCTCAACTTCAAGTTGAGCCGACCTTTGGGTTCGATGCCTGTTTGTTTAACACATGCTTGACGGAAAGGTTAGATGTTCTTGTAAACTAAGGGTTGAGATGACCTTCGAGTTTGATGCATGTTTGTTTAACAAATGCCTGACGGTGAGGTCAAATGTTCTTCTCAACTTTGGGTTGAGCCGACCTTCGGGTTCGATGCCTGTTTGTTTAACATATGCCTGAAACCAAGGTCAGATGTTCTTCTCAACTACGGGTTGAGCTGCCCTTCGGGTTCAATGCCTTTCTGTTTAACAGATGCATGAAGGGAAGGTCAAATGTTCCTCTCAACTTCGTGTTGAGCCGACCCTCTGGTTTGATGCCTATTTGTTTAACAGATGCCTGACGACGAGGTCTAATGTTCTTATCAACTTCGGATTTAGCCGCCCTTCGGGTTCGATGCCTATTTGTTTAACAGATGCCTTACGGCGAGGTCAAATGTTCTTCTCAACTTCGTGTTGAGCCGGTCTTCAGGTTCGATGCCTGTTTGTTTAACAGATACCTGACGGCGAGGTTAGATGTTCTTCTCAACTTCCGGTTGAGCCGGCCTTCGGGTTCGATGCCTACTTGTTTAACAGATGCCTGACGGCGAGGTCAGATGTTCTTCTCAACTTCAAGTTGAGCCGACCTTCAGATTCTATGCCTGTTTTTTTAACAGATGCTTAACAGCGAGGTCAGATGTTCCTCTCAACTTCGTATTGAGCCGGCCTTTGGGTTCGATGCCTGTTTGTTAAACTAATGCCTGACGGCGAGGTCAGATGTTCTTCTCAACTTCGGGTTAACCCGACCTTCTTATTCGATGCCTGTTTTTTTAACAGATGCTTGACAGGGAGGTCAGATGTTCCTCTCAACTTCGTATTGAGCCGGCCTTCAGGTTCGATGTTTGTTTGTTTAACTAATGCCTGAAAGCAAGGTCAGATGTTCTTACCAACTTCGGGTTGAGCCGACCTTTAAGTTCGACGCGTGTTTGTTTAACAAATGCCTGACAGCGAGGTCAGATGTTCTTCTCAACTTCGGGTTGAGCCGCCCTTCGGGTTCGATGCCTGTTTGTTTAACAAATGCTTGATGGCGAGGTCAGATGTTTCTCTCAACTTCGTGTTGAGCCGGCCTTCGGGTTTGATGTCTGTTTGTTGAACAGATGCCTGATGGCGAGGTCAGATGTTCCTCTCAGCTTCAAGTTGAGCCGACCTATGGGTTCAATGCCTGTTTGTTTAACAGATGCTTGACAACAAGGTCATATGTTCTTATCAACTAAGGGTTGAGAAGGCTTTCGGGTTCAATGCTTGTTTGTTTAATAGATGCCTGACGACGAGGTCAGATGTTCTTCTCAACTTCGGGTTGAGCCGACCTTCGGGTTCGATGCCTGTTTGTTTAACATATGCCTGATACCGAGGTCAGATGTTCTTCTCAACTACGGGTTGAGCCGCCCTTCAGGTTCAATGCCTTTCTGTTGAACAGATGCATGACGGCAAGGTCAAATGTTCCTCTCAACTTCGTGTTAAGCCGGCCTTCGGGTTCGATACCTGTTTGTTTAATAGATGCCTGAAGGAGAGGTCTAATGTTCTTATCAACTTCAGGTTTAGCCGCCCTTCGGGTTCGATGCCGTCTTGTTTAACAGATGCCTTACGACGAGGTCAGATGTTCTTATAAACTTCGTGTTGAGCCGGTATTTGCGTTCGATGCCTGTTTGTTTAACAGATACCTGACGGCGAGTTCAGATATTCTTCTCAACTTTGGTTGAGCCGGCCTTCAGGTTCGATGCCTACTTGTTTAACAGATGACTGATGGCGAGTTCAGATGTTCTTCTCAACTTTGGTTGAGCCAACCTTCAGATTCGATGTCTGTTTTTTTAACAGATGCTTGACAGCGAGGTCAGATGATCCTCTCAACTTCGTATTGAGCCGGCCTTCGGGTTCGATGCCTGTTTGTTTAACTGATGCCTGACAGCAAGGTCAGATGTTCTTCTCATCTTCGGGTTTAGCCGACCTTTAAATTTGATTTGTATTTGTTTAATAGATGCTTGACGGCGAGGTCAGATGTTCCTCTCAACTTCGTGTTGAACCGGCCTTCGGGTTTGATGCTTGTTTGTTTAAAAGATGCCTGATGGCTAGGTCAGATGTTCCTCTCAACTTCAATTTGAGCCGACCTTTAGGTTCGATGTCTGTTTGTTTAACAGATGCTTGACAGCAAGGTCATATGTTCTTATCAACTACAGGTTGAGACGGCATTCGGGTTCGATGCTTGTTTGTTTAACAGATGCCTGACGGCGAGGTCAGATGTTCTTCTCAATTTCGGGTTGAGCCGGCCTTCGGGTTCGATGCCTGTTTGTTTAACATATGCCTGACACCGAGGTCAGATGTTCTTCTCAACTACCGATTGAGCCGACCTTCGGGTTCAATGCCATTCTGTTTAACAGATGCATGACGGCAAGGTCAAATGTTCCTCTCAACATCATATTGAGCTGGCCTTCGGGTTCGATGCCTGTTTGTTTAACAGATGCCTGACGGCGAGGTCTAATGTTCTTTTCAACTTCGGGTTTTTCCTCCCTTAGGGTTCGATGCCTGTTTGTTTAACAGATGCCTGACAGTGAGGTCAGATGTTCTTCTCAACTTCGTGTTGAGCCGGTCTTCGGGTTCGATGTCTGTTTGTTTAACAGATACCTAGCGGCGAGGTGAGACATTCTTCTCAACTTCCGGTTGAGCCGGACTTCGGGTTCGATGCCTACTTGTTTAATAGATGCCTGACAGCAAGGTCAGACGTTCTTGTAAACTTCAGGTTGAGCCGACCTTCAGATTTTATGCTTGTTTTTTTAACAGATGCTTAACAGCGAGGTCAGATGTTCCTCTCAACTTCGTATTGAGCCGGCCTTCGGGTTCGATGCCTGTTTGTTTAACTGATGCCTGACAGCGAGGTTAGATGTTCTTCTCAACTTCTGGTTGAGCCAGCCTTCAAATTCGATTAGTATTTGTTTAATAGATGCCTGACGGCAAGTTCAGATGTTCTTCTTAACTTCGGGTTGAGCCGCCCTTCGGGTTCGATGCCTGTTTGTTTTACAAATGCTTGAAAACGAGGTAAGATGTTCCTGTCAACTTCGTGTTGAGCCGGTCTTCGGGTTCGATGCCTGTTTGTTTAACAGATACCTGACGGCGAGGTCAGATGTTCTGCTCAACTTCCAGTTAAGCCGGCCTTCGGGTTCGATGCCTACTTGTTTAACAGATGCCTGACGGCGAGGTCAGATGTTCTTCTCAACTTCGTGTTGAGCCGGTCTTAGGGTTCGATGCCTGTTTTTTTACAAGATGCCTGACGGCGAGGTCAGATGTTCTTCTCAACTTCGGGTTGAGCCGGCCTTCGGGTTCGATACCTATTTGTTTAACATATGCCTGACACCGAGGTCAGATGTTCTTCTCAACTACGGGTTGAGCCCCCCTTCGGGTTCAATGCCTGTCTGTTTAATAGATGCATGACGACAAGGTCAAATGTTCCTCTCAACTTCATGTTGAGTCGGCCTTCGGGTTCGATGCCTGTTTGTTTAATAGATTTCTGAAGGAGAGGTCTAATGTACTTATCAACTTCGGGTTTAGCCACCCTTCGGGTTCGATGCCTGTTTGTTTAAAAGATACCTCACGGCGAGGTCACGTGTTCTTCTCATCTTCGTGTTGAGCCGGTCTTCGGTTTCGATGCTTGTTTGTTTAACAGATATCTGACGGCGAGGTCAGATGTTCTTCTCAACTTCGGGTTGAGCCGGCCATGGGGTTCGATGCCTGTTTGTTTAACATATGCCTGACACAGAGGTCAGATGTTCTTCTCAACTACGCGTTGAGTCGCCCTTCGGGTTCAATGTCTGTCCGTTTAATAGATGCATGACGGCAAGGTCAAACGTTCCTCTTAACTTCGTGTTGAGCCGGCCTTCGGGTTTGATGCATGTTTGTTTAACAGATGCCTGACGGCGAGGTCAGATGTTCTTCTCAACTTCGGGTTGAGCCGGCCTTCGGGTTCGATGCCTGTTTGTTTAACATATGCCTGACACCGAGGTCAGATGTTCTTATTAACTACGGGTTGAGCCGCCCTTCGGGTTCGATGCCTGTCTGTTTAACAGATGCATGACAGCAAGGTCAAATGTTCCTCTCAACTTCGTGTTGGGCCGGCCTTGAACTTCGATGCCAGTTTGTTTAACAAATGCCTGACGGCGAGGTCTAATTTTCTTATCAACTTTGGGTTTAGCCGCCCTTCGGGTTCGATGCCTGTTTGTTAACAGATGCCTTACGGCGAGGTCAGATGTTCTTCTCAACTTCGTGTTGAGCCGGTCTTCGGGTTCGATGCCTGTTTGTTTAACAGATACCTGACAGCGAGGTCAGATGTTCTTCTCAACTTCCGGTTGAGCCAGCCTTCGAGTTCGATGCCCACTTGTTTAACAGATGCCTGACAGCGACGTCATACATTCTTCTCAACATCAGGTTGAGCCGACATTCAGATTTTATGCCTGTTTTTTTAACAGATGCTTAACAGCAAGCTCAGATGTTCCTCTCAACTTCGTGTTGAGCCGGCCATCGGGTTTGATGCCTGTTTGTTTAACAGATGCCTGATGGCGATGTCAGATGTTCCTCTCAACTTCAAGTTGAGCCGGCCTTTGGGGTTTGATACCTGTTTGTTTAACAGATGCGTGACTGAAAGGTTATATCTTCTTGTCAACTAAGGCTTGAGACAACATTCGGGCTCGATGGCTGTTTGTTTAACAGATGCCTGACGGCGAGGTCAGATGTTCTTCTCAACTTCGGGTTGAGCCGGCCTTTGGGTTCGATGCCTGTTTGTTTAACATATGCCTGACATCGAGGTCAGATGTTCTTCTCAACTGTGGGTTGAGCCGCCCTTCGGGTTCAATGTCTGTCTGTTTAACAGATGCATGACGGCAAGGTCAAATGTTCCTCTAAACTTCGTGTTGAGCCGGCCTTCGGGTTCGGTGCCAATTTGTTTAATAGATGCCTGAAGGAGAGGTCTAATGTTCTCATCAACTTCGGGTTTAGCTTCCCTTCGGGTTCGATGCCTGTTTGTTTAACAGATGCCTCACGGCGAGATCAGATGTTCTTCTCAACTTCGTGTTGAGCCGATCTTCGGGTTCGATGCCTGTTTGTTTAACAGATACCTGATGGCAAGGTCAGATGTTCTTCTCAACTTCCGGTTGAGCCGGCCTTCGGGTTCGATGCCTACTTGTTTAACAGATGCCCGACGGCGAGGTCAGATGTTCTTCTCAACTTCGTGTTGAGTCGACCTTCAGATTCGATGCCTATTTTTTTAACAGATGCTTGAAAGCGAGGTCAGATGTTCCTCTCAACTTCGTATTGAGCCGTCCTTAGGGTTCGATGCCTATTTGTTTAACTGATGCCTGAAAGTGAGGTCAGATGTTCTTCTCAACTTCGGGTTCATCCGCCCTTCGGATTCGATGCCTGTTTATTTAATAAATGCTTGACGGTGAGGTCAGATGTTCCTCTCAACTTCGTGTTGAGCCGACCTTCGGGTTTGATGCCTGTTTGTTTAACAGATGCCTGATGGTGAGGTCAGATCTTCCTCGCAACATCAAGTTGAGCCGGCCTTTGGGTTCGATGCCTGTTTGTTTAACAGATGCTTGATGGCAAAGTTAGATGTTCTTGTCAACTAAGGGTTGAGACGGCCTTCGGGTTCGATGCGTGTTTGTTTAATAGATGCATGACGTCGAGGTCAGATGTTCTTCTCAACTACGGATTGAGCCGACCTTCGGGTTCGATGCCTGTCTGTTTAACAAATGCATGACGGCAAGGTCAAATGTTCCTCTCAATTTTGTGTTGAGCCAGCCTTCGGGTTCGATGCTTGTTTGTTTAACAGATGCCTGGCGGCGAGGTCAGATGTCCTTCTCAACTTCGTGTTGAGCCGGCCTTCGGGTTCGATACCTGTTTGTTTAACAGATACCTGACGGCGAGGTCAGATGTTCTTCTCAACTTCCGGTTGAGCCGGCCTTCGAATTCGATGCTTCTTTTTTTAACAGATGCTTGACAGCGAGGTCAGATGTTCCTCTCAACTTCGTATTGAGCCGACTCTCGGGTTCGATGCCTTTTTGTTTAACTGATGCCTGAAAGTGAGGTCAGATGTTCTTCTCAACTTTGGGTTGAGCCGGCCTTGAAATCCGATTCGTGTTTGTTTAATAGATTCCTGACGGCGAGGTCAGATGTTCATCTCAACTTCGAGTTTAGCCGACCTTCGGGTTTGATGCCTGTTTGTTTAACAGATGCCTGACGGCGAGGTCAGATGTTCTTCTCAACTTCGGGTTGAGCCGACCCTCGGGTTCAATGCCTGTTTGTTTAACATATGCCTGACACCGATGTCAGATTTTCTTCTCAACTACGGGTTGAGCCGCCCTTCGGGTAAATGCCTGTCTGTTTAACAGATGCATGACTGCAAGGTCAAATGTTCCTTTCAACTTCATGTTCAGCCGGCCTTCGGGTTCGATGCCTGTTTGTTAAACAGATGCTTGACGGCAAGGTCTAATGTTCTTATAAACTTCGGGTTTAGCCGCCCTTCGGGTTTGATGCCTGTTTGTTTATCAGATGCCTTATGGCGAGGTCAGATGTTCATCTCAACTTCGTGTTGAGCCGGTCTTCGGGTTCGATGCCTGTTTGTTTAACAGATACCTGACGGCGATGTCAGATGTTATTCTCAACTTCCGGTCGAGCCGGACTTTGGGTTCGAGGCCTACTTGTTTAACAGATGCCTGACGGCGAGGTCAGATGTTCTTCTCAACTTCGGGTTGAGCCGGCCTTCGGGTTCGATGCCTGTTTGTTTAACATATGCCTGACACCGAGGTCTGATGTTCTTCTCAACTACGGGTTGAGCCGCCCTTCGGGTTCAATGCTTGTCTGTTTAACAGATGCATGACGGCAAGGTCAAATGTTCCTCTCAACTTTGTGTTGAGCCGGCCTTCGGGTTCGATGCCTGACGGCAAGGTCTAATGTTCTTATCAACTTCGGGTTTAGCCGGCCTTCGGGTTCGATGCCTGTTTGTTTAACAGATGCCTTACAGCAAGGTCAGATGTTCTTATCAACTTCATATTGAGCCGAACTTCGGGTTCGATGCCTGTTTGTTTAACAGATGCTTGAGCTGACTTCGGGTTCGATGCCTACTTGTTTAACAGATGCCTGACGGCGAGGTCAGATGTTCTTCTCAACTTCGTGTTGAGCCGGTCTTCGGGTTCGATCCTTGTTTGTTTAACAGATGCTTGACGGCGAAGTCAGATGTTCTTCTCAACTTCCGGTTGAGCCGGCCTTCGGGTTCGATGCCTACTTGTTTAACAGATGCCTGACAGCGAGGTCAAATGTTCTTCTCAACTTCGGGTTGAGCCGCCCTTCGGGTTCGATGCCTGTTTGTTTAACAAATGCTTGACGGCGAGGTCAGATATTCCTCTCAACTTCGTGTTGAGCCGGCCTTCGGGTTTGATGCCTGTTTCTTTAACAGATGCCTGATGGAGAGGTCAGATGTTCCTCTCAACTTCAAGTTGAGTCGGCCTTTGGGTTCGATGCCTGTTTGTTTAACATATGCCTCACACCGAGGTCATATGTTCTTGTCAACTACGGGTTAAGCGACCCTTCGGGTTCAATGCCTGTCTGTTTAACAGATGCATGACGACAAGGTTAAATGTTCCTCTCAACTTCGAGTTTATCCGCCCTTCGGGTTCGATGCCTATTTTTTTAATAGATGCCTCAAGGCGAGGTCAGATGTTCTTCTCAACTTCGTGTTGAGCCGGGCTTCGGGTTCGATGCCTGTTTGTTTAACAGATACCTGACGGCGAGGTCAGATGTTCTTCTCAACTTCCGGTTGAGCCGGCCTTCGGGTTCGATGCCTACTTGTTTATCAGATGCCTGACAGCCAGGTCAGATGTTTTTCTCAACTTCAGGTTGAGCTGACCTTCATATTCTTTGCATGTTTTTTTAACAGATGCATAACAGCGAGGTCAGATGTTCATCTCAACTTCGTATTGAGCCGGCCTTCGGGTTCGATTCCTGTTTGTTTAACTGATGCCTTACAGCGAGGTCAGATGTTCTTCTCAACTTCGGGTTGATCCGGCCTTCAAATTCGATTCGTGTTTGTTTAATAGATGCCTGAGGGCGAGGTCAGGTGTTCTTCTCAACTTCAGGTTGAGCCGCCCTTCAGGTTCGATGCCGGTTTGTTAAACAAATGCTTGACAGTGAGATCAGATGTTCCTCTCAACTTCGTGTTGAACCGGCCTTCGGGTTTGATGCCTGTTTGTTTAACAGATGCCTGATGGCGAGGTCAGATCTTCTTCTCAACCTCAAGTTGAGCCGGCCTTTGGGTTCGATGCCTGTTTGTTTAACAGATGCTTGACAACAAGGTTAGATGTTCTTGTAAACTAAGGGTTGAGACGGCCTTCAGGTTCGATGCCTGTTTGTTTAACAGATGCCTGACGGCGAGGTCAGATGTTCTTCTCAACTTCGGGTTGAGCCGGCCTTCGGGTTCGATGCCTGTTTGTTTAACATATGCCTGACACCGATGTCAGATGTTCTTCACAACTACGGGTTGAGCCGCCCTTCGGGTTCAATGCCTATCTGTTTAACAGATGCATGACGGCAAGGTCAAATATTCCTTTCAACTTCGTGTTGATCCGGCCTTCGGGTTCGATGCCTATTTGTTTAACAGATGCTTGACGGCAAGGTCTAATGTTCTTATCGACTTCGGGTTTAGCCGCCCTTCGGGTTTGATGCCTATTTGTTTATCAGATGCCTTACGGCGAGGTCAGATGTTCATCTCAACTTCGTGTTGAGCCGGTCATCGGGTTCGATGCCTGTTTGTTTAACAGATACTTGACGATGATGTCAGATGTTCTTCTCAACTTCCGGTCGAGCCGGCCTTCGGGTTCGATGCCTACTTGTTTAACAGATGCCTGACGGCGAGGTCAGATGTTCTTCTCAACTTCGTGTTGAGTCGAATTTCAGATTCGATGCCTATTTTTTTAACAGATGCTTGACAACGAGGTCAGATGTTCCTCTCAACTTCGTATTGAGCCGGCCTTAGGGTTCGATGCCTATTTCTTTAACTGATGCCTGATAATGAGGTCAGATGTTCTTCTCAACTTCGGGTTGAGCCGACTTTCAAATTCGATTCGTGTTTATTTAATAGATGCCTGACGGCGAGGTCAGGTGTTCTTCTCAAGTTCGGGTTCAGCCGCCCTTCGGATTCGATGCTTGTTTGTTTTACAAATGCTTGATGGTGAGGTCAGATGTTCCTCTCAACTTCGTGTTGACCCGGCCTTCGGGTTTGATGCCTGTTTGTTTAACAGATGCCTGATGGCAAAGTCAGATCGTCCTCTCAACTTCAAGTTGAGCCGGCCTTTGGGTTCGATGCCTGTTTGTTTAACAGATGCTTGACAGCAAGGTTAGATGTTCTTGTCAACTAAGGGTTGAGACGGCCTTCAGGTTCGATGCCTGTTTGTTTAACAGATGCCTTACGGCGAGGTCAGATGTTCTTCTCAACTTCGTGTTGATCCGGTCTTCGGGTTCGATGCCTCTTTGTTTAACAGATACCTGACGGCAAGGTCAGATGTTCTTCTCAACTTCCGCTTGAGCCGGCCTTCGGGTTCGATACCTACTTGTTTAACAGATTCCTGACAGCGAGGCCAGATGTTCTTCTCAACTTCGTATTGAGCTGGTCTTCGGGTTCGATGCCTGTTTGTTTAACAGATCCTTAACGGCGAAGTCATATGTTCTTCTCAACTTCCGGTTGAGCCGGCCTTCGGGTTCGATGCCTACTTGTTTAACAGATGCCTGACAGCAAGGTCAAATGTTCTTCTCAACTTCGGGTTGAGTCGCCCTTCGGGTTCGATTCCTGTTTGTTTAACAAATGCTTGACGGCGAGGTCAGATATTCCTATCAACTTCGTGTTGAGCCGGACTTCGGGTTTGATGCCTGTTTCTTTAACAGATGCCTGATGGAGAGGTCAGATGTTCCTCCCAACTTCAAGTTGAGCCGGCCTTTGGTTACGATGAATGTTTGTTTAACATATGCCTCACACCGAGGTCATATGTTCTTGTCAACTACGGGTTGAGCCACCCTTCGGGTTCAATGCCTGTCTATTTAAGAGATGCATGACGGAAAGGTTAAATGTCCCTTTCAACTTCATGTTGAGCTTGCCTTCGGGTTCGATGCCTGTTTGTTTAATAGATGCCTGAAGAAGATGTCTAATGTTCTTATCAACTTCGAGTTTAGCCACCCTTCGGGTTCGATGCCTATTTGTTTAACAGATGCCTCACGGCGAGGTCAGATGTTCTTCTCAACTTCGTGTTGAGCCGGTCTTCAGGTTCGATGCCTGTTTGTTTAACACATACCTGACGACGAGGTCAGATGTTCTTCTCAACTTCAGGTTGAGCTGACCTTCAGATTCTTTGCATGATTTTTTAACAGATGCATAACAGCGAGGTCAGATGTTCCTCTCAACTTCGTATTGAGCCGGCCTTCGGGTTCGATTCCTGTTTGTTTAACTGATGCCTTACAGCGAGGTCAGATGTTCTTCTGAACTTCGGGTTGACGGTGAGGTCAGATGTTCCTCTCAACTTCGTGTTGAGCCGGCCTTCGGGTTTGATGCCTGTTTGTTTAAAAGATGCCTGATGGCGAGGTCAGATCTTCCTCTCAACCTCAAGTTGTGCCGACCTTTGGGTTCGATGCCTTTTATTTTAACAGATGCTTGACGGCAAGGTTAGATGTTCTTGTCAACTTCGGGTTGAGCCGGCCTTCGGGTTCGATGCCTGTTTGTTTAACATATGCCTGACACCGAGGTCGGATGTTCTTATTAACTACGGGTTGAGCCGCCCTTCGGGTTCGATGCCTGTGTGTTTAACAGATGCATGACAGCAAGGTCAAATGTTCCTCTCAACTTCGTGTTGGGCCGGCCTTCAAATTCGATGCCAGTTTGTTTAACAGATGCCTGACGGCGAGGTCTAATTTTCTTATCAACTTTGGGTTTAGCCGCCCTTCGGGTTCGATTCCTGTTTGTTAACAGATGCCTTACGGCGAGGTCAGATGTTTTTCTCAACTTCGTGTTGAGTCGGTCTTCGGGTTCGATGCCTGTTTGTTTAACAGATACCTGACAGCGAGGTCAGATGTTCTTCTCAACTTCCGGTTGAGCCAGCCTTCGAGTTCGATTCCCACTTGTTTAACAGATGCCTGACAGCGACGTCATACATTCTTCTCAACTTCAGGTTGAGCCGACATTCAGATTTTATGCCTGTTTTTTTAACAGATGCTTAACAGCAAAGTCAGATGTTCCTCTCAACTTCGTGTTGAGCTGGCCATCGGGTTTGATGCCTGTTTGTTTAACAGATGCCTGATGGCGATGTTAGATGTTCCTCTCAACTTCAAGTTGAGCCGGCCTTTGGGGTTTGATACCTGTTTGTTTAACAGATGCGTGACTGAAAGGTTATATCTTCTTGTCAACTAAGGCTTGAGACAACATTCGGGCTCGATGGCTGTTTGTTTAACAGATGCCTGACGGCGAGGTCAGATGTTCTTCTCAACTTCGGGTTGAGCCGGCCTTTGGGTTCGATTCCTGTTTGTTTAAGATATGCCTGACATCGAGGTCAGATGTTCTTCTCAACTGTGGGTTGAGCCGCCCTTCGGGTTCAATGTCTGTCTGTTTAACAGATGCATGACGGCAAGGTCAAATATTCCTCTAAACTTCATGTTGAGCCGGCCTTCGGGTTCAGTGCCTGTTTGTTTAATAGATGCCTGAAGGAGAGGTCTAATGTTCTCATCAACTTCGGGTTTAGCTGCCCTTCGGGTTCGATGCCTGTTTGTTTAACAGATGCCTTACGGCGAGATCAGATGTTCTTCTCAACTTCGTGTTGAGCCGATCTTCGGGTTCGATGCCTGTTTGTTTAACAGATACCTGATGGCGAGGTCAGATGTTCTTCTCAACTTCCGGTTGAGCCGGCCTTCAGGATCGATGCCTACTTGTTTAACAGATGCCCGACGGCGAGGTCAGATGTTCTTCTCAACTTCGTGTTGAGTCGACCTTCAGATTCGATGCCTATTTTTTTAACAGATGCTTGACAGCGAGGTCAGATGTTCCTCTCAACTTCGTATTGAGCCGTCCTTAGGGTTCGATGCCTATTTGTTTAACTGATGCCTGAAAGTGATGTCAGATGTTCTTCTCAACTTCGGGTTCAGCCGCCCTTCAAATTCGATGCCTGTTTATTTAACAAATGCTTGACGGTGAGGTCAGATGTTCCTCTCAACTTCGTGTTGATCCGACCTTCGGGTTTGATGCCTGTTTGTTTAACAGATGCCTGATGGTGAGGTCAGATCTTCCTCGCAACATCAAGTTGAGCCGACCTTTGGGTTCGATGCCTGTTTGTTTAACAGATGCTTGATGGCAAAGTTAGATGTTCTTGTCAACTAAGGGTTGAGACGGCCTTCGGGTTCGATGCCTGTTTGTTTAATAGATGCATGACGTCGAGGTCAGATGTTCTTCTCAACTACGGATTGAGCCGACCTTCGGGTTTGATGCATGTCTGTTTAACAGATGCATGACGACAAGGTCAAATGTTCCTCTCAACTTTGTGTTGAGCCGGCCTTCGGGTTCGATGCTTGTTTGTTTAACAGATGCCTGGCGGCGAGGTCAGATGTCCTTCTCAACTTCGTGTTGAGCCGGCCTTCGGGTTCGATACCTATTTGTTTAACAGATACCTGACGGCGAGGTCAGATGTTCTTCTCAACTTCCGGTTGAGCCGGCCTTCGGGTTCGATGCTTCTTTTTTTAACAGATGCTTGACAGCAAGGTCAGATGTTCCTCTCAACTTCGTATTGAGCCGACTTTCGGGTTTGATGCCTTTTTGTTTAACTGATGCCTGAAAGTGAGGTCAGATGTTCTTCTCAACTTTGGGTTGAGCCGGCCTTGAAATCCGATTCGTGTTTGTTTAATAGATTCCTGACGGCGAGGTCAGATGTTCTTCTCAACTTCGAGTTTAGCCGACCTTCGGGTTCGATGCCTGTTTGTTTAACAGATGCCTGACGGCGAGGTCAGATGTTCTTCTCAACTTCGGGTTGAGCCGGCCCTCAGGTTCAATGCCTGTTTGTTTAACATATGCCTGACACCGATGTCAGATTTTCTTCTCAACTACGGGTTGAGCCGCCCTTCGGGTAAATGCCTGTCTGTTTAACAGATACATGACTGCAAGGTCAAATGTTCCTTTCAACTTCGTGTTCAGCCGGCCTTCGGGTTCGATGCCTGTTTGTTAACCAGATTCCTGACGGCAAGGTCTAATGTTCTTATAAACTTCGGGTTTAGCCGCCCTTCGGGTTTGATGCCTATTTGTTTATCAGATGCCTTACGGCAAGGTCAGATGTTCATCTCAACTTCGTGTTGAGCCGGTCTTCGGGTTCGATGCCTGTTTGTTTAACAGATACCTGACGGTGATGTCAGATGTTATTCTCAACTTCCGGTCGAGCCGGACTTTGGGTTCGAGGCCTACTAGTTTAACATATGCCTGACGGCGAGGTCAGATATTCTTCTCAACTTCGGGTTGAGCCGGCCTTCGGGTTCGATGCCTGTTTGTTTAACATATGCCTGACACCGAGGTCTGATGTTCTTCTCAACTACGGGTTGAGCCGCACTTCGGGTTCAATGCTTGTCTGTTTAACAGATGCATGACGGCAAGGTCAAATGTTCCTCTCAACTTCGTGTTGAGCCGGCCTTCGCGTTCGATGCCTGTGTGTTTAACAGATGCCTGATGGCAAGGTCTAATGTTCTTATCAACTTCGGGTTTATCCGGCCTTCGGGTTTGATGCCTGTTTGTTTAACAGATGCCTTACAGCAAGGTCAGATGTTCTTCTCAACTTCGTGTTGAGCTGATCTTCGGGTTCGATGCCTGTTTGTTTAACAGATACCTGACGGCGAGGTCAGATGTTCTTCTCAACTTCCGCTTGAGATGACTTCGGGTTCGATGCCTACTTGTTTAACAGATGCCTGACGGCGAGGTCAGATGTTCTTCTCAACTTCGTGTTGAGCCGGTCTTCGGGTTCGATGCCTGTTTGTTTAACAGATGCTTGATGGCGAAGTCAGATGTTCTTCTCAACTTCCGGTTGAGCCGGCCTTCGGGTTCGATGCCTACTTGTTTAACAGATGCCTGACAGCGAGGTCAAATGTTCTTCTCAACTTCGGGTTGAGCCGCCCTTCGGGTTCGATGCCTGTTTGTTTAACAAATGCTTGACGGCAAGGTCAGATATTCCTCTCAACTTCGTGTTGAGCCGGCCTTCGGGTTTGATGCCTGTTTCTTTAACAGATGCCTGATGGAGAGGTCAGATGTTCCTCTCAACTTCAAGTTGAGTCGGCCTTTGGGTTCGATGCCTGTTTGTTTAACATATGCCTCACACCGAGGTCATATGTTCTTGTCAACTACGGGTTAAGCGACCCTTCGGGTTCAATGCCTGTCTGTTTAACAGATGCATGACGGCAAGGTTAAATGTTCATCTCAACTTCGAGTTTAGCCTCCCTTCGGGTTCGATGCCTATTTGTTTAATAGATGCCTCACGGCGAGGTCAGATGTTCTTCTCAACTTCGTGTTGAGTCGGTCTTCGGGTTCGATGCCTATTTGTTTAACAGATACCTGACGGCGAGGTCAGATGTTCTTCTCAACTTCCGGTTGAGCCGGCCTTCGGGTTCGATGCCTACATGTTTATCAGATGCCTGACAGCGAGGTCAGATGTTTTTCTCAACTTCAGGTTGAGCTGTCCTTCATATTCTTTGCATAGTTTTTTAACAGATGCATAACAGCGAGGTCAGATGTTCCTCTCAACTTCGTATTGAGCCGGCCTTCGGGTTCGATTCCTGTTTGTTTAACTGATGCCTTACAGCGAGGTCAGATGTTCTTCTCAACTTCGGGTTGATCCGACCTTCAAATTCGATTCGTGTTTGTTTAATAGATGCCTGAGGGCGAGGTCAGGTGTTCTTCTCAACTTCAGGTTGAGCCGCCCTTCAGGTTCGATGCCTGTTTGTTAAACAAATGTTTGACGGAGAGATCAAATGTTCCTCTCAACTTCGTGTTGAACCGGCCTTCGGGTTTGATGCCTGTTTGTTTAACAGATGCCTGATGGCGAGGTCAGATCTTCTTCTCAACCTCAAGTTGAGCCGGCCTTTGGGTTCGATGCCTGTTTGTTTAACAGATGCTTGACAGCAAGGTTAGATGTTCTTGTAAACTAAGGGTTGAGACGGCCTTCGGGTTCGATGCCTGTTTGTTTAACTGATTCCTGACTGCAAGGTCAGATGTTCTTCTCAACTTCGGGTTGAGCCGGCCTTCGGGTTCGATGCCTGTTTGTTTAACATATGCCTGACACCGATGTCAGATTTTCTTCTCAACTACAGGTTGAGCCGCCCTTCGGGTAAATGCCTGTCTGTTTAACAGATGCATGACTGCAAGGTGAAATGTTCCTTTCAACTTCGTGTTCAGCCGACCTTCGGGTTCGATGCCTGTTTGTTAACCAGATTCCTGACGGCAAGGTCTAATGTTCTTATAAACTTCGGGTTTAGCCGCCCTTCGGGTTTGATGCCTATTTGTTTATCAGATGCCTTACGGCAAGGTCAGATGTTCATCTCAACTTCGTGTTGAGCCGGTCTTCGGGTTCGATGCCTGTTTGTTTAACAGATACCTGACGGTGATGTCAGATGTTATTCTCAACTTCCGGTCGAGCCGGACTTTGGGTTCGAGGCCTACTAGTTTAACATATGCCTGACGGCGAGGTCAGATATTCTTCTCAACTTCGGGTTGAGCCGGCCTTCGGGTTCGATGCCTGTTTGTTTAACATATGCCTGACACCGAGGTCTGATGTTCTTCTCAACTACGGGTTGAGCCGCACTTCGGGTTCAATGCTTGTCTGTTTAACAGATGCATGACGGCAAGGTCAAATGTTCCTCTCAACTTCGTGTTGAGCCGGCCTTCGCGTTCGATGCCTGTGTGTTTAACAGATGCCTGATGGCAAGGTCTAATGTTCTTATCAACTTCGGGTTTATCCGGCCTTCGGGTTTGATGCCTGTTTGTTTAACAGATGCCTTACAGCAAGGTCAGATGTTCTTCTCAACTTCGTGTTGAGCTGATCTTCGGGTTCGATGCCTGTTTGTTTAACAGATACCTGACGGCGAGGTCAGATGTTCTTCTCAACTTCCGCTTGAGATGACTTTGGGTTCGATGCCTACTTGTTTAACAGATGCCTGACGGCGAGGTCAGATGTTCTTCTCAACTTCGTGTTGAGCCGGTCTTCGGGTTCGATGCCTGTTTGTTTAACAGATGCTTGATGGCGAAGTCAAATGTTCTTCTCAATTTCCGGTTGAGCCGGCCTTCGGGTTCGATGCCTACTTGTTTAACAGATGCCTGACAGCGAGGTCAAATGTTCTTCTCAACTTCGGGTTGAGCCGCCCTTCGGGTTCGATGCCTGTTTGTTTAACAAATGCTTGACGGCAAGGTCAGATATTCCTCTCAACTTCGTGTTGAGCCGGCCTTCGGGTTTGATGCCTGTTTCTTTAACAGATGCCTGATGGAGAGGTCAGATGTTCCTCTCAACTTCAAGTTGAGTCGGCCTTTGGGTTCGATGCCTGTTTGTTTAACATATGCCTCACACCGAGGTCATATGTTCTTGTCAACTACGGGTTAAGCGACCCTTCGGGTTCAATGCCTGTCTGTTTAACAGATGCATGACGGCAAGGTTAAATGTTCCTCTCAACTTCGAGTTTAGCCTCCCTTCGGGTTCGATGCCTATTTGTTTAATAGATGCCTCACGGCGAGGTCAGATGTTCTTCTCAACTTCGTGTTGAGTCGGTCTTCGGGTTCGATGCCTATTTGTTTAATAGATACCTGACGGCGAGGTCAGATGTTCTTCTCAACTTCCGGTTGAGCCGGCCTTCGGGTTCGATGCCTACATGTTTATCAGATGCCTGACAGCGAGGTCAGATGTTTTTCTCAACTTCAGGTTGAGCTGTCCTTCATATTCTTTGCATAGTTTTTTAACAGATGCATAACAGCGAGGTCAGATGTTCCTCTCAACTTCGTATTGAGCCGGCCTTCGGGTTCGATTCCTGTTTGTTTAACTGATGCCTTACAGCGAGGTCAGATGTTCTTCTCAACTTCGGGTTGATCCGACCTTCAAATTCGATTCGTGTTTGTTTAATAGATGCCTGAGGGCGAGGTCAGGTGTTCTTCTCAACTTCAGGTTGAGCCGCCCTTCAGGTTCGATGCCTGTTTGTTAAACAAATGTTTGACGGAGAGATCAAATGTTCCTCTCAACTTCGTGTTGAACCGGCCTTCGGGTTTGATGCCTGTTTGTTTAACAGATGCCTGATGGCGAGGTCAGATCTTCTTCTCAACCTCAAGTTGAGCCGGCCTTTGGGTTCGATGCCTGTTTGTTTAACAGATGCTTGACAGCAAGGTTAGATGTTCTTGTAAACTAAGGGTTGAGACGGCCTTCAGGTTCGATGCCTGTTTGTTTAACTGATTCCTGACTGCAAGGTCAGATGTTCTTCTCAACTTCGGGTTGAGCCGGCCTTCGGGTTCGATGCCTGTTTGTTTAACATATGCCTGACACCGATGTCAGATTTTCTTCTCAACTACAGGTTGAGCCGCCCTTCGGGTAAATGCCTGTCTGTTTAACAGATGCATGACTGCAAGGTCAAATGTTCCTTTCAACTTCGTGTTCAGCCGACCTTCGGGTTCGATGCCTGTTTGTTAACCAGATTCCTGACGGCAAGGTCTAATGTTCTTATAAACTTCGGGTTTAGCCGCCCTTCGGGTTTGATGCCTATTTGTTTATCAGATGCCTTACGGCAAGGTCAGATGTTCATCTCAACTTCGTGTTGAGCCGGTCTTCGGGTTCGATGCCTGTTTGTTTAACAGATACCTGACGGTGATGTCAGATGTTATTCTCAACTTCCGGTCGAGCCGGACTTTGGGTTCGAGGCCTACTAGTTTAACATATGCCTGACGGCGAGGTCAGATATTCTTCTCAACTTCGGGTTGAGCCGGCCTTCGGGTTCGATGCCTGTTTGTTTAACATATGCCTGACACCGAGGTCTGATGTTCTTCTCAACTACGGGTTGAGCCGCACTTCGGGTTCAATGCTTGTCTGTTTAACAGATGCATGACGGCAAGGTCAAATGTTCCTCTCAACTTCGTGTTGAGCCGGCCTTCGCGTTCGATGCCTGTGTGTTTAACAGATGCCTGATGGCAAGGTCTAATGTTCTTATCAACTTCGGGTTTATCCGGCCTTCGGGTTTGATGCCTGTTTGTTTAACAGATGCCTTACAGCAAGGTCAGATGTTCTTCTCAACTTCGTGTTGAGCTGATCTTCGGGTTCGATGCCTGTTTGTTTAACAGATACCTGACGGCGAGGTCAGATGTTCTTCTCAACTTCCGCTTGAGATGACTTCGGGTTCGATGCCTACTTGTTTAACAGATGCCTGACGGCGAGGTCAGATGTTCTTCTCAACTTCGTGTTGAGCCGGTCTTCGGGTTCGATGCCTGTTTGTTTAACAGATGCTTGATGGCGAAGTCAGATGTTCTTCTCAACTTCCGGTTGAGCCGGCCTTCTGGTTCGATGCCTACTTGTTTAACAGATGCCTGACAGCGAGGTCAAATGTTCTTCTCAACTTCGGGTTGAGCCGCCCTTCGGTTTCGATGCCTGTTTGTTTAACAAATGCTTGACGGCAAGGTCAGATATTCCTCTCAACTTCGTGTTGAGCCGGCCTTCGGGTTTGATGCCTGTTTCTTTAACAGATGCCTGATGGAGAGGTCAGATGTTCCTCTCAACTTCAAGTTGAGTCGGCCTTTGGGTTCGATGCCTGTTTGTTTAACATATGCCTCACACCGAGGTCATATGTTCTTGTCAACTACGGGTTAAGCGACCCTTCGGGTTCAATGCCTGTCTGTTTAACAGATGCATGACGGCAAGGTTAAATGTTCCTCTCAACTTCGAGTTTAGCCTCCCTTCGGGTTCGATGCCTATTTGTTTAATAGATGCCTCACGGCGAGGTCAGATGTTCTTCTCAACTTCGTGTTGAGTCGGTCTTCGGGTTCGATGCCTATTTGTTTAACAGATACCTGACGGCGAGGTCAGATGTTCTTCTCAACTTCCGGTTGAGCCGGCCTTTGGGGTTTGATACCTGTTTGTTTAACAGATGCGTGACTGAAAGGTTATATCTTCTTGTCAACTAAGGCTTGAGACAACATTCGGGCTCGATGGCTGTTTGTTTAACAGATGCCTGACGGCGAGATCAGATGTTCTTCTCAACTTCGGGTTGAGCCGGCCTTTGGGTTCGATTCCTGTTTGTTTAAGATATGCCTGACATCGAGGTCAGATGTTCTTCTCAACTGTGGGTTGAGCCGCCCTTCGGGTTCAATGTCTGTCTGTTTAACAGATGCATGACGGCAAGGTCAAATATTCCTATAAACTTCATGTTGAGCCGGCCTTCGGGTTCAGTGCCTCTTTGTTTAATAGATGCCTGAAGGAGAGGTCTAATGTTCTCATCAACTTCGGGTTTAGCTGCCCTTCGGGTTCGATGCCTGTTTGTTTAACAGATGCCTTACGGCGAGATCAGATGTTCTTCTCAACTTCGTGTTGAGCCGATCTTCGGGTTCGATGCCTGTTTGTTTAACAGATACCTGATGGCGAGGTCAGATGTTCTTCTCAACTTCCGGTTGAGCCGGCCTTCGGGATCGATGCCTACTTGTTTAACAGATGCCCGACGGCGAGGTCAGATGTTCTTCTCAACTTCGTGTTGAGTCGACCTTCAGATTCGATGCCTATTTTTTTAACAGATGCTTGACAGCGAGGTCAGATGTTCCTCTCAACTTCGTATTGAGCCGTCCTTAGGGTTCGATGCCTATTTGTTTAACTGATGCCTGAAAGTGATGTCATATGTTCTTCTCAACTTCGGGTTCAGCCGCCCTTCAAATTCGATGCCTGTTTATTTAACAAATGCTTGACGGTGAGGTCAGATGTTCCTCTCAACTTCGTGTTGATCCGACCTTCGGGTTTGATGCCTGTTTGTTTAACAGATGCCTGATGGTGAGGTCAGATCTTCCTCGCAACATCAAGTTGAGCCGACCTTTGGGTTCGATGCCTGTTTGTTTAACAGATGCTTGATGGCAAAGTTAGATGTTCTTGTCAACTAAGGGTTGAGACGGCCTTCGGGTTCGATGCCTGTTTGTTTAATAGATGCATGACGTCGAGGTCAGATGTTCTTCTCAACTACGGATTGAGCCGACCTTCGGGTTTGATGCATGTCTGTTTAACAGATGCATGACGGCAAGGTCAAATGTTCCTCTCAACTTTGTGTTGAGCCGGCCTTCGGGTTCGATGCTTGTTTGTTTAACAGATGCCTGGCGACGAGGTCAGATGTCCTTCTCAACTTCGTGTTGAGCCGGCCTTCGGGTTCGATACCTGTTTGTTTAACAGATACCTGACGGCGAGGTCAGATGTTCTTCTCAACTTCCGGTTGAGCCGGCCTTCGGGTTCGATGCTTCTTTTTTTAACAGATGCTTGACAGCAAGGTCAGATGTTCCTCTCAACTTCGTATTGAGCCGACTTTCGGGTTTGATGCCTTTTTGTTTAACTGATGCCTGAAAGTGAGGTCAGATGTTCTTCTCAACTTTGGGTTGAGCCGGCCTTGAAATCCGATTCGTGTTTGTTTAATAGATTCCTGACGGCGAGGTCAGATGTTCTTCTCAACTTCGAGTTTAGCCGACCTTCGGGTTCGATGCCTGTTTGTTTAACAGATGCCTGACGGCGAGGTCAGATGTTCTTCTCAACTTCGGGTTGAGCCGGCCCTCAGGTTCAATGCCTGTTTGTTTAACATATGCCTGACACCGATGTCAGATTTTCTTCTCAACTACGGGTTGAGCCGCCCTTCGGGTAAATGCCTGTCTGTTTAACAGATGCATGACTGCAAGGTCAAATGTTCCTTTCAACTTCGTGTTCAGCCGGCCTTCGGGTTCGATGCTTGTTTGTTAACCAGATTCCTGACGGCAAGGTCTAATGTTCTTATAAACTTCGGGTTTAGCCGCCCTTCGGGTTTGATGCCTATTTGTTTATCAGATGCCTTACGGCAAGGTCAGATGTTCATCTCAACTTCGTGTTGAGCCGGTCTTCGGGTTCGATGCCTGTTTGTTTAACAGATACCTGACGGTGATGTCAGATGTTATTCTCAACTTCCGGTCGAGCCGGACTTTGGGTTCGAGGCCTACTAGTTTAACATATGCCTGACGGCGAGGTCAGATATTCTTCTCAACTTCGGGTTGAGCCGGCCTTCGGGTTCGATGCCTGTTTGTTTAACATATGCCTGACACCGAGGTCTGATGTTCTTCTCAACTACGGGTTGAGCCGCACTTCGGGTTCAATGCTTGTCTGTTTAACAGATGCATGACGGCAAGGTCAAATGTTCCTCTCAACTTCGTGTTGAGCCGGCCTTCGCGTTCGATGCCTGTGTGTTTAACAGATGCCTGATGGCAAGGTCTAATGTTCTTATCAACTTCGGGTTTATCCGGCCTTCGGGTTTGATGCCTGTTTGTTTAACAGATGCCTTACAGCAAGGTCAGATGTTCTTCTCAACTTCGTGTTGAGCTGATCTTCGGGTTCGATGCCTGTTTGTTTAACAGATACCTGACGGCGAGGTCAGATGTTCTTCTCAACTTCCGCTTGAGATGACTTCGGGTTCGATGCCTACTTGTTTAACAGATGCCTGACGGCGAGGTCAGATGTTCTTCTCAACTTCGTGTTGAGCCGGTCTTCGGGTTCGATGCCTGTTTGTTTAACAGATGCTTGATGGCGAAGTCAGATGTTCTTCTCAACTTCCGGTTGAGCCGGCCTTCGGGTTCGATGCCTACTTGTTTAACAGATGCCTGACAGCGAGGTCAAATGTTCTTCTCAACTTCGGGTTGAGCCGCCCTTCGGGTTCGATGCCTGTTTGTTTAACAAATGCTTGACGGCAAGGTCAGATATTCCTCTCAACTTCGTGTTGAGCCGGCCTTCGGGTTTGATGCCTGTTTCTTTAACAGATGCCTGATGGAGAGGTCAGATGTTCCTCTCAACTTCAAGTTGAGTCGGCCTTTGGGTTCGATGCCTGTTTGTTTAACATATGCCTCACACCGAGGTCATATGTTCTTGTCAACTACGGGTTAAGCGACCCTTCGGGTTCAATGCCTGTCTGTTTAACAGATGCATGACGGCAAGGTTAAATGTTCCTCTCAACTTCGAGTTTAGCCTCCCTTCGGGTTCGATGCCTATTTGTTTAATAGATGCCTCACGGCGAGGTCAGATGTTCTTCTCAACTTCGTGTTGAGTCGGTCTTCGGGTTCGATGCCTATTTGTTTAACAGATACCTGACGGCGAGGTCAGATGTTCTTCTCAACTTCCGGTTGAGCCGGCCTTCGGGTTCGATGCCTACATGTTTATCAGATGCCTGACAGCGAGGTCAGATGTTTTTCTCAACTTCAGGTTGAGCTGTCCTTCATATTCTTTGCATAGTTTTTTAACAGATGCATAACAGCGAGGTCAGATGTTCCTCTCAACTTCGTATTGAGCCGGCCTTCGGGTTCGATTCCTGTTTGTTTAACTGATGCCTTACAGCGAGGTCAGATGTTCTTCTCAACTTCGGGTTGATCCGACCTTCAAATTCGATTCGTGTTTGTTTAATAGATGCCTGAGGGCGAGGTCAGGTGTTCTTCTCAACTTCAGGTTGAGCCGCCCTTCAGGTTCGATGCCTGTTTGTTAAACAAATGTTTGACGGAGAGATCAAATGTTCCTCTCAACTTCGTGTTGAACCGGTCTTCGGGTTTGATGCCTGTTTGTTTAACAGATGCCTGATGGCGAGGTCAGATCTTCTTCTCAACCTCAAGTTGAGCCGGCCTTTGGGTTCGATGCCTGTTTGTTTAACAGATGCTTGACAGCAAGGTTAGATGTTCTTGTAAACTAAGGGTTGAGACGGCCTTCGGGTTCGATGCCTGTTTGTTTAACTGATTCCTGACTGCAAGGTCAGATGTTCTTCTCAACTTCGGGTTGAGCCGGCCTTCGGGTTCGATGCCTGTTTATTTAACATATGCCTGACACCGATGTCAGATTTTCTTCTCAACTACAGGTTGAGCCGCCCTTCGGGTAAATGCCTGTCTGTTTAACAGATGCATGACTGCAAGGTCAAATGTTCCTTTCAACTTCGTGTTCAGCCGGCCTTCGGGTTCGATGCCTGTTTGTTAACCAGATTCCTGACGGCAAGGTCTAATGTTCTTATAAACTTCGGGTTTAGCCGCCCTTCGGGTTTGATGCCTATTTGTTTATCAGATGCCTTACGGCAAGGTCAGATGTTCATCTCAACTTCGTGTTGAGCCGGTCTTCGGGTTCGATGCCTGTTTGTTTAACAGATACCTGACGGTGATGTCAGATGTTATTCTCAACTTCCGGTCGAGCCGGACTTTGGGTTCGAGGCCTACTAGTTTAACATATGCCTGACGGCGAGGTCAGATATTCTTCTCAACTTCGGGTTGAGCCGGCCTTCGGGTTCGATGCCTGTTTGTTTAACATATGCCTGACACCGAGGTCTGATGTTCTTCTCAACTACGGGTTGAGCCGCACTTCGGGTTCAATGCTTGTCTGTTTAACAGATGCATGACGGCAAGGTCAAATGTTCCTCTCAACTTCGTGTTGAGCCGGCCTTCGCGTTCGATGCCTGTGTGTTTAACAGATGCCTGATGGCAAGGTCTAATGTTCTTATCAACTTCGGGTTTATCCGGCCTTCGGGTTTGATGCCTGTTTGTTTAACAGATGCCTTACAGCAAGGTCAGATGTTCTTCTCAACTTCGTGTTGAGCTGATCTTCGGGTTCGATGCCTGTTTGTTTAACAGATACCTGACGGCGAGGTCAGATGTTCTTCTCAACTTCCGCTTGAGATGACTTCGGGTTCGATGCCTACTTGTTTAACAGATGCCTGACGGCGAGGTCAGATGTTCTTCTCAACTTCGTGTTGAGCCGGTCTTCGGGTTCGATGCCTGTTTGTTTAACAGATGCTTGATGGCGAAGTCAGATGTTCTTCTCAACTTCCGGTTGAGCCGGCCTTCGGGTTCGATGCCTACTTGTTTAACAGATGCCTGACAGCGAGGTCAAATGTTCTTCTCAACTTCGGGTTGAGCCGCCCTTCGGGTTCGATGCCTGTTTGTTTAACAAATGCTTGACGGCAAGGTCAGATATTCCTCTCAACTTCGTGTTGAGCCGGCCTTCGGGTTTGATGCCTGTTTCTTTAACAGATGCCTGATGGAGAGGTCAGATGTTCCTCTCAACTTCAAGTTGAGTCGGCCTTTGGGTTCGATGCCTGTTTGTTTAACATATGCCTCACACCGAGGTCATATGTTCTTGTCAACTACGGGTTAAGCGACCCTTCGGGTTCAATGCCTGTCTGTTTAACAGATGCATGACGGCAAGGTTAAATGTTCCTCTCAACTTCGAGTTTAGCCTCCCTTCGGGTTCGATGCCTATTTGTTTAATAGATGCCTCACGGCGAGGTCAGATGTTCTTCTCAACTTCGTGTTGAGTCGGTCTTCGGGTTCGATGCCTATTTGTTTAACAGATACCTGACGGCGAGGTCAGATGTTCTTCTCAACTTCCGGTTGAGCCAGCCTTCGGGTTCGATGCCTACATGTTTATCAGATGCCTGACAGCGAGGTCAGATGTTTTTCTCAACTTCAGGTTGAGCTGTCCTTCATATTCTTTGCATAGTTTTTTAACAGATGCATAACAGCGAGGTCAGATGTTCCTCTCAACTTCGTATTGAGCCGGCCTTCGGGTTCGATTCCTGTTTGTTTAACTGATGCCTTACAGCGAGGTCAGATGTTCTTCTCAACTTCGGGTTGATCCGACCTTCAAATTCGATTCGTGTTTGTTTAATAGATGCCTGAGGGCGAGGTCAGGTGTTCTTCTCAACTTCAGGTTGAGCCGCCCTTCAGGTTCGATGCCTGTTTGTTAAACAAATGTTTGACGGAGAGATCAAATGTTCCTCTCAACTTCGTGTTGAACCGGCCTTCGGGTTTGATGCCTGTTTGTTAAACAGATGCCTGATGGCGAGGTCAGATCTTCTTCTCAACCTCAAGTTGAGCCGGCCTTTGGGTTCGATGCCTGTTTGTTTAACAGATGCTTGACAGCAAGGTTAGATGTTCTTGTAAACTAAGGGTTGAGACGGCCTTCGGGTTCGATGCCTGTTTGTTTAACTGATTCCTGACTGCAAGGTCAGATGTTCTTCTCAACTTCGGGTTGAGCCGGCCTTCGGGTTCGATGCCTGTTTGTTTAACATATGTCTGACACCGATGTCAGATGTTCTTCACAACTACGGGTTGAGCCGCCCTTCGGGTTCAATGCCTATCTGTTTAACAGATGCATGACGGCAAGGTCAAATGTTCCTTTCAACTTCGTATTGAGTCGGCCTTAGGGTTCGATGCCTATTTGTTTAACTGATGCCTGACAGTGAGGTCAGATGTTCTTCTCAACTTCGTGTTGAGCCGACTTTCAAATTCGATTCGTGTTTATTTAATAGATGCCTGACGGCGAGGTCAGGTGTTCTTCTCAAGTTCGGGTTCAGCCGCCCTTCGGATTCGATGCTTGTTTGTTTAACAAATGCTTGATGGTGAGGTCAGATGTTCCTCTCAACTTCGTGTTGACCCGGCCTTCGGGTTTGATGCCTGTTTGTTTAACAGATGCCTGATGGCAAAGTCAGATCGTCCTCTCAACTTCAAGTTGAGCCGACCTTTGGGTTCGATGCCTGTTTGTTTAACAGATGCTTGACAGCAAGGTTAGATGTTCTTGTCAACTAAGGGTTGAGACGGCCTTCAGGTTCGATGCCTGTTTGTTTAACAGATGCCTTACGGCGAGGTCAGATGTTCTTCTCAACTTCGTGTTGATCCGGTCTTCGGGTTCGATGCCTCTTTGTTTGACAGATACCTGACGGCAAGGTCAGATGTTCTTCTCAACTTCCGCTTGAGCCGGCCTTCGGGTTCGATGCCTACTTGTTTAACAGATTCCTGACAGCGAGGCCAGATGTTCTTCTCAACTTCGTATTGAGCCGGTCTTCGGGTTCGATGCCCGTTTGTTTAACAGATCCTTAACGGCGAAGTCATATGTTCTTCTCAACTTCCGGTTGAGCCGGCCTTCGGGTTCGATGCCTACTTGTTTAACAGATGCCTGACAGCAAGGTCAAATGTTCTTCTCAACTTCGGGTTGAGCCGCCCTTCGGGTTCGATTCCTGTTTGTTTAACAAATGCTTGACGGCGAGGTCAGATATTCCTATCAACTTCGTGTTGAGCCGGACTTCGGGTTTGATGCCTGTTTCTTTAACAGATGCCTGATGGAGAGGTCAGATGTTCCTCTCAACTTCAAGTTGAGCCGGCCTTTGGTTACGATGAATGTTTGTTTAACATATGCCTCACACCGAGATCATATGTTCTTGTCAACTACGGGTTGAGCCACCCTTCGGGTTCAATGCCTGTCTATTTAACAGATGCATGACAGAAAGGTTAAATGTCCCTATCAACTTCATGTTGAGCTTGCCTTCGGGTTCGATGCCTATTTGTTTAATAGATGCCTGAAGAAGAGGTCTAATGTTCTTATCAACTTCGAGTTTAGCCACCCTTCGGGTTCGATGCCTATTTGTTTAACAGATGCCTCACGGCGAGGTCAGATGTTCTTCTCAACTTCGTGTTGAGCCGGTCTTCGGGTTCGATGCCTGTTTGTTTAACACATACCTGACGGCGAGGTCAGATGTTCTTCTCAACTTCAGGTTGAGCTGACCTTCAGATTCTTTGCATGATTTTTTAACAGATGCATAACAGCGAGGTCAGATGTTCCTCTCAACTTCGTATTGAGCCGGCCTTCGGGTTCGATTCCTGTTTGTTTAACTGATGCCTTACAGCGAGGTCAGATGTTCTTCTGAACTTCGGGTTGACGGTGAGGTCAGATGTTCCTCTCAACTTCGTGTTGAGCCGGCCTTCGGGTTTGATGCCTGTTTGTTTAAAAGATGCCTGATGGCGAGGTCAGATCTTCCTCTCAACCTCAAGTTGAGCCGACCTTTGGGTTCGATGCCTTTTTGTTTAACAGATGCTTGACGGCAAGGTTAGATGTTCTTGTCAACTTAGGGTTGAGACGGCCTTCGGGTTCGATGCCTGTTTATTTAACAGATGCCTGACGGCGAGGTCAGATGTTCTTCTCAATTTCGGGTTGAGCCGGCCTTCGGGTTCGATGCCTGTTTGTTTAACATATGCCTGACACCGATGTCAGATGTTCTTCTCAACTACGGGTTTAGCCGCCCTTCGGGTTCAATGCATGTTTGTTTAACAGATGCATGACGGCAAGGTCAAATGTTCCTCACAACTTCGTGTTGGTCCGGCCTTCGGGTTCGATGCCTGTGTGTTTAACAGATGCCTGACGGTGAGGTCTAATGTTCTTATCAACTTCGGGTTTAGCCGGCCTTCGAGTTCGATGCCTGTTTGTTTAACAGATGCCTTACGGCGAGGTCAGATGTTCTTCTCAACTTCGTGTTGAGTCGGTCTTCGGGTTCGATGCCTGTTTGTTTAACAGATACCTGACGGCGAGGTCAGATGTTCTTCTCAACTTCCGCTTGAGCCGGCCTTCGGGTTCGATGCCTACTTGTTTAACAGAAGCCTGACGGCGAGGTCAAATGTTCTTCTCCAATTCGTGTTGAGTCGGTCTTCAGGTTCAATGCGTGTTTGTTTAACAGATGCTTGACGGCGAAGTCAGATGTTCTTCTCAACATCCGGTTGAGCCGGCCTTCGGGTTCGATGCCTACTTGTTTAACAGATTCCTGACAGCGAGTTCAAATGTTCTTCTCAACTTCGGGTTGAGCCGCCCTTCGGGTTCGATGCCTGTTGAGGTCAGATATTCCTCTCAACTTCGTGTTGAGCCAACCTTCGGGTTTGATGCCTGTTTGTTTATAAGATGCCTGATGGAGAGGTCAGATGTTCCTCTCAACTTCAAGTTGAGCCGGCCTTTGGGTTCGATGCCTGTTTGTTTAACATATGCCTCACACCGAGGTCATATGTTCTTGTTAACTAAGGGTTGAGACGACCTTCGGGTTCGATGCCTATTTGTAAAAACAGATGCCTGACGGCGAGGTCAGATGTTCTTCTCAACTTCGGGTTGAGTCGGCCTTCGGGTTCGATGCCTGTTTGTTTAACATATGCCTGACACCAAGGTCATATGTTCTTCTCAACTACGGGTTGAGCCACCCTTCGGGTTCAATGCCTGTCTGTTTAACAGATGCATGACGGCAAGGTTAAATGTTCCTCTCAACTTCGTGTTGAGCTTGCCTTCGGGTTCGATGCCTGTTTGTTTAATAGATGCCTGAAGGAGAGGTCTAATGTTCTTATCAACTTCGAGTTTAGCCCCCTTCGGGTTCGATGCTTATTTGTTTAACAGATGCCTCACGGCGAGGTCAGATGTTCTTCTCAACTTCGTGTTGAGCCGGTCTTCGGGTTTGATGCTTGTTTTACTTAACAGATACCTGATGGCGAGGTCAGACGTTCTTCTCAACTTCCGGTTGGGACGGCCTTCGGGTTCGATGTCTACTTGTTTAATCAGATGCCTGACAGCGAGGTCAGATGTTCTTCTCAACTTCAGGTTGAGCTGACCTTCAGATTCTTTGCATGTTTTTTTAACAGATGCTTAACAGCGAGGTCAGATGTTCCTCTCAACTTCGTATTGAGCCGGCCTTCGGGTTCGATTCCTGTTTGTTTAACTGATTCCTTACAGCAATGTCAGATGTTCTTCTCAACTGCGGGTTTATCCGGCCTTCAAATTTGATTTGTGTTTGTTTAATTGATACCTGAGGGCGAGGTCATATGTTCTTCTCAACTTCAGGTTGAGCCGCCCTTCGTGTTCGATGCCTGTTTCTTTAACAAATGCTTGACGGTGAGGTCAGATGTTCCTCTCAACTTCGTGTTGAGCCGGCCTTCGAGTTTGATGCCTGTTTGATTAACAGATGCCTGATGGCGAGTGTCGCTACTGGGAAAATCGGCGCCGGCTGAACAGAAGAGTCGCCACCGTGCGTTATTTATCCCAAAGGAGGGAAAGGGAACGCTCGAGGTAAACCTACCGCAAAGACGGGAAAGGAATGGTCATCGCAACCAAACCTGGGTTCGGGAGTCGGTTACGCAAGGGGAAGGTATTAGCACCCCTCACGTCCGTCGTACTCGACGGGATCCACACTTGCTTGGTTTGTCTAAAGGATGCAAAAACAATCTATCTACGGCTGCTAAATCTAAACGGAAGGGAATTGACTCGATAGAGCGTCGCACTCTATGCCTACGTATTCTCAAGAGAGAAAGTTAGAGTCAACATAGTTCGGGAAACTACAGGGAATTGGCTCACCAAGACTTCGCGTCTTGTGCCTACGTACTTCCACACAGCATGAAAGATCAGAGCTTTCGTAGTTCAGGCTAACTACGGCTAAGCAGGGTGTTCTCATACACAGGAAGTGAGAGATTAAGCTGGTTTTAAAGGTACGGGGACCTATGGGAACTAAAACTACGGTCTGGTCTCAAATGCACTCGGACAAAAGAAAGGGATAACAAACGTTAGTTGTTAGCGGGAAATTCTCGATCGCACAGCAGCGAGAGAAAACAGAAGTTAGTCGTTAGTGTGCTCGCTAGGATATCGCATCCTATGCCTACATATTCTCGTCTGGTACGAGAAATCAGAGCAGCTGTAGTTCAGCTACATAGGGACCACAACTCAAATCTCATTTTATTAACATTCTGAAAAAATGGTTACAATGATTGAGTACGGAAAAATAAACTCCTAAAAACCCTATCCTACTCATCATGAGAAAATCAAGTGGCAAATAGTCCCCTAACAAGTGGACTTCTAGAAACTATCCTCGAAAGTGTAAAAAATAATTCTATGGAAAAAAAAATCACTCTAAAAGAAATTATTAAAAGTATGAACTAATGTTTTTTTCTCATTTTTCTCTACTTTTTCTATATTCTTTTTCCATATTTCTTTTTTCATGCTTCTCAATATTTTTTCCTTTCTTTTCTATTTTCTTCAATATTCTCTTTTCTCAACTCCCTTCTTTTTTTTAATGAAAATAAAAATTGAAGAAACTAACTAGAAAAGAATAAAAACAAACTACACTAAAATGCAGGGGGGGTGGTTTAGCTGTTACCGGGATTATGTTAGCAAAAATACAAAGGAAAGTTGGGCCCAACCCAACAACTAACAGCCAAAACGGGGAGGGGGAAGGAAAGGAAAGCGGGGGTGTTATGCAGTAACACGCGAATGGGCTTGAGGCCCAACGCCCCACACAACCACGTACCAAACTCCTTCTCACTATCAGAAAAACCAAACCCTAAGTCTCTCTCAAAGTTTCTCCAAACACTGTTCACTCTTACGCCGTCACCCTACTCACTTTCTCTCTCGTTTGAACTCTGAAACAAACTCCGTCTCAACCTTTCTTTCAGTCTCAAATCTCTTTCCCTCACAATATTTCTTTCTATCAAATCCAAACTCAAAGCTCGCTCCAATCTACGGAACAAACGAACAAAGCAACAACAACAAAACTATCCAGTTCTGGAAAAAATCATGATTCATCCTCTGATGTTCTTGAAGGCAAGACGTGAAGCAAGTTTATGGAAGGAAATAGTTCGCCGAAGATCTTGAAGAAACTCGAAGGAGATGAAGATTCTTGAAAGTGTTGAAGTTCGTATGAGATTTCCTGTTAAAGATTGAAGACCTCACTGAAGCTCTTGAGAAATCTTGAAGCGTGAAGTGCAGCGGAGGTTGTTAAACACAGGATTGATGATCTTCGCTTGGATCTTGAAGGATCTTCTGGAGAGGCTTGAAGGATCTATCGAGCGATGAACATGCATGGAGTCGTTAGAGGAGTCTGAAGGATCCGTGGAGACCTGGACGTTTGTTCTTGATCACTGATGATGAACGTGTTGAAGACGTTCGTGGTTTTCTGGCGATTTGTTGAAGGTCATGAATGATTGTTCTGGAAAGCTGAAGAACTCTGATGGAGGTTGGAACGATGATCTAGGATAAAAACGTCTGAATTCGATGGTTGAGATGATGATTGTAGATGATCGGAGGAGATTGCAGTGATAGATGGGGAAGATCAAAAGAAAACGATGAAGATGATGGATTTGGAGTTTCCGGTGATATTGGCGGTGGCCGGAGTAGGTTACGGGTTGGTTACGGTCGCCGAAAGTTTGTTGGGGCGGTGGTTGCATGGCCGACGACCATGCAACCGGTGAAGCTCGGGCGAGGGACAAGTGGCGAGTGTGGATGGCAACGGTAGTTGCATGTGATACACGTGTTACTGGAGGGTGAGCGGAGAAAGCCACGTATGGGTGGAGGTGGCAGATTCTGAGAGTGTGAGATCAATGAGGTGCCCCCCCCCCCCCCCCCCCCACCGCTGAATTACACATGTGGCCAGATTTTATAGGGACATGTGGCACAGGATAATGAGTACTTGTGAATGGGCTTTCACAACACTTCTGGGCCCAACGAATTAGCACTAGAACTGATCAAAGAATAACTGGACTAATGGAAACGGATTAACAAAATGATTAACTAATTAATGAAAATGATTAATAAAAAATGACAAACGATTAATCCTAATCTAATGAACTATTAGAACTATTCCTAATTATTTAACTCTAATTAAAACTAAAAACACAATTAATACTCTAATCTATTTAATATTCTAATATCCTATATTAAAAAATTAAAACTAATATCTATTAATAAACTATTTATTAAAAGGCTAAAATTTTATTAAAACTATTCTATTTAAAACTATTAAATCTCTATCTAGAATTCTATAACAAGAAAATTTATTTATCTAAATCTATTATATTCTATTTTAGCTATTAAAATTTATTAAAACTATAATATCTATAAAATGGCTAATAAAATCTAATAAAATCCAAAAAGGACACAGTAATTCCAGAGGGAACAAAAAATAGTCCAAAACGATCAGTAACACCGCGAGAGCGCACCGGGACAACCGGTAAAAATAAACGGTCACCGAAACATTCTCAAAATCAACAGCACGAGCTGAAAACACTGGGAAGGGCACGACTTCCCAAAAATACGATTCTACTTATCTAACTGAGTAAAAAACACCTGAAATGCGAGGAGAGGGCTGTGATCCCGATAAAATCAAAACAACTGAAAAAAATGCATTGTATGCGATATGCGGCTGCGAATGCGGTCATGCGTCGAAACATAGGGCCAGATACGGGACCCGGTTGGTCAAATTTTAGGGTGCAACAGCGAGGTCAGATCTTCCTCTCAACCTCAAGTTGAGTCGGCCTTGGGTTCGATGCCTATTTGTTTAACAGATGCTTGACGGCAAGGTTAGATGTTCTTGTCAACTAAGGGTTGAGACGACCTTCGGGTTCGATGCCTGTTTATTTAACAGATGCGTGACGGCGAGGTCAGATGTTCTTCTCAACTTTGGGTTGAGCCGGCCTTCGGGTTCGATGCCTGTTTGGTTAACATATGCCTGACACCGGTGTCAGATGTTCTTCTCAACTACGGGTTCAGCCGCCCTTCGGGTTCAATGCCTGTCAGTTTAACAAATGCATGACGGCAAGGTCAAGTGTTCCTTTCAACTTCGTGTTGAGCCGCCGTTCGGGTTCAATGCCTATTTGTTTAACAGATGCCTGACGACAAGGTCTAATGTTCTTATCAACTTCGGGTTTAGCCGCCCTTCGGGTTTGATGCCTGTTTGTTTATCAGATGCTTTACGGCGAGGTCAGATGTTCTTCTCAACTTCGTGTTGAGCCGGTCTTCAGGTTCGATGCATGTTTATTTAACAGATACCTGACGGCAATATCAGATGTTCTTCTCAACTTCTGGTTGAGCTGGCCTTCGGGTTCGATGCCTACTTATTTAACAGATGCCTGACAGCAAGGTTAGATGTTCTTCTCAACTTCAGGTTTAGCCGACCTTCAGATTCTATGCATGTTTCTTTAACAGATGCTTAACAGCAAGGTCAGATGTTCCTCTCAACTTCGCATTGCGCCAGCCTTCGAGTTCAATTCCTGTTTGTTTAACTGATGCCTGACAGTAAGGTCAGATGTTCTTCTCAACTTTGGGTTGATCCGGCCTTCATATTTGATTCGTGTTCGTTTAATAGATGCCTAACGGCGATGTCAGATTTTCTTCTCAACTTCGGGTTGAGCCGCCCTTCGGGTTCGATGCCTGTTTGTTTAACAAATGCTTGAGGGTGAGGTCAGATGTTTCTCTTAACTTCGTGTTGAGTCGGCCTTTGGGTTTGATGCCTGTTTGTTTAACAAATGCCTGATGGCGAGGTCAGATCTTACTCTCAACTTCAAGTTGAGCCGGCCTTTGGGTTCGATGCCTGTTTGTTTAACAGATGCCTCACGGCGAGGTCAGATGTTCTTGTCAACTAAGGGTTGAGACGGCCTTCGGGTTCGATGCCTGTTTTTTTAACAGATGCCTCACGGCGAGGTCAGATGTTCTTCTAAACTTCAGGTTGAGCCGGCCTTTGGGTTCGATGCCTGTTTGTTTAACATATGCCTGACACCGAGGTCAGACGTTCTTCTCAACTACGGGTTGAGCTGCCCTTCGCGTTCAATGCCTGTCTGTTTAACTGATGCATGATGGTAAGTTCAAATGTTCCTCTCAACTTCGTGTTGAGCCGGCCTTCGGGTTCAATGCGTGTTTGTTTAACAGATGCCTGACGGTAAGGTCTAATGTTCTTATCAACTTTGGGTTTAGCCGCCCTTCGGGTTCGATGCTTGTTTGTTTAACAGATGCCTTACGGCGAGCTCAGATGTTCTTCTCAACTTCGTGTTGAGTCGGTCTTTGGGTTCGATGCCTGTTTGTTTAACAGATACCTGACGGTGAGGTCAGATGTTCTTCTCAACTTCCGGTTGAGCCGACCTTCGGGTTTGATGCCTACTTGTTTAACAGATTCCTGACAGCGAGGTCATATGTTCTTCTCAACTTCAGGTTGAGCCGACCTTCAGATTCTATGCCTGTTTTTTAACAGATGCTTGACAACGAGGTCAGATGTTCCTCTCAACTTCGTATTGAGCCGGCCTTCGGGTTCGATGCCCATTTGTTTAACTGATGCCTGACAGCAAGGTCAGATGTTCTTCGCAACTTCAGGTTGAGCCGACCTTCAAATTCGATTCGTGTTTGTTTAATAGATGCCTGACGACGAGGTCAGATGTTCTTCTCAACTTCGGGTTGTGCAGCCCTTCGGGTTCGATGCCTGTTTGTTTAACAAATGCTTGGCGGTGAGGTCAGATGTTCCTCTCAACTTCGTGTTGAGCTGGCCTTCGGGTTCGATGCGTGTTTGTTTAACAGATGCCTGACGGTAAGGTCTAATGTTCTTATCAATTTTGGGTTTAGCCGCCCTTCGGGTTCGATGCTTGTTTGTTTAACAGATGCCTTATGGCGAGCTCAGATGTTCTTCTCAACTTCGTGTTGAGTCGGTCTTCGGGTTCGATACCTGTTTGTTTAACAGATACCTGACGGTGAGGTCAGATGTTCTTCTCAACTTCCGGTTGAGCCGACCTTCGGGTTTGATGCCTACCTGTTTAACAGATGCCTGACAGCGAGGTCAGATGTTCTTCTCAACTTCAGGTTGAGCCGACCTTCAGATTCTATGCCTGTTTTTTAACAGATGCTTGACAGCGAGGTCAGATGTTCCTCTCAACTTCGTGTTGAGCCGACCTTTGGGTTCGATGCCCATTTGTTTAACTGATGCCTGACAGCAAGGTCTGATGTTCTTCGCAACTTCAGGTTGATCCAACCTTCAAATTCGATTCGTGTTTGTTTAATAGATGCCTTACGACGAGGTCAGATGTTCTTCTCAACTTCGGGTTGTGCAGCCCTTCGGGTTCGATGCCTGTTTGTTTAACAAATGCTTGGCGGTAAGGTCAGATGTTCCTCTCAACTTCGTGATGAGCCGGCCTTCGGGTTTAATGCATGATTGTTTAACAGATGCTTGATGGCAAGGTCAGATCTTCCTCTCAACCTCAAGTTGAGCCGGCCTTTAGGTTCGATGCCTGTTTGTTTAACAGATGCTTGACGGCAAGGTTAGATATTCATGTCAACTAAGGGTTGAGACAGCCTTCGGGTTCGATGCCTGTTTGTTTAACAGATTCCTGACGGCGAGGTCAGATGTTCTTCTCAACTTCGGGTTGAGCCGGCCTTCGGGTTCGATGCCTGTTTGTTTAACATATGCCTGACACCGAGGTCAGATGTTCTTCTCAACTACGGGTTGAGCCTCCCTACGGGTTCAATGTCTGTCTGTTTAACAGATGCATGACGGCAAGGTCAAATGTTCCTTTAAACTTCGTGTTGAGTCGACCTTCGGGTTCGATGCATGTTTGTTTAACAGATGCCTGACGGCAAGGTCTAATGTTCTTATCAACTTCGGGTATAGCCGCCCTTCGGGTTCGACGCCTGTTTGTTTAACAGATACCTGATGGCGAGGTGAGATGTTCTTCTCAACTTCCGGTTGAGCCAGCCTTCGGGTTCGATGCCTTCTTGTTTAATAGATGTCTGACAGCAGGGTTAGATGTTCTTCTTAACTTCAGGTTGAGCCGACCTTCGGATTCTATGTATGTTTTTTAAACAGATGCTTAACAGCGAGGTCAGATGTTACTCTCAACTTCGTATTGAGCCAGCCTTCGGGTTCGGTGCCTGTTTGTTTAACTGATACCTGACAGCGAGGTCAGATGTTCTTCTCAACTTCGGCTTGATCCGGCCTTCAAATTCGATTCGTGTTTGTTTAATAGATGCCTGACAGCAAGGTCAGATGTTCTTCTCAACTTCGGGTTGAGCCGCCCTTCGGGTTCGATGCCTGTTTGTTTAACAAATGCTTGACGGTGAGGTCAGATGTTTCTCTAAACTTCGTGTTGAGCCGGCCTTCGGGTTTGATGCCTGTTTGTTTAACATATGCCTGATGGCGAGCTCAGATCTTCCTCTCAACTTCAAGTAGAGCTGGCCTTTGGGTTCGATGCCTATTTGTTTAACAGATGCTTGACGGTAATGTTAGATGTTCTGGTCAACTAAGGGTTGAGACGGCCTTCGAGTTCGATGCCTGTTTGTTTAACAGATGCCTGACGGCGAGGTCAGATATTCTTCTCAACTTCGGGTTGAGCCGGCATTCGGGTTCGATGCTTGTTTGTTTAACATATGCCTGACACCGAGGTCAGACCTTCTTCTCAACTACGGGTTGAGCCGCCCTTCGGGTTCAATGCCTGTCTGTTTAACAGTGCATGATGGTATGTTCAAATGTTCCTCTCAACTTCGGGTTGAGCCGGCCTTCAGGTTCGATGCCTGTTTGTTTAACAGATGCCTGACGGAGAGGTCTAATGTTTTAATCAACTTCGGGTTTAGCCGCCCTTCGGGTTCGATTCCTTTTTGTTTAACAGATGCCTTACAACGAGGTAGGATGTTCTTCTCAACTTCGTGTTGAGCCGGTCTTCGGGTTCGACGCCTGTTTGTTTAATAGATACCTGACGGCGAGGTCAGATGTTCTTCTCAACTTCTGGTTGAGTCGGCCTTCGGGTTCGATGCCTACTTGTTTAACAGATGCCTGACAGCGAGGTCAGATGTTCTTCTCAACTTCAGGTTGAGCCGACCTTCAGATTCTATGCCTGTTTTTTTAACAGATGCTTGACAGCGAGGTCAGATGTTCCTCTCAACTTCGTATTGAGTCGTCCTTCGGGTTCGATGCCTGTTTGTTTAACTGATGCCTAATAGTAAGGTCGGATGTTCTTATCAACTTCGGGTTGAGTCGGCCTTCAAATTCGATTCGTGTTTGTTTAGTATATGCCTGACGACGAGGTCAGATGTTCTTCTCAACAATGGGTTGAGCCTTCCTTTGGGTTCAATGCTTGTCTGTTTAAATAGATGCATGACGGCAAGGTCAAACGTTCCTCTCAACTTCGTGTTGAGCCGGCCTTCGGGTTCGATTCCTATTTGTTTAACAGATGCCTGACGGCGAGGTCTAATGTTCTTATCAACTTCGGGTTTAGCCGCCCTTCGGGTTTGATTCCTGTTTGTTTAACAGATGCCTCACGGAGAGGTCAGATGTTCTTCTCAACTTCGTGTTGAGCCGGTCTTCGGGTTCGACGCCTGTTTATTTAATAGATGCCTGACGGCAAGGTCAGTTGGTCTTCTCAACTTCCGGTTGAGCCGGTCTTCGGGTTCGATGCCTAGTTGTTTAACAGATGCCTGATAGCGAGGTCAGATGTTCTTCTCAACTTCGGGTTGAGCCGCCATTCGCGTTCGATGCTTGTTTGTTTAACAAATGCTTGACGGCGAGGTCAGATGTTCCTCTCAACTTCGTGTTGAGTCGGCCTTCTGGTTTGAAGCCTGTTTGTTTAACAGATGCCTGACGGTGAAGTCAGGTATTTCTCTCAACTTCAAGTTGAGCCGGCTTTTGGTTTCGATGCCTGTTTGTTTAACAGATGCTTGACGGCGAGGTCAGATGTTCTTGTCAACTAAGGGTTGAGACGACCTTCGGGTTCGATCCTTGTTTGTTTAACAGATGCCTGACGGCGAGGTCACTTGTTCTTCTCATCTTCGGGTTGAGCCGACCTTCGGGTTCGATGCCTGTATGTTAATATATGCCTGACACCGAGGTCAGATGTTCTTCTCAACTACGGGTTTAGCCGCCCTTTGGGTTCGATGCCTGTTTGTTTAACAGATGCCTGACAGCATGGTCTGATGTTCTTCTCAACTTCGGGTTGAGGCGTCCTTCGGGTTCAATGCCTTTCTGTTTAACTGATGCCTGACACTGAGGTCAGGTGTTCTTCTCAACTACGGGTTGAGACGCCCTTCGGGTTCAATGCCTGTCTGTTTAACAGATGCATGAATGCAAGGTCAAATGTTCCTCTCAACTTCGTGTTGAGCCGGCCTTCGGGTTCGATGCCTGTTTGTTTAAAAGATGCCTGAAGGAGAGGTCTACTGTTCTTATCAACTTCGGGTTTAGCCGCCCTTCGAGTTCGATGCCTGTTTGTTTAACGGATGCATCACGACGAGGTCAGATGTTCTTCTCAACTTTGTGTTGAGTCGGTCTTCGGGTTCGATGCCTGTTTGTTTGACAGATACCTGACGGCGAGGTCAGATGTTCTTCTCAACTTCGGGTTGATCCGGCCTTTGGATTCAATGCTTGTTTGTTTAACATATGCCTGACACCGAGGTAAGATGTTCTTCTCAACTACGGGTTGATCCGCCTTTCGGGTTCAATTCCTGTCTGTTTAACAGATGCATGACGGCCAGGTCAAATGTTCCTCTCAACTTTGTGTTGAGCTGGCCTTCGGGTTCGATACCTGTTTGTTTAATAGATGCCTGAAGGAGAGGTCTAATGTTCTTATCATCTTCAGGTTTACCCGACCTTCAGGTTCGATGCCTGTTTGTTTAACGGATGCCTCACGACGAGGTCAGATGTTCTTCTCAACTTTATGTTGAGCCGGTCTTCGGGTTCGATGTCTGTTTGTTTGACAGATACCTGACGGCGAGGTCAGATGTTCTTCTCAATTTCGGGTTGAGCCGGAATTCGGGTTCGATGCCTGTTGGTTTAATATATGCCTGACACCGAGGTCAGATGTTCTTCTCAACTACGGGTTGATCCGCCCTTCGGGTTTAATGCCTGTTTGTTTAACAAATGCATGACGGCAAGGTCAAATGTTCCTCTCAACTTCGTGTTAAACCGGCCTTCGGATTCGATGCCTGTTTGTTTAACAGATGCCTGAAGGAGAGGTCTAATGATCTTATCAACTTCGGGTTTAGCCGCCCTTCGGGTTCGATGACTGTTTGTTTAACGGATGCCTCACAGCGAGGTCAGATGTTCTTCTCAACTTCCGGTTGAGCTGGCCTTCGAGTTCGATGCCTACATGTTTAACAGATGCTTGAAGGCGAGGTTAAATGTTCTTCTCAACTTCGGGTTGAGCCGACCTTTAGATTCGATGCCTCTTTTTTTAACAAATGCTTGACAGCAAGCTCAGATGTTCCTCTTAACTTCGTATTGAGCCGGCCTTCGGGTTTGATGCCTATTTGTTTAACTGATGCCTGACAGCGAGGTCAGATGTTCTTCTCAACTTCGGGTTGAGTCGGACTTCAAATTCGATGCCTGTTTATTTAACATATGCCTGACACCGAGGTCAGATGTTCTTTTTAACTACGGGTTGATCCGCCCTTCGGGTTCAATGTTTGTCTGTTTAACAGATGCATGACGGCAAGGTCAAATGTTCCTTTCAACTTCATTTTGAGCCGGCATTCGGGTTTGATGCCTGTTTATTTAACAGATGCCTGAAGGTGAGGTCTAATGTTCTTATCAAACTTCGGGTTTATCCGCCCTTCGGGTTCGATGTCTGTTTGTTTAACGGATGCCTCACGGCGAGGTCAGATGTTCTTCTCAACTTTGTGTTGAGCCGATCTTCAGGTTCGAGTCCTATTCGTTTGACAGATACCTGATGGTGAGGTCAGATCTTCTTCTCAACTTCCAGTTGAGCCGACCTTCGGGTTCGATGCCTGTTTGTTTAACAAATGTTTGATTGCGAGGTAATATGTTCCTCTCAACTTCATGTTGAGTCGGCCTTCGGGTTTGATGCCTGTTTGTTTAACTGATGCCTGATGGCGAGGTCAGATGTTCCTCTCAACTTCAAGTTGAGCCGACCTTTGGGTTCGATGCCTGTTTGTTTAACAGATGCTTGACAGCGAGGTCAGATGTTCTTCTGTTCTAAGGGTTGAGACAGCCTTCGGGTTCGATGCCTATTTGTTTAACAGATGCCTGACGACGAGGTCAGATGTTCTTCTCAACTTCGAGTTGAGCTGGCCTTTGGGTTTGATGCCTGTTTGTTTAACAGATGCTTGTTAGCAAGGTCAGATGTTCTTGTAAACTAAGGGTTGAGACGGCCATCAGGTTCGATGCCTGTTTGTTTAACAGATGCCTGACAGCGAGGTCAGATGTTCTTCTCAACTTCGGGTTGAGCCGGCCTTCGGGTTCGATGCCTGTTTTTTTAACATATGCCTGACACCGAGGTCAGATGTTCTTCTCAACAACGGTTGATCCGCCGTTCGGGTTCAATGCCTGTCTGTTTAACAGATGCATGACGGCAAGGTCAAATGTTCCTCTCAACTTCGTGTTGAGCCTGCCTTCGGGTTCGATGCCTGTTTGTTTAATAGATGCCTGAAGGAGAGGTCTAACAAATTCTTGACGGCGAGGTCAGATGTTCCTCTCAACTTCGTGTTGAGCCGGCCTTCATGTTTGATGTCTGTTTGTTTAACAGATGCCTGATGGCAAGGTCGGATGTTCCTCTCAACTTCAAGTTGAGCCGGCTTTTGGGTTCGATGCCTGTTTGTTTAACAGTTGCTTGACAGCAAGGTCAGATGTTCTTGTCAACTAAGGGTTTAAACGACCTTCGGGGTTCGATGCCTGTTTGTTTAACAGATGCCTGACGGCAAGGTCAGATGTTCTTCTAAACTTCAAGTTGAGCCGGCCTTCGGGTTCGATGCTTGTCTGTTTAACAGATGCATGACGGCAAGGCCAAATCTTCCTCTCAACTTCGTGTTGAGCCAGCCTTCGGGTTCGATGCCTGTTTGTTTAACAGATGCATCAAGGCGAGGTCAGATGTTCTTCTCAACTTTGTGTTGAGCCGGCCTACGGGTTCGATGCCTTTTTTTTAAACCTATGCCTGAAATCGAGGTCAGATGTTCTTCTCAACTACGGGTTGATCCGCCCTTCGGGTTCAATGCCTGTCTGTTTAACAGATGCATCACGGCAAGGTCAATTGTTCCTCTCGACTTCGTGTTGAGCCGACCTTCGGGTTCGATGCCTGTTTGTTTAACAGATGCGTGAATGAGAGGTCTAATGTTCTTATCAACTTTGGGTTTAGTTGCCCTTCGGGTTCGATGCCTGTTTGTTTAACAGATGCCTCACGGCGAGGTCAGATGTTCTTCTCAACTTTATTTTGAGTCAGTCTTCGGGTTCAATGCCTGTTTGTTTGATAGATACCTGACGGCGAGGTCAGATGTTCTTCTCAACTTCGGGTTGAGCCGGACTTTGGGTTCGATGCCTGTTGGTTTAACATATGCTTGACACCGAGGCAGATGTTCTTCTCAACTACGGGTTGATCCGCCCTTCTGGTTCAATGCCTGTCTGTTTAACAGATGCTTGACGGCAAGTTCAAATGTTCCTCTCGACTTCGTGTTGAGCCGACATTCGGGTTCGATGCCTGTTTGTTTAACAGATGCCTGAACTAGAGGTATAACGTTCTTATCAAATTCGGGTTTAGCCGCCCGTCGGGTTCAATGATTGTTTGTTTAACGGATGCCTCACAGCGAGGTCAGATGTTCTTCTCAATTTTGTGTTGAGCCGGTCTTCGGGTTCGATGCCTGTTTGTTTGACAGATACCTGACGGCGAGGTCAGATGTTCTTCTCAACTTTCGGTTGAGTCGGCCTTCGAGTTCGATGCCTACATATTTAACAGATGCCTGACGGTGAGGTCAAATGTTCTTCTCAACTTCGGGTTGAGCCGACCTTTAGATTCGATGCCTGTTTTTTTAACAGATGCTTGACAGCGAGCTCAGATATTCCTCTCAACTTCGTATTGAGCCGGCCTTCGGGTTCGATGCCTGTTTGTTTAACTGATGCCTGACAACGAGGTCAGATGTTCTTCTCAACTTCGCGTTGAGTCGGACTTCAAATTCAATGCATGTTTGTTTAACATATGCCTCACACCGAGGTCAGATGTTCTTCTCAACTACGGGTTGATCCGCCGTTTGGGTTCAATGCCTGTCTGTTTAAAAGATGTATGACGACAATGTCAAATGTTCCTCTCAACTTCGTGTTGACCCGGCCTTCGGGTCCGATGCCTGTTTGTTTAACAGATGCCTGAAGGAGAGGTCTAATGTTCTTATCAAACTTCGAATTTAGACGCCCTTCGGGTTCGATGCCTGTTTGTTTAACGGATGCCTAACGGCGAGGTCAGATGTTCTTCTCAACTTTCTGTTGAGCCGGTCTTCGGGTTCGATGCCTGTTTGTTTGACAGATACCTGACGGCGAGGTCAGATGTTCTTCTCAACTTCCGGTTGAGCCGGCTTCGAGTTTGATGCCTACATGTTTAACAGATGCCTGACGGCGAGGTCAAATGTTCCTCTCAACTTCGGGTTGAACCAGCCTTCGGGTTCGATGCCTGTTTGTTTAACAGATGCCTGAAAGAGAGGTCTAATGTTTTTATCAATTTCGGGTTTAGCCGCTCTTCGGGTTTGATGCCTGTTTGTTTAACGAATGCCTCACGGTGAGGTCAGATGTTCTTCTCAACTTTGTTTTGAGCCGGTCTTCGGGTCCGATGCCTGTTTGTTTGACAGATACCTGACGACGAGGTCAGATGTTCTTCTCAACTTCGGGTTGAGCCGGCCTTCAGGTTCGATGCCTGTTTGTTTAACATATGCCTGACACCGAGGTCAGATGTTCTTCTCAACTACGGGTTGATCCGCCCTTCGGGTTTAATACCTGTCTGGTTAACAGATGCATGACGGCAAGGTTAAATGTTCCTCTCAACTTCGTGTTGAGCCGGCCTTCGGGTTCGATGACTGTTTGTTTAACAGATGCCTAAAGGAGAGGTCTAATGTTCTTATTAACTTCTGGTTTAGCCACAATTCGGGTTCGATGCCTGTTTGTTTCACAGATGCCTCACGGGGAGGTCAGATGTTCTTCTCAACTTTTTGTTAAGCCGGTCTTGGGTTTCGATGCCTGTTTGTTTGACAGATACTTGACGGCGAGGTAAGATGTTCTTCTCAACTTCCGGTTGAGCCGGCCTTCGAGTTCAATGCCTACATGTTTAATAAATGCCTGAAGGTGAGGTCAAATGTTCTTCTCAACTTAGGGTTGAGCCGACCTTTAGATTCGATGCCTCTTTTTTTAACAGATTCTTGACAGCAAGCTCAGATGTTCCTCTGAACTTCGCATTGAGCCGACCTTCGGGTTCGATGCTTGTTTGTTTAAATGATGCCTGACAGCAAGGTCAGATGTTCTTCTCAACTTCGGGTTGAGTCGGACTTCAAATTCGATGCCTGTTTGTTTAACATATGCCTGACACCGAGGTCAGATGTTCTTCTTAACTACGGGTTGATCCGCCCTTCGGGTTCAATGCCTGTCTATTTAACAAATGCATGACGGCAAGGTCAAATATTCCTTTCAACTTCGTGTTGAGCTGGCCTTCGGGTTCGATGCCTGTTTGTTTAATAGATGCCTGAAGGAGAGGTCTAGTGTTCTTATCAAACTTCGGGTTTAGCCGCCCTTCGGGTTCGATGCCTGTTTTTTTAACGGATGCCTCACGGCGAGTTCAAATGTTCTTCTCAACTTTGTGTTGAGCCGGTCTTCGGGTTCGATGCCTGTTTGTTTGACAGATACCTGACGGCGAGGTCAGCTGTTCTTCTCCACTTACGGTTGAGGCGGCCTTCGGGTTCGATACCTCTTTGTTTAACAAATGTTTGACGGTGAGGTCAGATGTTCCTCTCAACTTCGTGTTGAGTCGGCCTTCAGGTTTGATGCCTGTTTGTTTAACAGATGCCTAGTGGCGAGGTCAGATGTTCCTCTCATATTCATGTTGAGCCGACCTTTGGGTTCGTTGCCTGTTTCTTTAACAGATGCTTGACAGCGAGGTCAGATGTTCTTGTCAACTAAGGGTGAGACGGCCTTCGGGTTCGATGCCTGTTTGTTTAACAGATGCCTGACGACAAGGTCAGATGTTCTTCTCAACTTCGGGTTGAGCCGGCCTTCTGGTTCGATGCCTGTTTGTTTAACATATGCCTGACACCAAGGTCAGATGTTCTTCTTAACTACGGGTTGATCCGCCCTTCGGGTTCAATGCCTGTCTATTTAACAGATGCATGACGACAAGGTCAAATGTTCCTCTCAACTTCGTGTGGAGCCGGCCTTCGGGTTCGATGCCTGCTTGTTTAACAGATGCCTGAAGGAGAGGTTTAATATTCTTATCAACTTCCGGTTTAGCCGCCCTTCGGGTTCGATGCCTGTTGGTTTAACGGATGCATCACGACGAGGTCATATATTCTTCTCAACTTTGTGTTGAGCCGGTCTTCGGGTTCGATGCCTGTTTGTTTGACAGATACCTGACGGCGAGGTCAAATGTTCTTCTCAACTTCGGGTTGAGCCGGCCTACGGGTTCGATGCCTGTTTGTTTAACATATGCCTGACACCGAGGTCAGATGTTCTTCTCAACTACGGGTTGATCCGCCCTTCGGGTTCAATGCCTGTCTGTTTAACAGATGCATGACGGCAAGGTCAAATATTCCTCTCAACTTCGTGTTGAGTCGGCCTTCGGGTTTGATGCCTGTTTGTTTAACAGATGCCTGAAGGATAAGTCTAATGTTCTTATCAACATCAGGTTTAGCCGCCCTTCGGGTTTAATGCCTGTTTGTTTAACGGATGCCTCACGGCGAGGTCAGATGTTCTTCTCAACTTTATGTTGAGCCGGTCTTCGGGTTCGATGCCTATTTGTTTGACAGATACCTGACAGCGAGGTCAGATGCTCTTCTCAAGTTCCGGTTGAGCCGGCCTTCGGGTTCGATGCCTGTTGGTTTAACATATGCCTGATATCGAGGTCAGATGTTCTTCTCAATTACGGGTTGATCCGCCCTTCGGGTTCAATGCCTGTCTGTTTAACAGATGCATGACGACAAGGTCAAATGTTCCTCTCAATTTCGTGTTGAGTCGGCCTTCGGGTTCGATGGCCTATTTGTTTAACAGATGCCTGAAGGAGAGGTCTAATGTTCTTATCAACGTCGGGTTTAGCCGCCCTTCAGGTTCGATGACTGTTTGTTTAACGGATGCCTCACAGCGAGGACAGATGTTCTTCTAAACTTTGTGTTGAGCCGGTCTTCGTGTTCGATGCCTGTTTGTTTGACAGATACCTGACGGCGAGGTCAGATGTTCTTCTCAACTTCTGGTTGAGTCGGCCTTCGAGTTCGATGCCTACTTGTTTAACAGATGCCTAATAGCGAGGTCAAATGTTCTTCTCAACTTCGGGTTGAGCCGACCTTTAGATTCGATGCCTGTTTTTTTAACAGATGCTTGACAGCGAGCTTAGATGTTCCTCTCAACTTCGTATTGAGCCGACCTTCGGGTTCGATGCCTGTTTGTTTAACTGATGCCTGACAGCAAGGTCAAATGTTCTTCTCAACTTCGGGTTGAGTCGGACTTCAAATTCGATGCCTGTTTGTTGAACATATGCCTGACACCGAGGTCAAGTGTTCTTCTCAACTACGGGTTGATCCGCCGTTCGGGTTCAATGCCTGTCTGTTTAACAGATGCATGAAGGCAAGGTCAAATGTTCCTCTCAACTTCGTGTTGAGCCGGCCTTCGGGTCAGATGCCTGTTTGTTTAACAGATGCCTGAAGGAGAGGTCTAATGTACTTATGAAACTTCGGGTTTAGACGCCCGTCGGGTTCGATGCCTGTTTGTTTAACGGATGCCTCATGGCAAGGTCAAATGTTCTTCTCAACTTTGTGTTGAGCCGGTCTTCGGGTTCGATGCCTGTTTGTTTGACAGATACCTGACGGCGAGGTCAGATGTTCTTCTCAACTTCCGATTGAGCCGACCATCGAGTTCGATTCCTACATGTTGAACAGATGCCTGACGGCGAGGTCAAATGTTCCTCTCAACTTCGTGTACTATTGCAGCAAACCAGGAAGCTACTAATGAGAAGGAGCAGTATGATGCTTTACTCAGCACTATTGCAGCAAACCAGGAAGCTACTAATGAGAAGTTTGGAGAAATTTTCAGCGAGCTAGAAGCCCTCCGCATTAACATCACTGCTGCCTCCGGCACCGGTTCTGATCCTGAAGCGACTCCTTCCAGATGCCGCTCCCGCACCAGAGGCCGAGCCCGCGATCCTCAGCAGCCATAGTTTTAGTTTGCTTATGTTTGTTTTTCGTTTTTATCGTTGTACTGTACTTTTACCGCATTTATATCACAACATTGGGGACAATGTCTGATATAGTGTGGGAGAGGTACCTTTCATTTCCGCATTTTCCCTTTTTCGCACTTTTCCATTTCGTTGTATTTTCAATTCCGTTGTATTTCTTTTCGCAACTTAATGAAATGAGCAAATCTTTGTGCTATTTTCTTTAATTTCGAACATTCCCCGATTATTTAGCTATACCAGAAAAAATCTTTAATTATTCGCATTATCCGACTTACCTACGGAATCGTAATTAGGAAGCCGAGAACGGTTAAACAAGACCAATACAATCTTGACATCTTTGACTCCCTACTTAAGCAATTCCATCCCGATTACCATTACGAGTACACTTTTAGTTTCAGTTTAAAAGTAACCCCTAGTAGTTTATACTAGCAGTCAGCACCGTCTGAACACAAACCACGTGGGGAGCCGATGAATATAAGCGTTTGATGCCTAATCAATAATGATCCTTCATATCTCGATGCAAAATGAAAAGAAATTGCACCAAAGTACACGGTCGCATATAAGAAACGAGAAATATGAGAAGGAGTCCATTGCAAGTTGGTTCAGAGGTACTGGTTCTGAACTCGGTAGGGCGTGCTACGGCTCGATCCCCCACAACCTCCAAATCGGATAAAATACGTAGGGTTACCACACTCGTGTACCAGACCCCGTGCTCAAAAAGGATCAAAGTCGCTAACCGGCTACTCCACTACGTGCGTGCTAAGGAAAAGGGCTTAATGTGATTGTGCTAGAATGAAACCGGGCGAAATAAGATCGAAAAACTCCAGGTGAAATCGTAATGTAATTGCCGATTGTTTCGTTTAACGGGAAGTCGACGACATAGCTTGTTGCTTGTGTCATTAGTGTATCGGTAGTGTTCTATCAAAGTACCGGATTATCCGACAAAACGATCCCTCGTACGGTTTGTTATGAGTATGCGTGAATAAAATCTTGTCCGCCGATTTTCAACCGACTATTTGCTTGAGGACAAGCAAAGGTTTAAGTTTGGGGAAGTTTGATAACGAGAAAACGCATTGATTATATTGCTAGGTTTCATTAACGTTTTATCGCATATTCACCGTTTTAACACTCGATTTCTCGAGTTTTTCTTACCATTTTGCAGGTACATCATTATATGGAGCTAAATCATGAATTAAGAGCAAAAGGAACAAAAGAAACTATAAAAAGATGAAGAAATGAAGAAGCCTGCAAAAGACTGCATAATTTGTTGCAGTCACGGCCGTCACAAGGGTGTCACGACCGTGACACCCCAATTTGAGCCATCACGACCGTAAGAGAGTGGTCACGACCGTGACACTTAAAAACCACAAGTTACGAACGTGAAGACCTTGTCACGACCGTGATAAGGGTAAAATTAGGTTTTTGACTCAGACTACGTCAAGGCATTACGTGAAGACCATTTCTCCTATTCTGTTGCCACGTTCCTGCATTCCTTCCACAAATTCAGCAAGGCCCATGCAACAAAGGACCAAAAATCCAGCCCATTAAGGATTCTATAAATAGTACAAGTTCTATGAACAAAACACAGAGAGCATTTTTTATTCAAATTCCTGCGGAAGCTCTGCCGAACTGTATTACGAACCAGCCTTTCTATTCCTGCATTATTTTTAGTTTTCTGTTTCGTTTTTTATTGTATCCAAACCCGCCATATAACAATTTCCAACATCAGGAAATTGTTATACATTTATTTGTTTCTAAACCTTCAGCATTCGTTTATTTTCAATTTCCGCTAACTCCAAGCTTTCCGGTCTGTGGAAGAAGGAGTCTGCTCGAATATTTGTTAACCAGGTTTTTCATTATATTGCAATTTAATTTAATTATAATGTTTATTTATTTTTCTGCCATGAGTACATTATTATTAAATTTTCTATCTCTGTCTGGTTCAACATCGATGAGTAGCTAAACACCTTAGGGCGGTATGTAGTTATAACAAACTTAACCGGTAAAATATAACCATAGGCTAAAAATAATTAATCACTTAATATTCTGGCTGATACTTTTTAATTGAAATAGACCTTTTCGTTACGAGAGTAAGAAAAGAGTATTAGGTTAGGTCAAGACCACGAGAGTGTGAGATTTTAACCAGATAGCTAAAGTTAGGCATTTAAATTAAACAGAGCGAGAGCGCTTTAAGATAAATTAGAATTACTTAGTTTCCAAAAATTACCTCTAAACACTTATGGGCTAGCGAGAGCAGGCATGGGGCTTTAGGGATAAGATCTGATATAAGACCACGAGAGTGTGAGTTGAGGGTATTTAAACTGGTAATCTCTACCGAATAGATTAAGTGAACACCTTTATAAGCCTAGGTTAGATTGACCCACCTAAGTTAGTATAATTACATACCGACTGCCTTAGTATTACTTTATTAAAACTTAAATTTAATTCCGCCTTTAATAGTCTTAAAAATCAACAAAAAATCGTGACAACCATTCGCCTTAGCTAAACTAGAAGTTCATCTAGCACTAAGTAACCATAGAATCCCTGTGGATCGATAATCTTAAATATTACTTCGATAGGCTGTGCACTTGCAGTAAGATACCGCTAGACGCATAAGTAGACACGTCTTTAGCCCATCAGCCGGCCTTTGGGTTCGATGCCTGTTTGTTTAACAGATGCCTGAAGGAGAGGTCTAATTTTCTTATCAACTTCGGGTTTAGCCGCCCTTCGATTTCGATGCCTGTTTGTTTAACAGATGCCTCACGGTGAGGTCAGATGTTCTTCTCAACTTTGTGTTGAGCCGGTCTTCGGGTTCGATGCCTGTTTGTTTGACTAATACCTGACGGTGATGTCAGATGTTCTTCTCAACTTCCGGTTGAGCCGGCCTTCGAGTTCGATGCCTATATGTTTAACAGATGCATGACGGCGAGGTCAAATGTTCTTCTCAACTTTGGGTCGAGCCGACCTTTAGATTCGATGCCTGTTTTTTTAACAGATGCTTGACATCGAGCTCAGATGTTCCTCTAAACTTCGTATTGAGCCGGCCTTCGGGTTCGATGCCTGTTTGTTTATATGATGCCTGACAACAAGGTCAGATGTTCTTCTCAACTTCGGGTTGAGTCGGACTTCAAATTCGATGCCTGCTTGTTTAACATATGTCTGAAACCGAGGTCAGATGTTCTTCTCAACTACGGGTTGATCCGCCATTCGGGTTCAATGCCTGTCTGTTTAGCAGATGCATGACGGCAAGGTCAAATGTTCCTCTCAACTTCGTGTTGAGCCGCCCTTCGGGTCCGATGCCTGTTTGTTTAACAGATGCCTGAAGGAGAGGTCTAATGTTCTTATCAAACTTATGGTTTAGCCGCCCTTCGGGTTCGATGCCTGATTGTTTAACGGATGCCTCACGGCAAGGTCAGATGTTCTTCTCAACTTTGTGTTGAGCCGGTCTTCCGGTTGATGCTTGTTTGTTTGACAGATACCTAAGGGCGAGGTCAGATATTCTTCTCAACTTCCGGTTGAGCCGGCCTTCGAGTTCGATGCCTACATATTTAACAGATGCCTGACGGTGAGGTCAAATGTTCCTCTCAACTTCGTGTCGAGTCGGCCTTCGGGATCGATGCCTGTTTGTTTAACAGATGCCTGAAGGAGAGCTCAAATGTTTTTATCAACTTCGGGTTTAGCCGCCCTTCGGGTTCGATGCCTGTTTGTTTAACGGATGACTCACGGAGAGGTCAGATGTTCTTCTCAACTTTATGTTGAGTCGGTCTTCAGGTTCGATGCCTGTTTGTTTGACAGATACCTGACGGTGAGGTCAGATGATCTTCTCAAGTTCGGGTTGAGCCGGCCTTCGGCTTTGATGCCTGTTGGTTTAACATATGCCTCACACCGAGGTCAGATGTTCTTCTCAACTACGGGTTGATCCGCCCTTCGGGTTCAATGCCTGTCTAGTTAACAGATGCATGATGGCAAGGTCAAATGTTCCTCTCAACTTCGTGTTGAGCCGGCCTTCAGGTTCGATGCCTGTTTGTTTAACAGATACCTGAAGGAAAGGTCTAATGTTCTTATCAACTTCGGGTTTAGCCGCTCTTCGAGTTCGATGCCTGTTTGTTTAACGGATGCCTCACGGCGAGGTCAGATGTTCTTCTCAACTTAGTGTTGAGCCGGGCTTCGGGTTCGATGCCTTTTTGTTTGACAGATACCTGACGGTGAGGTCAGATGTTCTTCTCAACTTCCGGTTGAGCCGGCCTTCGAGTTCGATGCATACATGTTTAACAGATGCCTTACAGTGAGGTCAAATGTTCTTCTCAACTTCGGGTCGAGCCGACCTTTAGATTCGATGCCTGTTTTTTGAACAAATGCTTGACAGCTAGCTCAGATGTTCCTCTCAACTTCGTATTGAGCCGGCCTTCGGGTTCGATGCCTGTTTGTTTAACTGATGTCTGACAGCAAGGTCAGATGTTCTTCTCAACTTTATGTTGAGTCGGACTTCAAATTCGATGCCTGTTTGTTTAACATATATCTGACACCGAGGTCAGATGTTCTTCTCAACTACGGGTTGATCCGCCATTCGGGTTCAATGCCTGTCTGTTTAACAGATGTATGACGGCAAGGTCAAATGTTCCTCTCAACTTCGTGTTGAACCGGCCTTCGGGTCCGATGCCTGTTTGTTTAACAGATGCCTGAAGGAGAGGTCTAATGTTCTTATCAAACTTCGGGTTTAGCCGCCCTTCGGGTTCGATGCCTAATTGTTTAACGGATGCCTCACGGCGAGGTCAGATATTCTTCTCAACTTTGTGTTGAGCCAGTCTTCGGGTTCGATGCCTGTTTGTTTGACAGATACCTGACGGCGAGGTCAGATGTTCTTCTCAACAACCGGTTGAGGCGGCCTTCGAGTTCGATGCCTACATGTTTAACAGATGCCTGACGGTGATGTCAAATGTTCCTCTCAACTTCGTGTTGAGCCGACCTTCGGGTTCGATGCCTGTTTGTTTAACTGATGCCTGACAGCAAGGTCAGAAGTTCTTCTAAACTTCGGGTTGAGTCAGACTTCAAATTCGATGCCTGTTTGTTTAACATATGCCTGACACCGAGGTCAGATATTCTTCTCAACTACGGGTTGATCCGCCCTTCGGGTTCAATGCCTGTCTGTTTAATAGATGCATGACGGCAAGGTCAAATGTTCCTCTCAACTTCGTGTTGAGCCGGCCTTCGGGTTTGATGCCTGTTTCTTTAACAGATGCCTGAAGGAGAGGTCTAATGTTCTTATCAAACTTCGGGTTTAGCCGCCCTTCGGGTTCGATGCCTGTTTGTTTAACGGATGCCTCACGGCGAGGTCAGATGTTCTTCTCAACTTTGTGTTGAGCCGGTCTTCGGGTTCGATGCCTGTTTGTTTGACAGATACCTGACAGCGAGGTCAGATGTTCTTCTCAACTTCCGGTTGAGCCGGCCTTCGAGTTCGATGCCTACATGTTTAACAGATGCCTGACGGCAAGGTCAAATGTTCCTCTCAACTTCGTGTTGAGCCGGCCTTTGGGTTCGATGCCTGTTTGTTTAACAGATGCCTGAAGGAGAGGTCTAATGTTCTTATCAAACTTCGGGTTTAGCCGCCCTTCGGGTTCGATGCCTGTTTGTTTAACGAATGCTTCACGGCGAGGTCAGATGTTCTTCTCAACTTTATTTTGAGCCGGTCTTCGGGTCCGATGCCTGTTTGTTTGACAGATACCTAACAACGAGGTAAGATGTTCTTCTCAACGTCCGGTTCATCCGGCCTTCGAGTTCGATGCCTACATATTTAATTGATGCCTGAAGGCGAGGTCAAATGTTCTTCTCAACTTCGGGTTGAGCCGACCTTTAGATTCGATGCCTCCATTTTTAACAGATGCTTGACAGCAGGCTCAGATGTTCCTCTCAACTTCGTATTGAGCCGGCCTTCGGGTTCGATACCTGTTTGTTTAACTGATGCCTGACAGCGAGGTCAGATGTTCTTCTCAACTTCGGATTGAGTCGGACTTCAAATTCGATGCCTGTTTGTTTAACATATGCGTGACACCGAGGTCAGATGTTCTTCTTAACTACGGGTTGATCCGCCCTTCGGGTTCAATGTCTGTCTGTTTAATAGATGCATGACGGCAAGGCCAAATGTTCCTTTCAACTTCGTCTTGAGCCGGCCTTCGGGTTCGATGCCTGTTTGTTTAACAGATGCCTGAAGGAGAGGTCTAATGTTCTTATCAAACTTCGGGTTTAGCCGCCCTTCGGGTTCAATGCCAGTTTGTTTAACGGATGCCTCACGGCGAGGTCTGATGTTCTTGTCAACTTTGTGTTGAGCCGGTCTTCGGGTTCGATGCATGTTTGTTTGACAGATACCTGGCGGTAAGGTCAGATGTTCTTCTCAACTTTCGGTTGAGTCAGCCTTCGGGTTCGATGCCTGTTTGTTTAACAAATGCTTGACGGCGAGGTCAGATGTTCCTCTCAACTTCGTGTTGAGCCGGCTTTCATGTTTGATGTCTGTTTGTTTAACAGATGCCTGATGGCGAGGTCGGATGTTCCTCTCAACTTCAAGTTGAGCCGGCTTTTGGGTTCGATGCCTATTTGTTTAACAGTTGCTTGACGGCGAGGTCAGATGTTCTTATCAACTAAGGGTTTAAACGACCTTCGGGTTCGATGCCTGTTTGTTTAACAGATGCCTGACGGCAAGGTCAGATGTTCTTCTAAACTTCAAGTTGAGCCGGCCTTCGGGTTCGATGCCTGTTTGTTTAACATATGCCTGACACCGAGGTCAAATGTTCTTCTCAACTACGGGTTGATCCGCCTTTCAGGTTCAATGCCTATCTGTTTAATAGATGCATGACGGCAAGGTCAAATCTTCCTCTCAACTTCGTGTTGAGACAACCTTCGGGTTCGATGCCTATTTGTTTAATAGATGCCTGAAGCAGAGGTCTAATGTTCTTATCAACTTCGGGTTTAGCCGCCCTTCAGGTTCGATGTCTGTTTGTTTAACGGATGCATCACGGCGAGGTCAGATGTTCTTCTCAAATTTGTGTTGAGCCGGTCTTAAGGTTCGATGCCTGTTTGTTTGACAGATACCTGACGGCGAGGTCAGATGTTCTTCTCAACTTCGGGTTGAGCCGGCCTACGGGTTCAATGCATTTTTTTTAACCTATGCCTGAAATCGAGGTCAGATGTTCTTCTCAACTACGGGTTGATCCGCCCTTCGGGTTCAATGCCTGTCTGTTTAACAGATGCATCACGGCAAGGTCAAATGTTCCTCTCGACTTCGTGTTGAGCCGGCCTTCGGGTTCGATGCCTGTTTGTTTAACAGATGCGTGAAGGAGAGGTCTAATGTTCTTATCAACTTTGGGTTTAGCTGCCCTTCGGGTTCGATGCCTGTTTGTTTAACAGATGCCTCACGGTGAGGTCAGATGTTATTCTCAACTTTATGTTGAGTCAGTCTTCGGGTTCAATGCCTGTTTGTTTGATAGATACCTGACGGCGAGGTCAGATGTTCTTCTCAACTTCGGGTTGAGCCGACCTTTGGGTTCGATGCCTGTTTGTTTAACGGATGCCTAACGGCGAGGTCAGATGTTCTTCTCAACTTTCTGTTGAGCCGGTCTTCGGGTTCGATGCCTGTTTGTTTGACAGATACCTGACGGCGAGGTCAGATGTTCTTCTCAACTTCCAGTTGAGCCGGCCTTCGAGTTCGATGCCTACATGTTTAACAGATGCCTGACGGCGAGGTTAAATGTTCCTCTCAACTTCGGGTTGAGCCAGCCTTCGGTTTGATGCCTGTTTGTTTAACAGATGCCTGAAGGAGAGGTCTAATGTTTTTATCAATTTCGGGTTTAGCCGCTCTTCGGGTTTGATGCCTGTTTGTTTAACGAATGCCTCACGGCAAGGTCAGATGTTCTTCTCAACTTTGTTTTGAGCCGGTCTTCGGGTCCGATGCCTGTTTGTTTGACAGATACCTGACGACGAGGTCAGATGTTCTTCTCAACTTCAGGTTGAGCCGGCCTTCAGGTTCGATGCCTGTTTGTTTAACATATGCCTGACACCGAGGTCAGATGTTCTTCTCAACTACGGGTTGATCCGCCCTTCGGGTTCAATACCTGTCTGGTTAACAGATGCATGACGGCAAGGTCAAATGTTCCTCTCAACTTCGTGTTGAGCCGGCCTTCGGGTTCGATGACTGTTTGTTTAACAGATGCCTAAAGGAGAGGTCTAATGTTCTTATTAACTTCTGGTTTAGCCACCCTTCGGGTTCGATGCCTGTTTGTTTCATAGATGCCTCACGGCGAGGTCAGATGTTCTTCTCAACTTTGTATTAAGCCGGTCTTCGGTGTCGATGCCTGTTTGTTTGACAGATACCTGACGGCGAGGTAAGATGTTCTTCTCAACTTCCGGTTGAGCCGGCCTTCGAGTTCAATGCCTACATGTTTAACAAATGCCTGAAGGCGAGGTCAAATGTTCTTCTCAACTTCGGGTTGAGCCGACCTTTAGATTCAATGCCTCTTTTTTAACAGATGCTTGACAGCAAGCTCAGATGTTCCTCTGAACTTTGCATTGAGCCGACCTTCGGGTTCGATGCTTGTTTGTTTCAATGATGCCTGACAGCAAGGTCAGATGTTCTTCTCAACTTCGGGTTGAGTCGGACTTCAAATTCGATGCCTGTTTGTTTAACATATGCCTGACACCGAGGTCAGATGTTCTTCTTAACTACAGGTTGATCCGCCCTTCGGGTTCAATGCCTGTCTATTTAACAAATGCATGACGGCAAGGTCAAATGTTCCTTTCAACTTCGTGTTGAGCCGGCCTTCGGGTTCGATGCCTATTTGTTTAATAGATGCCTGAAGGATAGGTCTAATGTTCTTATCAAACTTCGAGTTTAGCCGCCCATCGGGTTCGATGCCTGTGTTTTTAACGGATGCCTCACGGCGAGTTCAAATGTTCTTCTCAACTTTGTGTTGAGCCGGTCTTCGGGTTCGATGCCTGTTTGTTTGACAGATACCTGACGGCGAGGTCAGCTGTTCTTCTCAACTTACGGTTGAGCCGGCCTTCGGGTTCGATGCCTGTTTGTTTAACAAATGTTTGACGGTGAGGTCAGATGTTCCTCTCAACTTCGTGTTGAGTCGGCCTTCAGTTTTGATGCCTGTTTGTTTAACAGATGCCTAGTGGCGGGGTCAGATGTTCCTCTCAACTTCATGTTGAGCCGGCCTTTGGGTTCGTTGCCTGTTTGTTTAACAGATGCTTGACAGCGAGGTCAGATGTTCTTCTTAACTACGGGTTGATCCGCCCTTCGGGTTCAATGCCTGTCTGTTTAACAGATGCATGGCGGCAAGGTCAAATGTTCCTCTCAACTTCGTGTGGAGCCGGCCTTCGGGTTCGATGCCTGCTTGTTTAACAGATGCCTGAAGGAGAGGTCTAATGTTCTTATCAACTTCCCGTTTAGCCGCCCTTCGGGTTCGATGCCTGTTTGTTTAACGGATGCATAACGACGAGGTCAGATATTCTTCTCAACTTTGTGTTGAGCCGGTCTTCGGGTTCGATGCCTGTTTGTTTGACAGATACCTGACGGCAAGGTCAGATGTTCTTCTCAACTTCGGGTTGAGCCGGCCTACGAGTTCGATGCCTATTTGTTTAACATATGCCTGACACCGAGGTCAGATGTTCTACTCAACTACGGGTTGATCCGCCCTTCGGGTTCAATGCCTGTCTGTTTAACAGATGCATGACAGCAAGGTCAAATATTCCTCTCAACTTTGTGTTGAGTCGGCCTTCGGGTTCGATGCCTGTTTGTTTAACAGATGCCTGAAGGAGAGGTCTAATGTTCTTATCAACTTCAGGTTTAGCCGCCCTTCGGGTTTAATGCCTGTTTGTTTAACGGATGCCTCACGGCGAGGTCAGATGTTCTTCTCAACTTTATGTTGAGCCGGTCTTCGGGTTCGATGCCTATTTGTTTGACAGATACCTGACAGCGAGGTCAGATGCTCTTCTCAAGTTCCGGTTGAGTCGGCCTTCGGGTTTGATGCCTGTTGGTTTAACATATACCTGATATCGAGGTCAGATGTTCTTCTCAACTACGGGTTGATCCGCCATTCGGGTTCAATGCCTGTCTGTTTAACAGATGCATGACGGCAAGGTCAAATGTTCCTCTCAACTTCGTGTTGAGCCGCCCTTCGGATCCGATGCCTGTTTGTTTAACAGATGCCTGAAGGAGAGGTCTAATGTTCCTATCAAACTTCGGGTTTATCCGCCCTTCGGGTTCGATGCCTGATTGTTTAACGGATGCCTCACGGCGAGGTCAGATGTTCTTCTCAACTTTGTTTTAGCCGGTCTTCGGGTCCGATGCCTGTTTGTTTGACAGATACCCGACGACAAGGTCAGATGTTCTTCTCAACTTCGGGTTGAGCCGGCCTACGGGTTCGATGCCTGTTTGTTTAACATATGCCTGACACCGAGGTCAGATGTTCTTCTCAACTACGGGTTGATCCGCAGTTTGGGTTCAATGCCTGTCTGTTTAATAGATGCATGACGACAAGGTCAAATGTTCCTCTCAACTTCGTGTTGAGCCGGCCTTCGGATCCGATGCCTGTTTGTTTAACAGATGCCTGAAGGAGAGGTCTAATGTTCTTATCAAATTTCGGGTTTAGCCGCACTTCGGGTTCGATGCCTGTTTGTTTAACGGATGCCTCATGGCGAGGTCAGATGTTCTTTTCAACTTTGTGTTGAGCCGGTGTTCGGGTTCGATGCCTATTTGTTTTATAGATACCTGATGGCGAGGTCAGATGTTCTTCTCAACTTCCGGTTGAGCCGACCTTGGAGTTCGATGCCTACATGTTTAACAGATGCCTGACGGCGAGGTCAAATGTTCCTCTCAACTTCGTGTTGAGCCGGCCTTCGGGTTCGATGCCTGTTTGTTTAACAGATGCCTGAAGGAGAGGTTTAATGTTTTTATCAACTTCGGGTTTAGCCGCCCTTCAGGTTCGATGCCTGTTTGTTTAACAGATGCTTGACATCGAGCTCAGATGTTCCTCTCAACTTCGTATTGAGCCGGCCTTCGGGTTCGATGCCTGTTTGTTTAAATGATGCCTGACAGCAAGGTCAGATGTTCTTCTCAACTTCGGGTTGAGTCGGACTTCAAATTCGATGCCTGTTTGTTTAACATATGTCTGAAACCGAGGTCAGATGTTCTTCTCAACTACGGGTTGATCCGCCATTCGAGTTCAATGCCTGTCTGTTTAGCAGATGCATGATGGCAAGGTCAAATGTTCCTCTCAACTTCGTGTTGAGCCGCCCTTTGGGTCCGATGCCTGTTTGTTTAACAGATGCCTGAAGGAGAGGTCTAATGTTCTTATCAAACTTCGGGTTTAGCCGCCCTTCGAGTTCGATGCCTGATTGTTTAACGGATGCCTCACGGCAAGGTCAGATGTTCTTCTCAACTTTGTGTTGAGCCGGTCTTCCGGTTCGATGCCTGTTTGTTTGACAGATACCTGACGGCGAGGTCAGATGTTCTTCTCAACTTCCGGTTGAGCAGGCCTTCGAGTTCGATGCCTACATATTTAACAGATGTCTGACGGCGAGGTCAAATGTTCCTCTCAACTTCGTGTCGAGTCGGCCTTCGGGTTCGATGCCTGTTTCTTTAACAGATGCCTGAAGGAGAGGTCAAATGTTTTTATCAACTTCGGGTTTAGCCGCCCTTCGGGTTCGATGCCTGTTTGTTTAACGGATGCCTCACGGCGAGGTCAGATGTTCTTCTCAACTTTATGTTGAGCCGATCTTCAGGTTCGATGCCTGTTTGTTTGACAGATACCTGACGGCGAGGTCAGATGTTCTTCTCAAGTTCGGGTTGAGCCGACCTTCGAGTTCGATGCCTGTTGGTTTAACATATGCCTGACACCGAGGTCAGATGTTCTTCTCAACTACAGGTTGATCCGCCCTTCGGGTTCAATGCCTGTCTGGTTAACAGATGCATGACGGCATGGCCAAATGTTCCTCTCAACTTCGTGTTGAGCCGGCCTTCGGGTTCGATGCCTGTTTGTTTAACAGATGCCTGAAGGAAACTTCTAATGTTCTTATCAACTTCGGGTTTAGCCGCTCTTCGAGTTCAATGCCTGTTTGTTTAACGGATGCCTCACGGCGAGGTCAGATGTTCTTCTCAACTTTGTGTTGAGCCGGTCTTCGGGTTCGATGCCTGTTTGTTTAACAGATACCTGACGGTGAGGTCAGATGTTCTTCTCAAATTCCGGTTGAGCCGGCCTTCGAGTTCGATGCCTACATGTTTAACAGATGCCTGACGGTGAGGTCATATGTTCTTCTCAACTTCGGGTCGAGCCGACCTTTAGATTCGATGCGTGTTTTTTTAACAAATGCTTAACAGCAAGCTCAGATGTTCCTCTCAACTTCGTATTGAGCCGGCCTTCGGGTTCGATGCCTGTTTGTTTAACTGATGCCTGACAGCAAGGTCAGATGTTCTTCTCAACTTCGGGTTGAGTCGGACTTCAAATTCGATGCCTGTTTGTTTAACATATATCTGACACCGAGGTCAGATGTTCTTCTCAACTACGGGTTGATCCGCCATTCGGGTTCAATGCCTGTCTGTTTAACAGATGCATGACGGCAAGGTCAAATGTTCCTCTCAACTTCGTGTTGAACCGGCCTTCGGGTCCGATGCCTGTTTGTTTAACAGATGCCTGAAGGAGAGTTCTAATGTTCTTATCAAACTTCGGGTTTAGCCTCCCTTCGGGTTCGATGCCTAATTGTTTAACGGATGCCTCACGGCGAGGTCAGATGTTCTTCTCAACTTTGTGTTGAGCCAGTCTTCGGGTTCGATGCCTGTTTGTTTGACAGATACCTGACAGCGAGGTCAGATGTTCTTCTCAACTTCCGGTTGAGCCGGCCTTCGAGTTCGATGCCTACATGTTTAACAGATGCCTGACGGCGATGTCAAATGTTCCTCTCAACTTCGTGTTGAGCCGGCCTTCGAGTTCGATGCCTGTTTGTTTAACAGATGCCTGAAGGAGAGGTCTAATGTTCTTATCAACTTCGGGTTTACCCGTTCTTCGGGTTCGATGCCTGTTTGTTTAACGGATGCCTCACGGCGAGGTCAAATGTTCTTCTCAACTTTGTTTTGAGCTGGTCTTCGGGTCCAATGCCTGTTTGTTTGACAGATACCTGATGACGAGGTCAGATGTTCTTCTCAACTTCGGGGTGAGCCGGCCTTCGGGTTCGATGCCTGTTTGTTTAACATATGCCTGACACCGAGGTCATATGGTCTTCTCAACAACGGTTGATCCGCCGTTCGGGTTCAATGCCTGTCTGTTTAACAGATGCATGACGGCAAGGTCAAATGTTCCTTTAAACTTCGTGTTGAGTCGGCCTTCGGGTCCGATGCCTGTTTGTTTAACAAATGCCAGAAGTAGAGGTCTAATGTTCTTATGAAACTTCGGATTTAGCCGCCCTTCGTGTTTGATGCCTGTTTGTTTAACGGATGCCTCACGGCGAGGTAAGATGTTCTTCTCAACTTTGTGTTGAGCCGGTCTTCGGGTTCGATGCCTGTTTGTTTGACAGATACCTGATGGCGAGGTCAGATGTTCTTCTCAACTTCTGGTTGAGTCGGCCTTCGAGTTTGATGCCTACATGTTTAACAGATGCCTGACGGCGAGGTCAAATGTTCCTCTCAACTTCGTGTTGAACCGGACTTCAGGTTTGATACCTGTTTGTTTCACAGATGCTTGAAGGAGAGGTCTAATGTTCTTATCAACTTCGGGTTTAGCCGCCCTTCGGGTTTGATGCCTGTTTTTTTAACGGATGCCTCACGGCGAGGTCAGATGTTCTTCTCAACTTTTTGTTGAGCCGGTCTTCGGGTTCGATGCCTGTTTGTTTGAAAGATACCTGACGGCGAGGTCAGATGTTCTTCTCAAGTTCGGGTTGAGCCTGCCTTCAGGTTCGATGCCTGTTGGTTTAACATATGCCTGACAGCAAGGTCAGATGTTCTTCTCAACTATGGGTTGATCCGCCCTTCGGGTTCAATGCCTGTCTGGTTAACAGATGCATGACGGCAAGGTCAAATGTTCCTCTCAACTTCGTGTTGAGCCGGCCTTCGGGTTCGATGTGTGTTTGTTTAACAAATGCTTGAAGGAGAGGTCTAATGTTCTTATCAACTTCGGGTTTAGCCGCCCTTCGAGTTCGATGCCTGTTTGTTTAACGGATGCCTCACGGCGAGGTCAGATGTTCTTCTCAACTTTGTGTTGAGCCGGTCTTCGGGTTCGATGCCTGTTTGTTTGACAGATACCTGACGGCGAGGTCAGATGTTCTTCTCAAGTTCTGGTTGAGTCGACCTTTGAGTTCGATGCCTACAACTTTAACAGATGCCTGACGGCAAGGTCAAATGTCCTTCTCAACTTCGGGTTGAGCTGACCTTTAGATTCGATGCCTGTTTTTTTAACAGATGCTTGACATCGAGCTCAGATGTTCCTCTCAACTTTGTATTGAGCCGGCCTTCGGGTTCGATGCCTGTTTGTTTAACTGATGCCTGACAGCGAGGTCAGATGTTCTTCTCAACTTCGGGTTGAGTCGGACTTCAAATTTGATGCCTGTTTGTTTAACATATGTCTGACACCGAGGTCAGATGTTCTTCTCAACTACGGGTTGATCCGCCGTTCGGGTTCAATGCCTGTCTGTTTAACATATGCATGACGGCAAGGTTAAATGTTTCTCTCAACTTCGTGTTGAGCCGGCCTTCGGGTTCGATGCCTGTTTGTTTAACAGATGCCTGAACCAGAGGTCTAATTTTCTTATCAACTTAGGGTTTAGCCGTTCTTCGGGTTCGATGCCTGTTTGTTTAACGGATGCCTCACGGCGAGGTCAGATGTTCTTCTCAACTTTGTTTTGAGTCGGTCTTCGGGTCCGATGCCTCTTTGTTTGACAGATACCTGACGACGAGGTCAGATGTTCTTCTCAACTTCGGGTTGAGCCGGCCTTCGGGTTCGATGCTTGTTTGTTTAACATATGCCTGACACCGAGGTCAGATGTTCTTCTCAACTGTGGGTTGATCCACCGTTCGGGTTCAATGCCTGTCTGCTTAACAGATGCATGACGACAAGGTCAAATGTTCCTCTCAACTTCGTGTTGAGCCGGCCTTCGGGTTCGATGCCTGAAGGTGAGGTCTAATGTTCTTATCAACTTCGGGTTTAGCCGCCCTTCGAGTTCGATGTCTGTTTGTTTAACGGATGCCTCACGGCGAGGTCAGATGTTCTTCTCAACTTTGTGTTGAGCCGGTCTTCGTGTTCGATGCCTGTTTGTTTGATAGATACCTGATGGCGAGGTCAGACGTTCTTTTCAACTTCCGGTTCAGTCGGCCTTCGAGTTCGATGCCTACATGTTTAACAGATGCCTGACAGCGAGGTCAAATGTTCTTCTCAACTTCGGGTTGAGCCTACCTTTAGATTCGATGCCTCTTTTTTTAACAGATGCTTGACAGCAAGCTCAGATGTTCCTCTCAACTTCTTATTGAGCCGGCCTTCGGGTTTGATGCCTGTTTGTTTAATTGATGCCTGACAGCGAGGTCAGATGTTCTTCTCAACTTCCGGTTGAGTCGGACTACAAATTCGATGCCTGTTTGTTTAACATATGCCTGACACCGAGGTCAGATGTTCTTCTTAACTACGGGTTGATCCGCCCTTCGGGTTCAATGCCTGTCTGTTTAACAGATTCATGACTGCAAGGTCAAATGTTCCTTTCAACTTCGTGTTGAGCCGGCCTTCAGGTTCGATGCCTGTTTGTGTAACAGATGCCTGAACGAGAGGTCTAATATTCTTATCAAACTTCGGGTTTAGCTGCCCTTTGGGTTCGATGCCTGTTTGTTTAACGGATGCCTCACGGCAAGGTCAGATGTTTTCCCAACTTTGTGTTGAACCGGTCTTCGGGTTCAATGCCTGTTTGTTTGACAGATACCTGACGGAGAGTTCAAATGTTCTTCTCAACTTCCGGTTGAGCCGGCCTTCGAGTTTGATGCCTACATATTTAACAGATTCCTGACAGCGGGGTCAAGTGTTCCTCTCAACTTCGTGTTGAGTCGACCTTCGGGTTTGATGCTTGTTTGTTTAACAGATGCTTGAAGGAGAGGTCTAATGTTCTTATCAACCTCAGGTTTAGCCGCCCTTCGGGTTCGATTCCTGTTTGTTTAACGGATGCCTCACGGCGAGGTCAGATTTTCTTCTCAACTTTGTGTTGAGCATGTCTTCGGGTTCAATGCTTATTTGTTTGACAGATACCTGACGGCGAGGTCAGATGTTCTTCTCAACTTCGGGTTGAGCCGGCCTTCGGGTTCGATGCCTGTTTGTTGAAGATATGCCTGACACCGAGGTCAGATGTTCTTCTCAACTACGGGTTGATTCGCCCTTCAGGTTCAATGCCTGTCTGTTTAACAGATGCATGACGGTAATGTTAAATGTTCCTCTCAACTTCGTGTTGAGCCGGCCTTTGGGTTCGATGCCTGTGTGTTTAATAGATGCCTAAAGGAGAGGTCTAATGTTCTTATCAACTTTGGGTTTAGCCTCCCTTCGGGTTCGATGCCTGTTGGTTTAAGGGATGCCTCACGGCGAGGTCAGATGTTCTTCTCAACTTTGTGTTGAGCCAGTCTTCGGGTTCGATGCATGTATGTTTGACAGATACCTGATGGCGAGGTCAGATGTTCTTCTCAACTTCCGATTGAGCCGGCCTTCGAGTTCGATGCCTACAAGTTTAACAGATGCCTGACGACGAGTTCAAATGTTCTTCTTAACTTCGGGTTGAGCCGACCTTTAGATTCGATGCTTGGTTTTTTAACAGACGCTTGACAGAAAGCTCAGATGTTCCTCTCAACTTCGTATTGAGCCGACCTTCGGGATCGATGCCTGTTGTTTAACTGATGCCTGACAGCGATGCATGTTTTTTTTTGCAGATGCCTGACGGCGAGGTCAGATGTTCTTCTCAACTTCGGGTTGAGTCGGACTTCAAAATCGATGCATGTTTTTTTAACAGATACCTGACGGCGAGGTCAGATGTTCTTCTCAAGTTCGGATTGAGCCGGCCTTCAAATTTGATGTGTGTTTGTTTAACAGATGCCTGACGGCGAGGTCAGATGCTCTTCTCAACTTCGGGTTGAGCCGCCCTTCGGGTTCGATGCCTGTTTGTTTAACAAATGCTTGACGGCGAGGTCAGATGTTCCTCTCAACTTCGTGTTGAGCCAGCCTTCAGGTTTGATGCCTGTTTGTTTAACAGATGCCTTATGGCGAGGTCAGATGTTCCTCTCAACTTCAAGTTGAGCCGGCCTTTGGGTTCGATGCCTGTTTGTTTAACAGATACTTGACGGCAAGGTCAGATCTTCTTGTCAACTAAGGGTTGAGACGGCCTTCGGGTTCGATGCCTGTTTGTTTAACAGATGCCTGACAGCGAGGTCAGATGTTCTTCTCAACTTCGGGTTGAGCCGGGCTTCGGGTTCGATGCCTGTTTGTTTAACAAATGCCTGATACCGATGTCAGATGTTATTCTCAACTACTGGTTGAGCCGCAATTCGGGTTCAATGCCTGTCTGTTTAACAGATGCATGACGGCAAGGTCAAATGTTCCTTTCAACTTTGTGTTGAGCCGACCTTCGGGTTCGATGCCGGTTTGTTTAACAGATTCCTGACAGCGAGGTCTAATGTTCTTATCAACTTCGGGTTTAGCCGCCCTTCGGGTTCGATGCCTGTTTGTTTAACAGATGCCTTATGGCGAGGTCAGATGTTTTTCTCAACTTCGTGTTGAGCCAGTCTTCGGGTTCGATGCTTGTTTGTTTAACAGATACCTGACGTCAAAGTCAGATGTTTTTCTAAACTTGCGGTTTAGCCGGCCTTTGGTTCGATGCCTACTTGCTTAATAGATGCGTGACAGCAAGGTCAGATGTTCTTCTCAACTTCGGGTTGAGCCGACCTTCAGATTCGATGCCTGTTTTTTTAATAGATGCTTGACAGCGAGGTCAGATGTTCCTCTCAACTTCGTATTGAGCCGACATTTGGGTTCGATGCCTGTTTGTTTAACTGATGCCTGACAGCGAGGTCAGATGTTATTCTCAACTTTGGGTTGAGCCGACCTTCAAATTCGATGGGTGTTTGTTTAACAGATGCCTGACGGCGAGGTCAGATCTTCTTCTCAACTTCGCGTTCGATGCCTATTAGTTTATCAAATGCTTGACGGCGAGGTCAGATGTTCCTTTAAAATTCATGTCGAGCCGACCTTCAGGTTTGATGCCTGTTTGTTTAATAGATGCCTGATGGCGAGGTCATATTATCCTCCCAACTTCATGTTGAGCCGGCCTTCGGGTTCAATGCCTATTTGTTTAACAGATGCTTGACGGTGAGGTGAGATGTTCTTCTCAACTAAGGGTTGAGACGGCCTTCGAGTTTGATTCCTGTTTGTTTAACAGATGCCTGACGGTGTGGTCAGATGTTCTTCTCAACTTCGGGTTGAGCCGTCCTTCGGGTTCAATGCCTGTCTATTTAACTGATGCCTAACACCGAGGTCAGATGTCCCTCTCAACTTCTTATTGAGCCGGCCTTCGGGTTCGATGCCTGTTTGTTTAAATGATGCCTAACAGCGAGGTTAGATGTTCTTCTCAACTTTGGGTTGAGCCGACCTTCAAATTTGATGCGTGTTTGTTTAACAGATGCCTGATACCGAGGTCAGATGTTCCTCCCAACTTCGTGTTAAGCCGACCTTCAAGTATGATGCCTGTTTGTTTAATAGATGACTGATGGCGAGGTCAGATGTTCCTCTCAACTTTAAGTTGAGTCGGCCTATGGGTTCGATGCCTGTTTGTTTAACAGATGCTTGACGGCGAGGTGAGATGTTCTAGTCAACTAAGGGTTGAGACGACCTTCGGGTTCGATGCCTGTTTGTTTAACAGATGCCTGACGGCGTGGTCAGATGTTCTTCTCAACTTCGGGTTGAGCCGGCCTTCGGGCTCGTACCTGTCTGTTTAACAAATGCTTGACACCGAGGTCAGATGTTCTTCTCAACTACGGGTTGAGCCGCCCTTCGGGTTCAATGCCTGTCTGTTTAACAGATGCATGACGGCAAGGTCTAATGTTATTATTAACTTCGGGTTTAGCCGCCCTTCGGGTTCGATGCCTGTTTGTTTAACAGATGCCTCACGGCGAGGTCAGATGTTCTTCTGAACTTCGTTTTGAGCCGGTCTTCGGGTTCGATGTCTGTTTGTTTAACTGATACCTGACGGCGAGGTCAGATATTCTTCTCAACTTTGGGTTAAGCGGACCTTCAGATTCGATGCATGTTTTTTAACAGATGCCTGACGGCGAGGTCAGATGTTATTCTCAACTTCGGGTTGAGCCGCCCTTCGGGTTCGATGCCTGTTTGTTTAACAAATTCTTGGCGACAAGGTCTGATGTTCCTCTCAACTTTGTGTTGAGCCGGCCTTCGGGTTTGATACCTGTTTGTTTAACAGATTCCTGATGGCGAGGTCATATGTTCCTCAAAACTTTAAGTTGAGCCGACCTTTGGGTTAGATGCCAGTTTGTTTGACAGATGCTTGACGGTAAGGTCAGATGTTCTTGTCAACTAAGGGTTGAGACGACCTTCGGGTCTGAGGCATGTTTTTTTAACAGATGCCTGACGGTAAGGTCAGATGTTTTTCTAAACTTCGTGTTGAGTCGGTCTTCGGGTTCGATGCCTGTTTGTTTAACAGATACCTGACGGCGAGGTCAGATGTTCTTCTCAACTTCTGGTTGAGTCGGCCTTCGGGTTCGATGCCTACATGTTTAATAGATGCCTGACAGCGAGGTCAGATGTTCTTCTCAACTTCGGGTTGACCCGACCTTCAAATTTGATGCCTGTTTTTTTAACATATGTTTGACAGCGAGGTCAGATGTTCCTGTCAACTTCGTATTGAGCCGGCCATTGGGTTCGATGCCTGTTTGTTTAACTGATGTCTAACAGCGAGGTCTGATGTTCTTCTCAACTTCGGGTTGAGCCGACCTTCAAATTCGATGCGTGTTTGTTTAACAGATGCATGACAGCAATTTCAGATGTTCTTCTCAACTTCGGGTTGAACCGACCTTCGGGTTCGATGCCTGTTTGTTTAACAAATGCTTGACGGCGAGGTCAGATGTTCCTCTAAACTTCGTGTTGAGCCGGCCTTCAGGTTTGATGCCTGTTTGTTTAATAGATGTTTGATGGCAAGGTCAAATGTTCCTCTCAACTTCATGTTGAGTCAGCCTTTGGGTTCGATGCCTGTTTGTTTAACAGATGCTTGATGGCGAGGTGAGATGTTCTTGTCAACTAAGGATTGAGACGACCTTTGGGTTCGATGCCTGCTTTTTTATCAGATGCCTGACGTCGTGGTCAAATGTTCTTAAAAACTTCGGGTTGAGCCGGCCTTCGAGTTCAATGCCATTCTATTTAACTGATGCCTGACACCGAGGTCAGATGTTCTTCTCAACTACTGGTTGAGCCGCCCTTCGGGTTCATGTCTGTTTAAAAGATGCATGACGGGAAGGTCAAATGTTCCTCTCAACTTCGGGTTAGATTCCTGTTTGTTTAACAGAGGCCTGACGGCGAGGTCTAATGTTCTTATCAACTTCGGGTTTAGCCGCCCTTCGGGTTCAATTCCTGTTTGTTTAACAGATGTCTTACGGCGAGGTCATATGTTCTTCTCAACTTCGTGTTGAGCCAGTCTTCGGGTTTGATGCCTGTTTGTTTAACAGATACCTGACAGCGAGGTCAGATGTTCTTCTCAACTTCCGGTTGAGCCGGCCTTCGGGTTCGATGCCTACTTGCTTAACAGATGCCTGACGGCGAGGTCAAATATTCTTCTCAACTTCGGGTTGAGCCGACCTTCAGGTTCGATGCCTGTTTGTTTAACAAATGCTTGACGGCGAGGTCAGATGTTCCTCTCAACTTCGTGTTGATCCGGCCTTCAGGTTTGATGCCTGTTTGTTTAATAGAAGCCTAATGGCGAGGTCAGATGTTCCTCTCAACTTCATGTTGAGCCGGCCTTTGGGTTCGATGCCTGTTTGATTAACAGATGATTGAGGGCAAGGTTAGATGTTCTCGTCAACTAAGGGTTGAAACGACCTTCGGGTTCGATGCCTGTTTGTTTAACAGATACCTGACGGCGAGGTCAGATGTTCTTCTCAACTTCCGGTTGAGCTGGCCTTCGGGTTCGATGCCTACTTGTTTAACAGATGCCTGACGATGAGGTCAAATATTCCTCTCAACCTCGGGTTGAGCCGACCTTCATATTCGATGCTTGTTTTTTTAACAGATGCTTGACAGTGAGGTCAGATAATCCTCTCAACTTCGTATTAAGCCGGCCTTCAGGTTCGATGCCTGTTTGTTTAACTAATGCCTGACATCAAGGTCAGATGTTCTTCTCAACTTCGTGTTGAGCCGACCTTCAAATTCGATACATGTTTGTTTAACAGATGCCCGACGGCGAGGTCAGATGCTCTTCTCAACTTCGGGTTGAGCCGTCCTTCGGGTTCGATGCCTGTTTGTTTAACAAATGCTTGACGGCGAGGTCAGATGTTCCTATCAACTTCGTGTTGAGCCGGCATTCGGGTTTGATGCCTATTTGTTTAATAGATGCGTGATGGCGAGGTCAGATGTTCCTCTCAACTTCATGTTGAGCCAGCCTTTGGGTTCGATGCCTGTTTTTTTAACAGATGCTTGACGGCGAGGTGAGATGTTCTTGTCAACTAAGGGTTGAGCCGGTGTTCGGGTTCGATGCCTGTTTATTTAACAGATTCCTGACAGCGTGGTTAGATGTTCTTCTCAACTTTTGGTTGAGCCGGCCTTCGGGTTCAATGCCTGTCTGTTTAACTAATGCCTGACACCGAGGTTAGATGTTCTTCTCAACTACGGGTTGAGCCGCCCTTCGGGTTCAATGCATGTATGTTTAACAGATGTATGACGAGAAGGTCAAATGTTTCTCTCAACTTCGTGTTGAGCCGGCCTTCGGGTTCGATGCCTGTTTGTTTAACAGATGCCTGACGGCGAGGTCTAATGTTCTTATCAACTTCGGGTTTAGCCGCCCTTCGGGTTCGATGCCAGTTTGTTTAACAGATGCCTGACAGCGTGGTCAGATGTTTTTCTCAACTTCGGGTTGAGCCGTCCTTCGGGTTCAATGCCTTTCTGTTTAACTGATGCCTGACACCGAGCTTAGATGTTCTTCTCAACTATGGGTTGAGCCGCCCTTCGGGTTCAATGCCTATCTGTTTAACAGATGCATGACGGGAAGGTCAAATGTTCCTCTCAACTTTGTGTTGAGCCAGCCTTCGGTTTCGATGCCTGTTTGTTTAACAGATGCCTGACGGCGAGGTCTAATGTTCTTACCAACTTCGGGTTTAGCCGCCCTTCGGGTTCGATGCCTGTTTGTTTAATAGATACCTGACGGCGAGGTCAGATGTTCTTCTCAACTTCCGGTTGAGCCGGCCTTCGGGTTCGATGCCTACTTGTTTATTAGATGTCTGACGGTGATGTCATATGTTCTTCTCAACTTCGGGTTGAGCCGACCTTCAGATTCGATGCCTGTTTTTTTAACAGATGCTTGAGAGCGAGGTCAGATGTTCCTCTCAACTTCGTATTGAGCCGGTCTTCGGGTTCGATGCCTGTTTGTTTAACTTATGCCTGACAGCGAGGTCATATGTTCTTCTCAACTTCGTGTTGAGCCGACCTTCAAATTCGATGCGTGTTTGTTTAACAGATGCCTGAAGGCGAGGTCAGATGTTCTTCTCAACTTCGGGTTTAGTCGCCCTTCGAGTTCGATGCCTGTTTGTTTAACAAATGTTTGACGGCGAGGTCAAATGTTACTCTTAACTTCGTGTTGAGCCAGCCTGCGGGTTTGATGCCTGTTTGTTTAATAGATGCCTGATAGCGAGGTCAGATGTTCCTCTCAACTTCATGTTGGGCCGGCCTTTGGGTTCGATGCCTATTTGTTTAACAGATACTTGACGGCGAGGTGAGATGTTCTTGTCAACTAAGGGTTGAGACGGCCTTCGGGTTTGATGCCTGTTTGTTTAACAGATGTCTGACGGTGAGGTCAGATATTCTTCTCAACTTCGTGTTGAGCCGGCCTTTGGGTTTGATGCCTGTTTTTTAACAGATGCCTGATGGCGAGGTCAAATGTTCCTCTTAACTTCAAGGTGAGCCGACCTTTAGGTTCGATGCCTGTTTGTTTAACAGATGCTTAACGGCAAGGTCAGATGTTCCTCTAAACGGCAAGGTTCGATGCCTGTTTGTTTAACAGATGCTTAACGGCCTTTGGGTTTGATGCCTGTTTGTTTAACAGAGGCCTGACGGCAAGGTCAGATGTTCTTCTCAACTTCGGGTTGAGCCGGCCTTCGGGTTCGATGCATGTTTGTTTAACAAATGCCTGACACCAAGGTCAGATGTTCTTCTCAACTACGGGTTTAGCCGCCCTTCAGTTTCAATGCCTGTCTGTTTAACATATGCATGACGGCAAGGTCAAATGTTCCTCTCAACTTCATGTTGAGCCGGCCTTCAAGTTTGATGCATGTTTATTTAACAGATGCCTGACGGCGAGATCTAATGTTCTTATCAACTTCGGCTTTAGCCGCGCTTCGGGATCGATGCGTGTTTGTTTAACAGATGCTTCACGGCGAGGTCAGATGTTCTTCTCAACTTCATGTTGATCCGACCTTCAGGTTCGATGCCTGTTTGTTTAATAGATACCTGACGGCGAGGTCAGATGTTCTTCTCAACTTCTGGTTGAGCCGACCTTCATGTTCGATGCCTGTTTGTTTAACAGATGCCTAAAGGCGAGGTCAGATTTTCTTCTTAACTTTGTGTTGAGTCGGTATTCGGGTTCGATGCCTGTTTGTTTAACAGGTGCTTGACAGCAAGGTCAGATGTTCCTCTCAACTTCGTGTTGAGCCGACCTTCGGGTTCGATGCCTGTTTATTTAACAGATGCCTGATAGCAAGGTCAGATGTTTTTCTAAACTTCGTGTTGAGCCAACCTCCGGGTTCGATGCCTGTTTGTTTAACAGATGCCTGACGGCGAGGTCAGATGTACTTCTCAACTTCCGGTTGAGCTGGCCTTCGGGTTCGATGCCTACTTGTTTCACAGATGCCTGACGATGAGGTCAAATATTCCTCTCAACCTCGGGTTGAGCCGACCTTCAGATTCGATGCTTGTTTTTTTAACAGATGCTTGACAGTGAGGTCAGATAATCCTCTCAACTTCGTATTGAGCCGGCCTTCAGGTTCGATGCCTGTTTGTTTAACTAATGCCTGACATCAAGGTCAAATGTTCTTCTCAACTTCGTGTTGAGCCGACCTTCAAATTCGATACATGTTTGTTTAACAGATGCCCGACAGCGAGGTCAGATGCTCTTCTCAACTTCGGGTTGAGCCGTCCTTCGCGTTCGATGCCTGTTTGTTTAACAAATGCTTGACGGCGAGGTCAGATGTTCCTATCAACTTCGTGTTGAGCCGGCATTCGGGTTTGATGCCTATTTGTTTAATAGATGCCTGATGGCGAGGTCAGATGTTCCTCTCAACTTCATGTTGAGCCAGCCTTTAGGTTCGATGCCTGTTTTTTTAACAGATGCTTGACGGAGAGGTGAGATGTTCTTGTCAACTAAGGGTTGAGCCGGCGTTCGGGTTCGATGCCTGTTTATTTAACAGATTCCTGACAGCGTGGTCAGATGTTCTTCTCAACTTTTGGTTGAGCCGGCCTTCGGGTTCAATGCCTGTCTGTTTAACTAATGCCTGACACCGAGGTTAGATGTTCTTCTCAACTACGGGTTGAGCCGCCCTTCGGGTTCAATGCATGTCTGTTTAACAGATGCATGACGAGAAGGTCAAATGTTTCTCTCAACTTCGTGTTGAGCCGGCCTTCGGGTTCGATGCCTGTTTGTTTAACAGATGCCTGACGGCGAGGTCTAATGTTCTTATCAACTTCGGGTTTAGCCTCCCTTCGGGTTCGATGCCAGTTTGTTTAACAGATGCCTGACAGCGTGGTCAGATGTTTTTCTCAACTTCGGGTTGAGCCGTCCTTCGGGTTCAATACCTTTCTGTTTAACTGATGCCTGACACCGAGGTCAGATGTTCTTCTCAACTATGGGTTGAGCCGCCCTTCGGGTTCAATGCCTATCTGTTTAACAGATGCATGACGGGAAGGTCAAATGTTCGTCTCAACTTTGTGTTGAGCCGGCCTTCGGGTTCGATGCCTGTTTGTTTAACAGATGCCTGACGGCGAGGTCTAATGTTCTTACCAACTTTGGGTTTAGCCGCCCTTCGGGTTCGATGCCTGTTTGTTTAATAGATACCTGACGGCGAGGTCAGATGTTCTTCTCAACTTCCGGTTGAGCCGGCCTTCGGGTTCGATGCCAACTTGTTTATTAGATGTCTGACGGTGATGTCATATGTTCTTCTCAACTTCGGGTTGAGCTGACCTTCAGATTCGATGCCTGTTTTTTTAACAGATGCTTGAGAGCGAGGTCAGATGTTCCTCTCAACTTCGTATTGAGCTGGTCTTCGGGTTCGATGCCTGTTTGTTTAACTTATGCCTGACAGCGAGGTCATATGTTCTTCTCAACTTCGGGTTGAGCCGACCTTCAAATTCGATGCGTGTTTGTTTAACAGATGCCTGAAGGCGAGGTCAGATGTTCTTCTCAACTTCGGGTTTAGTCGCCCTTCGAGTTCGATGCCTGTTTGTTTAACAAATGTTTGACGGCGAGGTCAAATGTTACTCTTAACTTCGTGTTGGGCCAGCCTTCGGGTTTGATGCCTGTTTGTTTAATAGATGCCTGATAGCGAGGTCAGATGTTCCTCTCAACTTCATGTTGGGCCGGCCTTTGGGTTCGATGCCTATTTGTTTAACAGATACTTGACGGCGAGGTGAGATGTTCTTGTCAACTAAGGGTTGAGACGGCCTTCGGGTTCGATGCCTGTTTGTTTAACAGATGTCTGACGGCGAGGTCAGATATTCTTCTCAACTTCGTGTTGAGTCGGCCTTTGGGTTTGATGCCTGTTTTTTTAACAGATGCCTGATGGCGAGGTCAGATGTTCCTCTTAACTTCAAGGTGAGCCGACCTTTAGGTTCGATGCCTGTTTGTTTAACAGATGCTTAACGGCAAGGTCAGATGTTCCTCTAAACGGAAAGGTTCGATGCCTGTTTGTTTAACAGATGCTTAACGGCCTTTGGGTTTGATGCCTGTTTGTTTAACAGAGGCCTGACGGCAAGGTCGGATGTTCTTCACAACTTCGGGTTGAGCCGGCCTTCGGGTTCGATGCATGTTTGTTTAACAAATGCCTGACACCAAGGTCAGATGTTCTTCTCAACTACGGGTTTAGCCGCCCTTCAGTTTCAATGCCTGTCTGTTTAACATATGCATGACGGCAAGGTCAAATGTTCCTCTCAACTTCATGTTGAGCCGGCCTTCAAGTTTGATGCATGTTTGTTTAACAGATGCCTGACGGCGAGATCTAATGTTCTTATCAACTTCGGCTTTAGCCGCGCTTCGGGATCGTTGCGTGTTTGTTTAATAGATGCTTCACGGCAAGGTTAGATGTTCTTCTCAACTTCATGTTGATCCGACCTTCAGGTTCGATGCCTGTTTGTTTAATAGATACCTGACGGCGAGGTCAGATGTTCTTCTCAACTTCCGGTTGAGCCGACCTTCATGTTCGATGCCTGTTTGTTTAACAGATGCCTAACGGCGAGGTCAGATTTTCTTCTCAACTTTGTGTTGAGCCGGCATTCGGGTTTGATGCCTGTTTGTTTAACAGGTGCTTGACAGCAAGGTCAGATGTTCCTCTCAACTTCGTGTTGAGCCGACCTTCGGGTTCGATGCCTGTTTATTTAACAGATGCCTAATAGCGAGGTCAGATGTTTTTCTAAACTTCGTGTTGAGCCGACCTCCGGGTTTGATGCCTGTTTGTTTAACAGATTCCTGACGGCGAGGTCAAATGTTCTTCTCAACTTCGTGCTGAGCCGGCCTTCGGGTTCAATGCCTATTTTTTTAACAGATACCTGACGGTGACGTAAGATGTTCTTCTTAAATTCAGGTTGAGCCGACCTTCAGGTTCGATGCCTGTTTGTTCAACAAATGCCTGACGGCGTGGTCATATAGTCTTCTCAACTTTGGGTTGAGCTGGCCTTCGAATTCGATGTGTGTTTCTTTAACAGATGCTTGACGGCGAAGTCAAATGTTCCTCTCAACTTTGTGTTGAGCCAGCCATCGGGTTCGATTCCTGTTTGTTTAACAGATGTCTGACGGCAAGGTCAAATGTTCCTCTTAACTTAGGGTTGAGTCGCCCTTCGGGTTCGATGCCTATTTTTTTAACAGATGCTTGACGGCAAGGTCAGATGTTCTTGTCCAATAAGGGTTGAGACAGCCTTCGGGTTCGATGCTTGTTTGTTTAACAGATGCCTGACGGCAAGGTCAGATGTTCTTCTCAACTTCAGGTTGAGCCGGCCTTCGGGTTCGATGCCTGTCTGTTTAACTGATGCCTGACACCGAGGTCAGATGTTCTTCTCAACTACGGGTTGAGCCGCCCTTCGAGTTCAATGCCTGTCTGTTTAACAGATGCATGACGGCAAGCTCAAATGTTCCTCACAACTTCGTGTTGAGTCGGCCTTCGGGTTTGATGCATGTTTGTGTAACAGATGCCTGATGGCGAGGTCTAATGTTCTTATTAATGTCGGGTTTAGCCGCCCTTCGAGTACGATGCCTGTCTGTTTAACAGATGCCTTACGGCGAGGTCAGATGTTCTTCTCAACTTCGTGTTGAGATGGTCTTTGGGTTCGATGCCTATTTGTTTACAGATACCTGATGGCGAGGTCAGATGTTATTCTCAACTTCGGGTTGACCTGGCCTTCGGGTTCGATGCCTGACGGCGAGGTCATATGTTCTTCTCAACTTCGGGTTTAGCCGACCTTCAGATTCGATGCATGTTTTCTTAACAGATGCTTGACAACGAGGTCAGATGTTCCTCTCAACTTCGTATTGAGCCGGCCTTCGGGTTTGATGCCTGTTTGTTTAACTGATGCCTGACAGCGAGGTCATATATTCTTCTCAACTGCGGGTTGAGCCGACCTTCAAATTCGATGCGTGTTTGTTTAACAGATGCCTGACGGCAAGGTCAGATGTTCTTCTGATCTTCGGGTTGAGGCGCCCTTCAGGTTCGACGCCTGTTTGTTTAACAAATGCTTGACGGCGAGGTCAGATGTTCCTCTCAACATCATGTTGAGACGGCCTTCGGGTTTAATGCCTGTTTGTTTAATAGATGCCTAATGGCGAGGTCAGATGTTCCTCTCAACTTCATGTTGAGTCGGCCTTTGGGTTCGATGCCTATTTGTTTAACAGGTGCTTGACGAGTTCGATGCCTTTTTGTTTAACAGGTGTCTGACGACGAGGTCAGATATTCTTCCCAACTTCCGGTTGAGCCAGCCTTCAGATTCGATGCCTATTTGTTTAAAAGATGCATTACAGCGAGGTCAGATGTTCCTCTCAACTTCGAATTGAGCCGGCCATCGAGTTCGATGCCTGTTTGTTTAACTGATGCCTGACAGCAAGGTCAGATGTTCGTCTCAACTTCGGGTTGAGCCGACCTTCAAATTGGATGCGTGTTTGTTTAACAGATGCCTGACAACGAGGTCAGATGTTCTTCTCAACTTCGGGTTGAGCCGCCCTTCGGGTTTGATGCCTGTTTGTTTAACAAATGCTTGACGGCGAGGTCAGATGTTCCTCTAAACTTCGTGTTGATCCGGCCTTCAGGATTGATGCCTGTTTGTTTAATAGATGTCTGATGGCGAGATCAGATGTTCCTCTCAACTTCAAGTTGAGCCGGCCTTTGGGTTTAATGCCTGTTTGTTTAACAGATGCTTGATGGCGAGGTGAGATGTTCTTGTCAACTAAGGGTTGAGACGGCATTCGGGTTCGATGCCTGTTTGTTTATCAGATGCCTGACGGCGTGGTCAGATGTTCTTAAAAACTTCGGGTTGAGCCGGCCTTCGGGATCAATGCCTGTCTATTTAACTGATGCCTGACACCGAGGTCAGATGTTCTTCTCAACTACTGGTTGAGCCGCCCTTCGGGTTCATGTCTGTTTAAAAGATGCATGACGGGAAGGTCAAATGTTCCTCTCAACTTCGTGTTGAGCCAGCCTTCGAGTTAGATGCCTGTTTGTTTAACAGATGCCTGACGGCGAGGTCTAATGTTCTTATCAACTTCGGGTTTAGCCGCCCTTTGGATTCAATGCCTGTTTGTTTAACAGATGTCTTACGGAGAGGTCAGATGTTCTTCTCAACTTCGTGTTGAGCCAGTCTTCGGGTTCGATGCCTGTTTGTTTAACAGATACCTGACAGCGAGGTCATATGTTCTTCTCAACTTCCGGTTGAGCCGGCCTTCGGGTTCGATGCCTACTTGTTTAACAGATGTCTGACGGCGAGGTCAAATATTCTTCTCAACTTCGGGTTGAGCCGACCTTCAGGTTCGATGCCTGTTTGTTTAACAAATGCTTGACGGCGAGGTCAGAGGTTCCTCTCAACTTCGTGTTGATCCGGCCTTCGGGTTTGATGCCTGCTTGTTTAATAGATGCCTAATGGCGAGGTCAGATGTTCCTCTCAACTTCATGTTGAGCCGGCCTTTGGGTTCGATGCCTGTTTGTTTAACAGATGATTAACGGCAAGGTTAGATGATCTCGTCAACTAAGGGTTGAGACGACCTTCGGGTTCGATGCCTGTTTGTTTAACAGATACCTGACGGCGAGGTCAGATGTTCTTCTCAACTTCCGGTTGAGCCGGCCTTCGGGTTCGATGCCTACTTGTTTAACAGATGCCTAACGATGAGGTCAAATATTCCTCTCAACCTCGGGTTGAGCCGACCTTCAGATTCGATGCTTGTTTTTTTAACAGATACTTGACAGTGAGGTCAGATAATCCTCTCAACTTCGTATTGAGCCGGCCTTCAGGTTCGATGCCTATTTGTTTAACTGATGCCTGACATCAAGGTCAGATGTTCTTCTCAACTTCGTGTTGAGCCAACCTTCAAATTCGATGCATGTTTGTTTAACAGATACCTGACGGCGAGGTCAGATGTTCTTCTCAACTTCGGGTTGAGCCGTCCTACGGGTTCGATGCCTGTTTGTTTAATAAATGCTTGACGGCAAGGTCAGATGTTCCTATCAACTTCGTGTTGAGCCGACATTCGGTTATGATGCCTATTTGTTTAATAGATGCCTGATAGCGAGGTCAGATGTTCCTCTCAACTTCATGTTGAGCCGGCCTTTGGGTTCGATGCCTGCTTTTTTAACAGATGCTTGACGGCGAGGTGAGATGTTCTTGTCAACTAAGGGTTGAGCCGGCCTTCGGGTTCGATGCCTGTTTGTTTAACAGATGCCTGACAACGTGTTCAGATGTTCTTCTCAACTTTTGGTTGAGCCGGCCTTCGGGTTCAATGCCTGTCTGTTTAACTAATGCCTGACACCGAGGTTATATGTTCTTCTCAACTACGGGTTAAGCCACCCTTCGGGTTCAATGCATGTCTGTTTAACAGATGCAAGACGGGAAGGTCAAATGTTTCTCTCAACTTTGTGTTGAGCCGGCCTTCGGGTTCGATGCCTGTTTGTTTACCAGATGCCTGACGGCGAGGTCTAATGTTCTTATCAACTTCGGGTTTAGCTGCCCTTCGGGTTCGATGCCAGTTTGTTTAACAGATGCCTGACAGTGTGGTCAGATGTTTTTCTCAACTTCGGGTTGAGCCGTGCTTCGGGTTCAATGCCTTTCTGTTTAACTGATGCCTGACACCGAGGACAGATGTTCTTCTCAACTACGGGTTGAGCCGCCCTTCGGGTTCAATGCCTGTCTGTTTAACAGATGCATGACGGGAAGGTCAAATGTTCCTCTCAACTTTGTGTTGAGCCGGCCTTCCGGTTTGATGCCTATTTGTTTAATAGATGCCTGACGGCGAGGTCTAATGTTCTTATCAACTTCGGGTTTAGCCGCCCTTCAGGTTCGATGCCTGTTTGTTTAACAGATACCTGACGGCGAGGTCAGATGTTCTTCTCAACTTCCGGTTGAGCCGGCCTTCGGGTTCGATGCCTACTTGTTTATTAGATGTCTGACGGTGATGTCATATGTTCTTCTCAACTTAGGGTTGAGCCGACCTTCAGATTCGATGCCTGTTTTTTTAACAAATGCTTGAGAGTGAGGTCAGATGTTCCTCTAAACACCGTATTGAGCCGGTCTTCGGGTTCGATGCCTGTTTGTTTAACTTATGCCTGACAGCGAGGTCATATGTTCTTCTCAACTTCGGGTTGAGCCGACCTTCAAATTCGATGCGTGTTTGTTTAACAGATGCCTGACGGCGAGGTCAGATGTTCTTCTCAACTTCGGGATTAGTCGCCCTTTGAGTTCGATGCCTGTTTGTTTAACAAATGTTTGACGGCGAGGTCAAATGTTCCTCTTAACTTCGTGTTGAGCCGGCCTTCGGGTTTGATGCCTGTTTGTTTAATAGATGCCTGATGGCGAGGTCAGATGTTCCTCTCAACTTCATGTTAGGTCGGCCTTTGGGTTCGATGCCTGTTTGTTTAACAGATACTTGACGGCAAGGTGAGATGTTCTTGTCAACTAAGGGTTGAGACGGCCTTCGGGTTCGATGCCTGTTTGTTTAACGGATGTCTGACGGCGAGGTCATATATTCTTCTCAACTTTCTGTTGAGCCGGCCTTTGGGTTTGATGCCTGTTTTTTTAACAGATGCCTGATGGCGAGGTCAGATGTTCCTCTTAACTTCAAGGTTAGCCGGCCTTTGGGTTCGATGCCTGTTTGTTTAACAGATGCTTAACGGCAAGGTCAGATGTTCTTGTCAACTAAGGGTTGAGACGGCCTTCGGGTTCGATGCCTGTTTGTTTAACAGAGGCCTGACAGCAAGGTCAGATGTTCTTCTCAACTTCGGGTTGAGCCGGCCTTCGGGTTCGATGCATGTTTGTTTAACAAATGCCTGACACCAAGGTCAGATGTTCTTCTCAACTACGGGTTTAGCCGCCCTTCAGTTTCAATGCCTGTCTGTTTAACATATGCATGACGGCAAGGTCAAATGTTCCTCTCAATTTCATGTTGAGCCGGCCTTCAGGTTTGATGCATGTTTGTTTAACAGATGCCTGACGGCGAGATCTAATGTTCTTATCAACTTCGGCTTTAGCCGCGCTTCGGGATCGATGCGTGTTTGTTTAACAGATGCTTCACGGCGAGGTCAGATGTTATTTTCAACTTCATGTTGATCCGGCCTTCGGGTTCGATGCCTGTTTGTTTAATAGATACCTGACGGCGAGGTCAGATGTTCTTCTCAACTTCCGGTTGAGCCGACCTTCATGTTCGATGCCTGTTTGTTTAACAGATTCCTAACGGCGAGGTCAGATTTTCTTCTCAACTTTGGGTTGAGCCGGTCTTCGGATTCGATGCCTGTTTGTTTAACAGGTGCTTGACAGCAAGGTAAGATGTTCCTCTAAACTTTGTGTTGAGCTGGCATTCGGGTTCGATGCCTGGTTTTTAACAGATGCCTGACGGTGAGGTCAGATGTTCCTCCCAAGTTCTTGTTGAGCCGACCTTCAGGTTTGATGCCTGTTTATTTAACAGATGCCTGATGGCGAGGTCAGATGTTTTTCTAAACTTCTTGTTGAGCCGACCTCCGGGTTCGATGCCTGTTTGTTTAACAGATGCCTGACGGCGAGGTCAGATGTACTTCTCAACTTCGTGCTGAGCCGACCTTCGGGTTCAATGCCTATTTTTTTAACAGATACCTGACGGCGAGGTAAGATGTTCTTCTTAAATTCAAGTTGAGCCGGCCTTCGGGTTCGATGCCTGTTTGTTCAACAAATGCCTGACGGCGAGGTCATATAGTCTTCTCAACTTTGGGTTGAGCTGGCCTTCGAATTCGATGCGTGTTTCTTTAACAGATGCTTGACGGCGAAGTCAAATGTTCCTCTCAACTTTGTGTTGAGTCGGCCATCGGGTTCGATTCCTGTTTGTTTAACAGATGTTTGACGGCGAGGTCAAATGTTCCTCTTAACTTCGGGTTGAGCCGCCCTTCGGGTTTGATGCCTATTTTTTTAACAGATGCTTGATGGCAAGGTCAGATGTTCTTGTCAACTAAGGGTTGAGACAGCCTTCGGGTTCGATGCTTGTTTGTTTAACAGATGCTTGACGGCGAGGTCAAATGTTTTTCTCAACTACGGGTTGAGCCGCCCTTCGGGTTCGATGCCTGTCTGTTTAACAGATGCATGACGGCAAGCTCAAATGTTCCTCTCAACTTCGTGTTGAGCCGACCTTCGGGTTCGATGCATGTCTGTTTAACAGATGCCTGATGGCAAGGTCTAATGTTCTTATCAACTTCGGGTTTAGCCGCCCTTCGAGTATGATGCCTGTCTGTTTAACAGATGCCGTACGACGAGGTCAGATGTTCTCCTCAACTTCGTGTTGAGCCGGTCTTTGGGTTCGATGCCTATTCGTTTAGAGATACCTGACGGCGAGGTCAGATGTTATTCTCAACTTCGGGTTGAGCCGGCCTTCGGGTTCGATGCCTGACGGCGAGGTCATATGTTCTTCTCAACTTCGGGTTTAGCCGACCTTCAGATTCGATGCCTGTTTTCTTAACAGATGCTTGACAGCGAGGTCAGATGTTCCTCTCAACTTCGTATTGAGCCGGCCTTCGGGTTTGATGCCTGTTTGTTTAACTGATGCTTGACAGCAAGGTCATATATTCTTCTCAACTGCGGGTTGAGCCGACCTTCAAATTCGATGCGTGTTTGTTTAACAGATGCCTGACGGCGAGGTCAGGTGTTCTTCTCATCTTCGGGTTGAGCCGCCCTTCAGGTTTGACGCCTGTTTGTTTAACAAATGCTTGACGGCGAGGTCAGATTTTCCTCTCAACATCATGTTGAGACGGCCTTCGGGTTTGATGCTTGTTTGTTTAATAGATGCCTGATGGCGAGGTCAGATGTTCCTCTAAACTTCATGTTGAGCCGGCCTTTGTGTTCGATGCCTATTTGTTTAACAGATGCTTGACGAGTTCGATGCCTTTTTGTTTAACAGGTGCCTGACAGCGAGGTCAGATGTTCTTCCCAACTTCCGATTGAGCCGGCCTTCAGATTCGATGCCTATTTGTTTAATAGATGCTTGACAGCGAGGTCAGATATTCCTTTCAACTTCGTGTTGAGCCGGCCTTCGGGTTCGATGCCTGTTTGTTTAATTGATGCCTGACAGCAAGGTCAGATGTTCTTCTCAACTTTGGGTTGAACCGACCTTCAAATTCGATGCGTGTTTGTTTAACAGATGCCTGACGGCGAGGTCAGATGTTCTTCTCAACTTCGGGTTGAGCCGCCCTTCGGGTTCGATGCCTGTTTGTTTAACAAATGCTTGACGGCGAGGTCAGATGTTCCTATCAACTTCGTGTTGATCCGGCCTTCGGGTTTGATTTCTGTTTGTTTAATAGGTGCCTGATGGCGAGGTCAGATGTTCCTCTCAACTTCAAGTTGAGCCGGCCTTTGGGTTCGATGCCTGTTTGTTTAACAGATGCTAGACGGCGAGGTCAGATGTTCTTGTCAAAAAAGGGTTGAGACGGCATTCGGGCTCGATGTCTGTTTGTTTAACAGATGCCTGACGGCGTGGTCAGATGTTCTTCTACACATCGGGTTGAGCTGGCCTTCGGGTTCAATGCCTGTCTGTTTAACTGATGCCTGACACCGAGGTCAGATGTTCTTCTCAACTACGGGATGAGCCGCCCTTCGGGTTCAATGCTTGTCTGTTTAACAGATGCATGACGGGAAGGTCAAATATTCCTCTCGACTTCGTGTTGAGTCGGCCTTCGGGTTCGATGCCTGTTTCTTTAACAGATGCCTGACGGCGAGGTCTAATGTTTTTATCAACTTCGGGTTTAGTCGCCCTTCGGGTTTGATGCCTGTTTGTTTAACAGATGCCTGACAGTGTGGTCTGATGTTCTTCTCAACTTCGGGTTGAGGCGTCCTTCGGGTTCAATGCCTTTCTGTTTAACTGATGCCTGACACCGAGGTCAGGTGTTCTTCTCAACTACGGCTTGAGCCGCCCTTCGGGTTCAATGCCTGTCTGTTTAACAGATGCATGACGGGAAGGTCAATTATTCCTCTCAACTTTGTGTTAAGCCGGCCTTCGGGTTCGATGCCTGTTTGTTTAACAGATGCCTGACGGCGAGGTCTAATGTTCTTATCAACTTCGGGTTTAGTCGCCCTTCTGGTTCGATGCCTGTTTGTTTAACAGATACCTGACGGCGAGGTCAGATGTTCTTCTCAACTTCGGGTTGATCCGCCCTGCGGATTCGATGCCTGTTTGTTTAACAAATGATTGACGGCGAGGTCAGATGTTCCTCTCAACTTTGTGTTGAGCCAGACTTCGGGTTCGATGCGTGTTTGTTTAACAGATGCGTGATGGTGAGGTCAGATGTTCCTCTCAACTTCAAATTGATCCGGCCTTTGGGTTCGACGCCTGTTTGTTTAACATATTCTTTACAGCAGTGTCAGATGTTCCTCTCAACTTCGTATTGAGCCGGCCTTCGGGTTCGATGCCTGTTTGTTTAACTGATGCCTGACAGTGAGGTCAGATGTTCTTCTCAACTTCAGGTTGAGCCAACCTTCAAATTCGATGCGTGTTTGTTTAACAGATGACTGACTGCGAGGTCAGATGTTCTTCTCAACTTTGGGTTGGGTAGCCCTTCAGGTTCAATGCCTGTTTATTTAACAAATGCTTGCCGCGAGGTCAGATGTTCCTCTCAACTTCGTGTTGAGCCGGCCTTCGGGTTTAATGCCTGTTCGTTTAATAGATGCCTGATGGCGAGGTCAGATGTTCCTATAAACTTCATGTTGAGCAGGCCTTTGGGTTTGATGCCTGTTTGTTAAACAGATGCTTGACGGCAAGGTGAGATGTTCTTATCAACTAAGGGTTGAGATGACCTTCGGGTTCGATTCCTGTTTCTTTACCAGATGCTTGACGGCGAAGTCAAACGTTCCTCTCAACTTCGTGTTGAGCCGGCCATCGGGTTCGATGCCTATTTGTTTAACAGATGTCTAACAGCGAGGTCTGATGCCTGACAGCAAGGTCAGATGTTCTTATCAACTTTGGGTTAGGCCGGCCTTCGGATTCGATGCCTGTTTCTTTACCAAATGCTTGACTGTGAAGTCAAATGTTCCTCTCAACTTCGTGTTGAGTCGGCCATCGGGATCGATGCCTATTTGTTTAACAGATGTCTGACAGCGAGGTCTAATATTCTTGTCAACTTCAGGTTGAGCCGCCCTTCGGGTTTGTTGCCTGTTTGTTTAACCGATGCCTCACGGTGAGGTCAAATGTTCCTCTCAACTTCGTGTTGAGCCGCCCTTCAGGTTCGACGCCTGTTTGTTTAACAAATTCTTGACGGCGAGGTCAGATTTTCCTCTCAACATCATGTTGAGACGGCCTTCGAGTTTGATGCCTGTTTGTTTAATAGATGCCTGATGGAGCGGTCAGATGTTCCTCTCAACTTCATGTTGAGCCGGCCTTTGTGTTCGATGCCTATTTGTTTAACAGATGCTTGACGAGTTCGATGCCTTTTTGTTTAACAGGTGCCTGACGGCGAGGTCAGATGTTCTTCCCAACTTCCGGTTGAGCCGGCCTTCAGATTCGATGCCTATTTGTTTAATAGATGCTTGACAGCGAGGTCAGATATTCCTTTCAACTTCGTGTTGAGCCGGCCTTCGGGTTCAATGCCTGTTTTTTTAATTGATGCCTGACAGCAAGGTCAGATGTTCTTCTCAACTTTGGGTTGAGCCGACCTTCAAATTCGATGCGTGTTTGTTTAACAGATGCCTGACGGCGAGGTCATATGTTCTTCTCAACTTCGGGTTCGATGCATGTTTGTTTAACAAATGCTTGACGGCGAGGTCAGATGTTCCTATCAACTTCGTGTTGATCCGGCCTTCGGGTTTGATGTCTGTGTGTTTAATAGGTGCCTGATGGCGAGGTCAGATGTTCCTCTCAACTTCAAGTTGAGCCGGCCTTTGGGTTCGATGCCTGTTTGTTTAATAGATGCGAGACGGCGAGGTCAGATGTTCTTGTCAAAAAAGGGTTGAGACGGCATTCGGGCTCGATGCCTGTTTGTTTAACAGATGCCTGACGGCGTGGTCAGATGTTCTTCTCAACATCGGGTTGAGCCGGCCTTCGGGTTCAATGCCTGTCTGTTTAACTGATGCCTGACACCGAGGTCAGATGTTCTTCCCAACTACGTGTTGAGCCGCCCTTCGGGTTCAATGCTTGTCTTTTTAACAGATGCATGACGGGAAGGTCAAATATTCCTCTCAACTTCGTGTTGAGTCGGCCTTCGGGTTCGATGCCTGTTTGTTTAACAGATGCCTGATGGCAAGGTCTAATGTTTTTATCAACTTCGGGTTTAGTCGCCCTTCGGGTTTGATGCCTATTTGTTTAACAGATGCCTGACAGCGTGGTCTGATGTTCTTCTCAAGTTCGGGTTGAGGCGTCCTTCGGGTTCAATGCCTTTCTGTTTAACTGATGCCTGACACCGAGGTCAGGTGTTCTTCTCAACTACGGCTTGAGCCGCCCTTCGGGTTCAATGCCTGTCTGTTTAACAGATGCATGACTGGAAGGTCAATTATTCCTCTCAACTTTGTGTTGAGCCGGCCTTCGGGTTCGATGCCTGTTTGTTTAACAGATGCCTGACGGCGAGGTCTAATGTTCTTATCAACTTAGGGTTTAGTCGCCCTTCTGGTTCGATGCCTGTTTGTTTAACAGATACCTGACGGCGAGGTCAGATGTTCTTCTCAACTTCGGGTTGATCCGCCCTGCGGATTCGATGCATGTTTGTTTAACAAATGATTGACGGCGAGGTCAGATGTTCCTCTCAACTTTGTGTTGAGCCAGACTTCGGGTTCGATGCGTGTTTGTTTAACAGATGCGTGATGGTGAGGTCAGATGTTCCTCTCAACTTCAAATTGATTCGGCCTTTGGGTTCGACGCCTGTTTGTTTAACATATTCTTTACATCGATGTCAGATGTTCCTCTCAACTTCGTATTAAGCCGGCCTTCGGGTTCGATGCCTGTTTGTTTAACTGATGCCTGACAGCGAGGTCAGATGTTCTTCTCAACTTCAGGTTGAGCCGACCTTCAAATTCGATGCGTGTTTGTTTAACAGATGACTGACTGCGAGGTCAGATGTTCTTCTCAACTTTGGGTTGGGTAGCCCTTCAGGTTCAATGCCTGTTTGTTTAACAAATGCTTGACGGCGAGGTCAGATGTTCCTCTCAACTTCATGTTGAGCCGGCCTTCGGGTTTGATGTCTGTTCGTTTAATAGATGCCTGATGGCGAGGTCAGATGTTCCTATAAACTTCATGTTGAGCAGGCCTTTGGGTTTGATGCCTGTTTGTTAAACAGATGCTTGACAGCAAGGTGAGATGTTCTTGTCAACTAAGGGTTGAGACGACCTTCGGGTTCGATTCCTGTTTCTTTACCAGATGCTTGACGGCGAAGTCAAACGTTCCTCTCAACTTCGTGTTGAGCCGGCCATCGGGTTCGATGCCTATTTGTTTAACAGATGTCTGATAGCGAGGTCTGATGCCTGACAGCGAGGTCAGATGTTCTTATCAACTTTGGGTTAGGCCGGCCTTCGGATTCGATGCCTGTTTCTTTACCAAATGCTTGACTGTGAAGTCAAATGTTCCTCTCAACTTCGTGTTGAGTCGGCCATCGGGATCGATGCCTATTCGTTTAACATATGTCTGACAGCGAGGTCTAATATTCTTGTCAACTTCAGGTTGAGCCGCCCTTCGGGTTTGTTGCCTGTTTGTTTAACCGATGCCTCACGGTGAGGTCAAATGTTCCTCTCAACTTCGTGTTGAGCCGGTCTTCAGGTTCGATGCTAGTTTGTTGAACAGATACCTGACGGCGAGGTCAGATGTTCTTCTCAACTTCCGGTCGAGTCGGCCTTCGGGAATGATGCCTGTTTGTTTAACAGATGCCTGACGGCGAGGTCAGATGTTCTTCTCAACTTCAGGTTGAGCCGGCCTTCAGATTCGATGCCTGTTTTTCTAACATATGCTTGCCACCAAGGTCAGATGTTCCTCTCAACTTCGTGTTGAGCCAGCCTTCGGGTTCGATGCCTGTTATTTTAACTGATGCCTGACAGTGAGGTCAGATGTTCTTCTAAACTTCAACTTGAGTCGGCCTTCGAATTCGATGCGTGTTTGTTTAACAGATGCCTGACGGCGAGGTCATATGTTCTTCTCAACTTCGGGTTAAGCCGCCCTTCGTGTTCGATGCCTGTTTGTTTAACAAATGCTTGACAGCAAGGTCGGATGTTCCTCTCAACTTCGTGTTGAGCCGGCCTTCGGGTTTGATGCATGTTTGTTTAACAGATGCCTGATGGTGAGGTCAGATGTTCCTCTAAACTTCAAGTAGAGCCGGCCTTTGGGTTCGACGCCTGTTTGTTTAACAGATGCTTGACGGCGAGGTCAGATGTTCTTGTCAACTAAAGGTTGAGACGGCCTTCGGGTTTGATGCCTGTTTGTTTAACAGAAGCTTGACAGCGAGTTCAGATGTTCTTCTGAACTTCGGGTTGAGCCAACTTCGGGTTCGATGCCTGTTTATTTAAAACAGATGCTTGACGGCGAGGTCAGATGTTCTTCTCAACTTCGGGTTGAGCCGCCCTTTGGGTTCGATGCTTGTTTGTTTAACATATGCCTGACACCAAGGTCAGATGTTCTTCTCAACTACGGGTTCAGCTGCCCTTCGGGTTCAATTCCTGTCTATTTAACAGATGCATGACGGCAAGGTCAAATGATCCTCTCAACTTCGTGTTGAGTCGGCCTTCGGGTTCGATGCCTGTTTGTTTAACAGATCTCTAACGGTGAGGTCAGATGTACTTCTCAACCTCGTGCTGAGCCGGCCCTCGGGTTCAATGCCTGTTTGTTTAACAGATACCTGACGGTGAGGTAAGATGTTCTTCTCAAATTCAGGTTGAGCCGGACAGCGGGTTTGATGCCTGTTTGTTTAACAAATGCCTGACGGCGAGGTCAGATATTCTTCTCAACTTTGGGTTAGGCCGGCCTTCGGATTCGATGCCAATTTCTTTACCAGATGCTTGACGGCGAAGTCAATTGTTCCTCTCAACTTCGTGTTGAGCCGACCATCGGGTTCGATGCCTATTTGTTTAATAGATGTCTGACAGCGAGGTCTAATGTTCTTGTCAACTTCAGGTTGAGCCGCCCTTCGGGTTCGATGCCTGTTTGTTTAACAAATGCCTCACGGCGAGGTCAAATGTTCCTCTCAACTTCGTGTTGAGTCGGTCTTCGGGTTCGATGCTTGTTTGTTTAACAGATACCTGACGGCGAGGTCAGATGTTCTTCTCAACTTCCGGTCCAGCCGGCCTTCTGGTTCGATGCCTGTTTGTTTAAAAGATGCCTAACGGCGAGGTCAGATGTTCTTCTCAACTTTAAGTTGAGCCGGCCTTCAGATTCGATGCCTGTTTTTTTAACAGATGCTTGACAGCAAGGTCAGATGTTCCTCTCAACTTCGTGTTGAGCCAACCTTCGGGTTCGATGCCTGTTTGTTTAACTGATGCCTGACAGCGAGGTCAGATGTTCTTCTCAACTTCCGGTTGAGCCGCCCTTTGGGTTCGATGCCTGTTTGTTTAACAGATGCCTGACAGCGAGGTCAGATGTTCCTCTCAACTTCGTGTTGAGCCAGCCTTTGGGTTCGATGCCTATTTTTTTAACCGATGCCTGACAGTGAGGTCAAATGTTCTTCTAAACATAAGCTTGAGTCGCCTTCAAATTCGATGCGTCTTTGTTTAACAGATACCTGACGGCGTGGTCAGATGTTCTTCTCAACTTCGGGTTGAGCCGCCCTTCGTTTCCGATGCCTGTTTGTTTAACAAATGCTTCACGGCGAGGTCGGATGATCCTCTTAACTTCGTGTTGAGCCGGCCTTCGGGTTTGATGTCTGTTTGTTTAACAGATGCCTGATGGCGAGGTCATATGTTCCTCTCAACTTCAAGTTGAGTCGGCCTTTGGGTTCGATGCCTGTTTGTTTAACAGATGCTTGACGGCGATGTCAGATGTTCTTGTCAACTAAAGGTTGAGACGGCCTTCGACTTCGATGACTGTTTGTTTAACAGATGCTTGACGGCAAGGTCAGATGTTCTTCTCAACTTCGACTTGAGCCGGCCTTCAGGTTCGATGCCTGTTTGTTTAACATATGCCTGACACCGAGATCAGATGTTCTTCTCAACTACGGGTTCAACTCCCCTTCGGGTTCAATGCATGTCTATTTAACAGATGCATGACGGCAAGGTCAAATGTTCCTCTCAAGTTCGTGTTGAGCCAACCTTCAGATTTGATGCCTGTTTTGTTAACAGATGGTTGACAGCGAGGTCAGATATTCCTTTCAACTTCGTGTTGAGCTGGCCTTTGGGTTCGATGCCTGTTTGTTTAACAAATGACTGACGGCGAGGTCAGATGTTCTTCTCAACTTCGGGTTCGATGCCTGTTTGTTTAACAGATGCCTAACAGCGAGGTCAGATGATTTTCTCAACCTCGGGTTGAGCCGGCCTTCGGATTGCATGTCTGTTTGTTTAAAAGATGCTTAACAGCAAGGTCAGATGTTCCTCTCAAATTCGTGTTGAGCCGACTTTTGGGTTTGATGCCTGTTTTTTTAATAGATGCCTGACGGCGAGGTCAGATGTTCGTCTCAACATCGTGTTAAGCCGGCCTTTGGGTTCGATGTCTGTTTGTTTAACAGATGCCTGACGGAGAGGTCAAATGTTCCTCTCAGCTTCATGTTGTGCCAGCCTTCGTGTTCGATGCCTATTTATTTAACAAATGCCTGATGGCGAGGTCAGAGGTTCTTCTTAACTTCGTGTTGAGCCGGCCTCCGGGATCGATGCCTGGTTGTTTAACAGATGCTTGACGGCGAGGTCAGATGTTCTTCTCTACTTCGGCTTGAGCCGGCTTTCGGGTTTGATGCCTAATTGTTTAACATACGCCTGACACCGAGGTAAGATGTTCTTCTCAACTACGGGTTCAGCTCCCCTTCGGGTTCATTGCATGTCTATTCAACAGATGCATGACGGCAAGGTCAAATGTTAATCTCAAGTTCGTGTTGAGCCGGCCTTCAGATTCGATGCCTGTTTTTTAACAGATGGTTGACAGCGAGGTCAGATATTCCTCTCAACTTCGTGTTGAGCCGGCCTTCGGGTTCGATACTTGTTTGCTTAACAAATGCCTGACGGCGAGGTCAGATATTCCTCTCAACTTTGTGTTGATCTAGCGTTCGAGATCGATGCCTGTTTGTTTAACAGATGCCTGATAGCAAGGTCAGATGTTCTTCTCAACTTCGGGTTGAGCCGCCCTTCGGGTTCGATGCTTGTTTGCTTATTAGATCCTTGACGGCGAGGTCAAATGTTCCTCTCAACTTCGTGTTGAGCTGGCCTTCGGGTTCGATGCCTGTTTGTTTAACAGATACCTGACGGCGAGGTTAGAAGTTCTTTTCAACTTTGGGTTGAGCCGGGCTTCGGGTTCAATGCATGTTTGTTTAACAGATACCTGACGGCAAGGTCAGATGTTCTTCTCAACTTCGGGGTTAGCCGACCATCAGATTCGATGCCTGATTTTTTAACAGATGCTTGACAGTGAGGTCAGATGTTCCTCTCAACTTCGTTTTGAGCCGGCCTCCGGCTTTGACGCCTATTTGTTTAACAGATGCCTGACGGCGAGGTCAGATGTACTTCTCAACTTCGTATTGAGCCGGCCTTCGGGTTCAATGCATGTTTGTTTAACAAATGCCTGACGGCGAGGTCAAATATTCTTCTCAACTTTCGGTTGTGCCGGTCTTCGGATTCGATGCCTGTTTCTTTAACAGATGCCTCACGGCAAGGTCAAATGTTCCTCTCAATTTCGTGTTGAGCCGGTCTTCGGGTTCGAAGCCTGGATTTTTTAACAGATGCCTGACGGTGAGGTCAAATGTTCCTCTAAACTTCGTGTTGAGCCGGTCTTCGGGTTTGATGTCTGTTTGTTTAACAGATGCCTCACGGCGAGGTCAAATGTTCCTCTAAACTTCCGGTTGAGCCGACCTTCAGATTCGATGTTTGTTTTTTTAATAGATGCTTGACAGCAAGGTCAGATATTCCTCTCAACTTCGTGTTGAGCCGGCCTTCGGGTTCTATGCTTGTTTGTTTAACAAATATCTGACGGCGAGGTCAGATATTCCTCTATAATTTGTGTTGAGCCAGCCTTCGAGATCGATGTCTGTTTGTTTAACAGATGCCTGACAGCGAGGCCAGAAGTTCTTCTCAACTTCGGGTTGAGCCGCCCTTCGGGTTCGATGCCTGTTTGCTTATCAGATGCTTGATAGTGAAGTCAAATGTTCCTCTGAATTTCGTGTTGAGCCGGCCTTCGGGTTCGATACTTGTTTAGTTAACAGATGACTGACGGCGAGGTCAGATGTTGTTCTCAACTTCGGTTTAGCCGACCATCAGATTCGATGCTTGTTTTTTTAACAGATGCTTGACAGCAAGGTCAGATGTTCCTCTCAACTTCGTGTTGAGCTGTCCTTCGGGTTCGATGCCTGTTTGTTTAACAGATGACTTACGGCGAGGTCAGATATTCCTCTCAACTTCGTGTTGAGCCGACCTTCGAGATCGATGCCTGTTTGTTTAACAGATGCCTGACAGCGATGTCAGATGTTCTTCTCAACTTCGTGTTGAACCGGCCTCCGGGTTCGATGCCTGTTTGTTTAACAGATGCTTGACAGTGAGGTCAGATGTTTCTCTCAAATTCGTGTTGAGCCGACATTCGGGTTTGATGCCTGTTTTTTTAACAAATGCCTGACGGCGAGGTCAGATGTTCCTCTCAACATCGTGTTGAGCCGTCCTTCGGGTTCGATGCCTGTTTGTTTAACAAATACCTGACGGTGAGGTCAGATGTTCTTTTCAACTTTGGGTTGAGCCGACCTTCGGGTTCGATGCCTGTTTGTTTAACAGATTCCTGATGTTACGGTGAGAATCGGGATACCAAGCTATTGATAAACTTGAATCTTTAATTCTTAGATTTAAACCGGACTTTAATTTATCCAAAGGAAAGGTCTAAAGAAATAAAGAACCTTTTGCACGATGTAACAACAACGCTAAGAGATTCGGGGATCGGGGGTTTGTTATGCATAGGGTAGGTATTTCACATCCTAGACATCTGTAGTACTCTACAGGAACCTTTTGTTTGTTTGCATGCTACGTTTGGTAAATGTTTTCTAAGGATTGGAATAGGGTAAATGGGTATTGTTATAGGTTAAAACCTAAGGATAGTTTCTAAGTTTGCTCACAAAGACGTTGCATTCTCTGCCTACGTATCCTAACTAGGATAGAATCAGAGCAATCGTAGTTCACCTCACTAGGGTTGAAGAACACTTGATTATGATCAAGGTTCAAAGGGGAACAAACATAACAATGTTTGTATAGAGTTTAACAAAACTCTCTAGATCTAAGTTAACTCAAGAGGGAAGTAAGTGATCATTACTATGATTCTTACATAGAGTTTACAAACTCTATCCTATGGTTCTAGTTGAAGAACACTCCTAGTGTAGGTAAGGCTTTCTAGACTTAAAGCAAAGTCTAATGGCTTGTATGTTCTAACTTAACTAAGCTAGGGTTGAAGATGACTTCACAAAGTCAAGGGAGGGTAATGAACTATCCAATGACACAAGGGTCAAGGGAGAGACTTTTCCTTTGGAAGGAGAGAGAGAGAGAGAGAGAGAGAGAGAGGCAACTTGGATGAGAACTAAAAAGTTCCATCACTTGGGGAAAGAATACTTGATAAAGCAAATGAATAATTGAGCAAGATGAATAATCAAGTAAGCATGCATATTACAATAAGCAAGGATCAAATAATACCAATGGTTACAACCGATAATCAAATATCTTAACAAAGATGAAAACAATAATCATACACATAAGTCACAACTTTAAGGTGATCGTGTTATAAGTTCAAATGTAACAACAATTAGGCATTGATAACAATCAAGTACGCAAGGATTGATCACAACAGTTCAATTCAAGGCTTTAGGAAAGACACAATAACTCATGGTAACAACCAACAAGAAAATGAGATCTCAACATGTTAACAAACATAAAGAAATCAAATACCAATAAATCTCACAAGATCAAATAATCATGGTATGAAGGAAATTTAATCGAAACACACGGTAACGACCTAAGAATGGATCTACTAACAAGAAGGCAAATAGCATTGTAAAAACAAACAAATATGAGATTACAATCCATTAAATAAAACTATACATCACAATGAGAAAATTTCAAAAAGAACAGGTTAAAAATAATGAGCGATGAACAAGTTACGAAATTCTGAAGTTTGAAGTGATTTATGACAATAAATTAAATAAACAACTTAACTGGAGAGCTTGGAAAAAGGTACCATGAGAACAAAATATTTGTGCCCCATTATGATAATAAATCCTCCTCAAGGGAGCAACGATTCTTGCGACGAACAATCTTCAAACCTTTTCTGCCCCAGATTACATGGTCTGTGAGAAGAAGTCATAAGGATGCTTTTACGAAAGAACTGGCATAAAGATGCTTCAATGTCTTCAAACACTTAGAGAGATTTTCAAATCTCGACGTGATTGCCCCAGTTTAACGGTGTTTGTTACAACAAAGTCCTCAGACTGCGGAAGTAACGACTGGGTAACAAACTTGCCCCCGCTAGCTGGTAACTGCAAAAGATTTGCCCCAGACTAAACTGTTTATTGAGAGCTTCATCTGATATTGATTTGGTCGGCTCTGATTAGCTGAACATTATGACAAATGATTAACGAATCCTTTAAATTGGTTGCCCCGGGCTGAGCTTCCTTTATCAAGTCAAATTCCCTAACTGACAACGCTTGTTGGGATTCCTTTGATATTGGATTGTTTTGCACGCAATGCTGTTCATTAAAAATTGGCAATTTTCAATGTAAAATTCATGCAATCTTTTAGAAAACAATTTTTGATGAAACACACACAGCGGAGTGATCAAGTGATCTAAGTAAAAGTGATCCAATCATTTTACAAATGATGGATAAAGTGATGAACACACATAATTAACAAAGTTCATTAGGAGTCAGGTTATCCAACCTTGCTGTAATATGCTTTCAAAACAACCTTACCTCAATTAGGTCTTTTAAGGGTTGTAACGTGGTCTGGTTCATGGTTCATGAAACAAAGGATAAAGGCTCAAAGTTATTTGGTCCCACCCGCTCTCCATGATGAACTCCAATCTTATGCTCAGTTAACTTAAACTACACATTCAAGTTCTTACAGACTTAAGAATTGCACTGATGATAGTTGGTGTTGGCTTGCAAACCTAGGGTAGTCACAACTCCCTTACAGTATTAGATAGCTTTTGTTATTTGAGGATTTTTAAGAGTAATAACTCTTACAGCATTCCTCTCTTTTGTTATCCCTGATCCTTGTCTTCTTTGTTCGAATATACAGTAAATAGGATGCCCCATTTTTGCCTAAGTCTCCTTCATAGGTTTTGACTTAGCGGGCTTTTCAATTTCTTTTTTTCGTCTTCTCTTTTTTTGAGAAAGGAGGTGACTACCTAGTTTAATGAATACGGTGAACTATCATCGTCTTTTATGCTGAAAAGCATCTTCGACACTTTCTTGTTGTGTACAAAGGAAAACCTGAGTGCACTACCTTTATATGAAAAGTGTCTTGTATGCATGTATCTCTAAGTTAACCGAGAACTACCCGCCCCAGGCTTGAGATTTAAGGTTTTATTTTTGTAAAGAAAGAAAACTCCTACTTCTAGGCTCGAGGGGGTTAATGAGGGATTATCTTCCTTATTTCTCCAGTGTTTAGGGATTTGAAACAATGCCTTACATCATCGGCAAAGTTAAATTGAAAGCATATCAACAGCAGTTATGGATGTAATTTTCATCATCCTCCCCAATCTTTGCTTTAAACAAAACAAAAGAAATTTTGCATTTTTTCGTATTTCATAACAATGAAAGGAAAAAAGAAAGAGTGAAACGAATGGACTTAATCAAAGGATGCACAAATATTTCATTAATATTGCCAAATTCAAATAAACAAACAGCTTACAAGCAAATCAAATACAAAGAAGTTACAACACATGCTGAAACAGTCTACAGCTGCCAGCCTTAGAGAATTAAAATTGTTTAACAAAACAAGGAAATAGCACTATCAAGGGCCTTCTTCTTTAGTCCACCCTATGCAGGGATGGGGTTGCTTCTTCATCAAGCAGAAGGTTGATTCGTACTCGAGGTTCGCATATCTTGAAAGATATGACTCCTGCTTCAATCATCTCTTTCACCTTATTCTTGAGAATGTAGCACTCCTCAATGTCATATCCAGGCACTGCATGGTGGAAGGCGCAGAAAGCGTTAGCGATGAAATAACTTTGGTGGCCCCGAGGAAGAACGGGTGGCATTTCCTTTTGAACTAAACCATTCTGCAAGAGTATGGGGAGCAACCTTGCATAAGGTATAGGAATACCCAGAGACCCACCATACGGCTGATTGGTGGACGACGCCGATCCTTCTTGTCGTTGGGCCAAGATCAAATCTCTGACAAAATTTGTCAAACTCCTCTTGGCGCGCTTTACCCTTTCTAGCTCGTCAGTGAGCTTCTGATTTTCCTGTTCTTGAGTATCCATTATATCCCTGACAGCAGTAGCGAAAGCTTTGGTGTTACTCTTTAAACGAGCAAATTCTTCCCGGAGGGCTTGGTTTTCCTGCTCAAGGTGATACATCCCTTTGAATGCTAGCTTTTGTGATATACTATCTCCCGTTTTCTCTGATATCAACATAACACAGAATGAACCAAAGGACTGACGCAGCGAAGAATGATATGCAAAATGATGACGCAAGTGCAAAAGCGCAACTGGTTTTACAAAACTCAGAAGTTTGATTAGTTCAAAACCCTCATTTCATCAATTGTTGGAAAAGTTACAACTTTTTAAAAAAAATACCAGAGATCGACTGAGTTTTACAAAACTAGTTGCGACATGATATGCTTATGGTGATATGATGGGATGATGCACACATAACATAATGGCAAGTATTCACAAATACGATGCATACACAAAGGCCTCCTAGGCTCAAGATCAAAGCAAGGTCAAAGGTCCACCCATCCCTTAAGGATTTGTACTATGGGTTAATTTGTACCTGCCAAACGGGTTCTTAACGAAGTTCCCAGAGTCATCAACCCATCTTTCGGATATTATCAACTTCCCATATCACTTGGTAATCGATGATATCTCAAGAGAGTCTCGTCCAAGTGTAGTATCACGTATCAACTATTTCGGAAATACTTCCTTATAGCCATCGCACTACGTCCTAATAAGGCCAAAGTGGGGTAGAATGTATTCTAAAAGTCCACAGTGTCATGGGCTCCTTCGTCGAAAGTAGCATTGTTTTCACGAATACTCGATCAACAATACTAAACTTTCAAGAGGGCCTACACTGAGCGGTGGTTTCTCAAGTTAGCTTGGTCGGGAATTAACTCCCTATAAGCCTTCTTGAATATACCACCATCCTATCATAATTGCACTCAAGTCCGGGTATAGGACCGTCTCACCACTCAAAGCACCCAATACCCAACAATTAAACAAATATATTGACAAACATACATGTTAAGAAAATATTTACAAATATAGCATGCAATTAAACAAAATAGGCTAAACCCTCAAGTTAAGTATTGGAAATCCCCAGTGAAGTCACCATTTCTGTTGCGGTGAGAATCTAGATACCAAGCTATTGATAAACTTGAATCTTTAATTCTTAGATTACAACAGGACTTTAATTTATCCAAAGGAAAGGTCTAAAGAAAGAAAGAACCTTTTGCGCGATGTAACAACAACGCTAAGAGATTCGGGGATCGGGGGTTGGTTATGCATAGGGTAGGTATTTCACATCCTAGACATCTGTAGTACTCTACAGGAACCTTTTGTTTGTTTGCATGCTACATTTGGTAAATGTTTGCTAAGGATTGGGATAGGGTAAAGGGTGAAGGTTATAGGTTAAAACCTAAGGATAGTTTCTAAGTTTGCTCGCAAAGACGTTGCGTCCTCTGCCTACGCATCCTAACTAGGATAGAATCAGAACAATCGTAGTTCACCTCACTAGGGTTGAAGAACACTTGATAATGATCAAGGTTCAAAGGGGAACAAACATAACAATGTTTGTATAGAGTTTAACAAAACTCTCTAGATCTAAGTTATGACACTCAAGAGGGAAGTAAGTGATCATTACTATGATTCTTACATAGAGTTTACAAACTCTATCCTATGGTTCTAGTTAAAGAACACTCCTAGTGTAGGTAAGGCTTTCTAGACTTAAAGCAAAGTCTAATGGCTTGTATGTTCTAACTTAACTAAGCTAGGGTTGAAGATGACTTCACAAAGTCAAGGGAGGGTAATGAACTATCCAATGACACAAGGGTCAAGGGAGAGACTTTTCCTTTGGAAGGAGAGAGAGAGAGAGAGAGAGAGAGAGAGAGAGAGAGAGAGAGAGAGAGAGAGAGAGAGAGAGAGAGAGAGAGGCAGCTTGGATGAGAACTAAAAAGTTCCATCACTTGGGGAAAGAATACTTGATAAAGCAAATGAATAATTGAGCAAGATGAATAATCAAGTAAGCATGCATATTACAATAAGCAAGGATCAAATAATACCAATGGTTACAACCGATAATCAAATATCTTAACAAAGATGAAAACAATAATCATACACATAAGTCACAACTTTAAGGTGATCGTGTTATAAGTTCAAATGTAACAACAATTAGGCATTGATAACAATCAAGTACGCAAGGATTGATCACAACAGTTCAATTCAAGGCTTTAGAAATGACACAATAACTCATGGTAACAACCAACAAGAAAATGAGATCTCAACATGTTAACAAACATAAAGAAATCAAATACCAATAAATCTCACAAGATCAAATAATCATGGTATGAAGGAAATTTAATCGAAACGCACGGTAACGACCTAAGAACGGATCTACTAACAAGCATGCAAATAGCATTGTAAAAACAAACAAATATGAGATTACAATCCATTAAATAAAACTATACATCACAATGAGAAAATTGCAAAAAGAACGGGTTGAAAATAATGAGCGATGAACAAGTTACGAAATTCTGAAGTTTGAAGTGATTTATGACAATAAAACAAATAAACAAGCAAATAAAAAGAGAAAGGGCCAAGCTGGGAATTGAACCCAGGCCCTTTAGTTTACCAACACATAACAACAACCAACAAGCCACACGCACGTGCTGGTAGTGGGAAGGACAAGATGAAGAAAAAAAATTCAATCACAATGGAAAAATAAAATAACAAAAAGGGTTGATCCAAGGATTGAACCCTGGTTTGGCAAGTGAAAGGCGCATGAGAGAGTAAGGTTTCTACCACTGGGGTGGCTATACATCCGTGTATTTAGCCACCCCCATAAATATATATGGCATATTCATGATGAATTTCTGGGCAAACAAAAACAAGCTAAACAAGCCAAAACGTGAAGGATCAAACTCTATCAATTCTTAATTATTTTTGATGAAATTTTATTCAAACTTGACTGTTTTTTCATGAGCATTAAGATGGTGCAGTTGAAATTTTGAAATGAAGCCTTGAAATTGAAACATGATAGAAGATGCAAGGTTGGCAATTGGGATGCATTTTGAAAACTACCAACAGCTATGAGTTCAAATTCATGTAAATGGCATGGCACACACAACATATACATCATAACAGAAGTGTAGAATACTTAAGGCTCAAGCAAAAATTAACAAAAATGGAAATGGCACATGAATTGCAAAATGAAGCATGAAAATGCTGCAACTGTCCTAGCAGATGGGAAGATTGAACATGAACATCATGAGGTCTCAACCAACATATTGGAAATGTAATGAGGAGCAAGTATACAACAGTTACCATACCAAACTCAAACACAAAACATGATTGTTATGCCAAGTAAAGTTGGAAATGAAAGATGCAAGTTTGAAAGCCAAAATCAATGAGGGAGCATAATCTGTTTGAATCAGTCCCACACACAATCTTCAATCATAATATAAAGTGTGTCCATGCTTTAAAATTGTTCACAAACATCATGGAATTGAAAGTCAACCATTAACTGCTCACTTAACACAATACAATGCAATATTTGAAAACAACAAGATTGGAACAGCTTGAGGTCAGAAAAATGCCACACACAAGTTTCAAATGAGATTGTAAATGAGCATACAACAAGAATATGGATACCAAGCTGCATTTTGTACCAAACATAGAGGCAGGCTGTGATAATAGAGAAATAAGGCATACAAGTTGATTGATTCATCCACACACCAATCCTAAATATATTAGAGGTCTAACTATGAATGAGTTACCCTAAAACAAATCAAACCCCAAAAAGTGAAGTGTGTGCAGTTGGTTCAAAATAGTTTGGCAGCATAAGGCACAAACTAGTCTAGCTGTGAATCAATGGTCTCATGTCAAAGGGATAGCACATACATGTTAAAAATGTAAATATGAATAAGTCTCAACTCAGAAAAACATCATATTGCAAGCAGGGAAGAATTTGGTACATTCATGGTAAATTTGGCTTGAAAGTGCATTTGCAAGTGAAGTGAGAAAGTAGGCAAGAACAGATCAACTAAACCAAGTGCACACATCATTAATATGATAAGGAATGAATTTCAACTCCAAGAATGAGCATATGACAGTTGGATCAAAAAAAGCATGTTGTGGTAGGAAATATGAAAACACTGTCTTGGCAAGTTTATGTAGCAGCAGGTGCATTTTTCAAATTGTGAAGTTTATGTTGAAACAAACAATATGCACATACCATGAATATGCTAAAAGATGAGACTAAGCTCAGGAAATGGGTCAAATCATCATCAAACAGAATGTAGCACGTGAAGCTCATAAATATGCAAAGAAACAATCTCAATTATGCAGCAGGCAATTTCATAACAGTTGGGGAGATTTTATAGCACACACGAGTTTCAAATGAGTAAGACATGGATTTTATGCACCTAGATAAAGTAGAATGCAGTTGAAACAGAATACGGTATGTGTTTTACATCAATGAGGTTTTGAAATGCAAGTGGAGGAATGACAAAGCAGTTTGAACACATAATGGAGATTTGAGCACAATAGGTACCACATACATCTTCAAAACACATTATCAAATGATTCTCCAACTTAGAAACAAGCAACAACTTCTCCTAACCATAAATGGTATGTTAAACCTGTTAGACTATGGCACGGATCTAGAAGGGGGGGTTGAATAGATCCTCGATTAAAATTTGAGTCGGCGCTACCAATTTAAAAATTGGTTTTGAAAATGTTTTAAGTGCGGAAGCGACCGAGGAAAAATGTAGTCTAAAAACGAACGGTTATTGGAAAACCGGATATACGTAAGCCTATGGATTCATGACAATTCGGAAAAAATAAAATCCCAACACAAACTATGCTTATCAATTGTTTACTTCAATTTGCGAGGTTACCTAGTTCCAATGAAAAACAGGGCACACAAAAACTAGAAGCAAAATAAGACAATTTTAGTTCAGGACTTTTGTCGAACAGTTTGTGTGCACAAATATCACAAAGGATATTTATGTTGAGTAAGAGATTGGAAATGCCTTGGTACAATATTCTTATTGTACTTAGTAGTTAAAACAGAGTTTCAACACCTTACTCAATATGTATCACAGTTTGACAATAATCACTTAAGCTAGAATCACTTATTTTATAAGCTGAATTGAAAATGACAGAAAATGAAGAACACACGATTTGATGAGGCAGTTCCCCCGTCGTCCTCGCTTCAGGGTACGTCTGCCCTCAATTCTAAAATTAGAATTGAGATTATATTGAATATATATCACCTGTTGGAATGAACAGTTTACACAATAGTTGATAGACAATGATACAAACAATCTCAAATGTTGTTGATGCTTGCTATCTCTTCTTGCACCTTGATTCAAGATGAATCAAGCCCTTCAATTTGTTGTGAATGACCTCTGGTTCCAGCCACCTTAATGAAAAAACTTCCGTTGTTCAAACCTTCGGCTCGGCTGATCTTAGACACCAACAAATCAAACCCGGAAAGTCTTCAACACTTCAACGCCCTCGCTACTAAATTGATGAACCTTCCGTTGATCAATTACCTTCGCACCTACTTGAATGTTGAACGAACCATTCCGTGACAAAAGCCTTTCAAAACCTTCTAGTCTTGATGGGTAAAACCCTCAAGGTTTTTTGCAAGAAACACCTGCCCCAATTTCCACTCGAACCGGATCTTCAATCAACGCGTTCGAACCTTATCACCCTTTGAACAAGACATTAATCTCAGCAAAAATGATTGTGTATATTTGTGGATTTGTGTGTTGTGTGAGGGATGAAGATGAAGAAATTTGTTGCACCTATTTCACGTTTCTTGCCCTGACAATTTACTCAAGATTTTCAATTGTTAGTTGTTAAAAATGAACAAAACTCTATTTATAGTAATACCAAAACAGCCAACAAAACAGATCTTTAAACACAACAAGAAAAACAGCACAACGCGTGAACGGTCGACCATAAGGTCGGCGTGCGCTGACCCGTGGGAAATCCTCAGCACCATGCGCTGAGTGGCACGGTCGACGCATGTCTTTATGCGCTGAACCGTGGAAAATCAAAACACTCATGCGCCGACTGTACGGTCGACGCATAGCTTCCATGCGCTGAGCCGTGAGAAATGTCAGGCTTCATGCGCCGACTGTATGGTCGACTCACTGCTTAGAAACCTGCAAAATTAACAACTTTTTCATTTTGCATATCCTGCTACATTCAGTAATGACACATATTAGGGTATAACGATTTAACACCGAAACAAGAGGTATAGCAATGAAAACAGAGATATAGCATGATGCTTCTAATTTGTTTTGTCATCATCGAAAAACTCGGAGGCCTGTATTGTGAGACAGCTTGCCCTCACATTCTCCCCCTTTTTGATGATGACAACCTGTTGAACACAACATGCGATGTCTACGCTCTCCCTCTTTCTTTTTCAGTCGAAGCAGTTATGATGGTTGGCGCTTTCCTCCCCCTTTGACAACATCAAAAAGAAAATGAGAGCTATAAAGTCTTGACGGATTAACAATATAACAAACATAAAATCAAGAGAAAAACCAATACAATATAGCCAACAGATGATAATTAAGCATACACCAAGATTAATACATAAGATTGATAGAAACATAAAGTAGTAGCACATAAAGTCTGGACAGAAATTAGGAATTAAACCAAACACCATAACAAAGTTTGCAAATCAAAACAACGAAAGAGACTATGATGCATGAACTTCAAAACAGCAAATGAAAGCATAATACAGCGAACACAAGCTAATAACCCCGTCCACGTCCACGACCACGGCCACGCCTCTCATAGAAATAGGGGTGACGTTGTGGATGAGCTAAGTCAGTGAATTCTTCAGTGATGTTATTCAGGAAATCCAGACTCTCAGTAATTGCCCGTTCTTCAGCTTGATGGGAGTGAACGAGAATCTCAAAGCGAGCATCCAGCTGTGTGAGATTCCACTGATCCGTTCATTTTGAGTTTGCAGCTCAGAGCGAACTTGTGCCATCCGTTCATCCTGACTTCTCATAAAGTTCTGTTGCTGTTCCTGCATAGTGGTCATGAAATTTCGTTGGTCTAATTGCATGGACTGCATCATTTCCATAATGTCGGAGTTGTTGGATGGCTGTTGAGGAGAAGGAGGTGCCTCAGAGCTGTATTGATAGGGCTGATAGAATCTCCCAAGTGTGGTCCATCCAGTGTATTGCCATTCACCCCAGCCTTGGTTGTTTTCCTCACTGTCAGTTTCTTGTTGACCCGTGTAAGCAGTCCAGTCATTATTGAGATTGGAATTTGGTGGCGGCTCTTGATAGTTGAGGTTGAAACTTGGTGGCGGCTCTTGATAGTTGTCTGGAGGCTCATAGGTTTGACGCTCTGTATGATCAGCTTGGTCTGGTTTCATTGTGTCAGCAGCCTGTGTATCCTGTTCTTGGTCTTCTTCACTTTCATCTGAACCATCTGCACTTGCTTCATTCTCTTCACCTTCAGACTCATATGCACTCTCTTCACTCGATGATTCTGACTGAGGCATATTTGTGCGGCGATAGAACTTGTATTTCTGGTATTTACGTATCCAGACGTATCCCATCATTGAGAAAACTTTTGGACTGAATTCTTTGTCAGCGGAAATGGAAGTGTATGCAAAGGAGGGGTAGTTCACATTTGCAGAATTCAGGACTTCTTGGATGAAGGATCCATAGGCGAGTGCCGTACTTCGTTTGGAGTCACGTAATTCATACATACGACTCGCAATGTAATACAGCCAGTTGATTTTGATGTCGTGACCCAGAATATGTATGAGATGAACTTCATCCTGTTCCACCCTCGATAATCCACCCTGTTTGGGCCGCAGAATGCGCGCCATAATCCATTGAAGAATTCTTGCTGAAGTTTTGAGTTTACCTGAAGTGACAGATCGTGGGAAAGCAGCACTGTTCACAATGTGGTCAGGATAGGGTCGCTTAAGCATACCATTCAGAGCAGTTTTGAACTCATAACCTTCAATAGTGCGTGAATCAGTTACTTCAGCCAGAGGAGGTTCATTTTCCTCAACAATCATATCAAAATATTTGGTCCAAATTTCAGAATTTAGAGATACCTCAGTGGGTCCTATAACAGAGTGGAAGTTTTCACCATGAAATTTATCATTGAGACCAGTATAGAAAATACGTACCAGGTCTTCACTGTACTTGGCATTGCATTCAAGAAATCTCTCAATGCCGTGATATGTGAGATAGGTCATGATTTCTCCAAGATGCATGCGTTCGGCGACAAGTTCATAGAATGCATGTTATCGTACAACCTTTCTTCGACCAATGTCCTTGTTGAAGTTCTCTCGGAGAGATGGATGAACAAGAGATTCGGGGGTAATGGGTATTGAAGCAGAAGTTGACCCTCTTGACCTCTTTTTAGTGGGTCTGTGAGAAGATGAAACCATGGGTAGAGATTTTTGGTGGATAGTGAGAGGTTGGAGAATTCTGAAATGAGAGGTTTTTGCTGTGGGTTTAGACCAAGAATTTCACCCTTTTTAAGAGAAAAACTAGGGTTTGTTGGAAAGTGGAAGAGACAGAAAAAAATAGTGGAGAGAATAGATGCAACTCCCTAGGAAGATGAATGGATGCATGTAACTACCATTTATGAGGAGACTGAAACGAACAGCCAGAAAAACTGAATTTTTCAGCGAGCCGTCGACCATAGCTCTGCATGCGTCGACGCATGCTTTAAAATTTTCAATAATTTTAAAAGTTTAACAGCGTGCGTCGACCTATGTTCTGGTATGGTCGACTCAAGACCTGAAAATGCAGAATTTTGCCTGGTTTCATATTACATGATGATTAATGAATGCAGACAATAGTGCCACAACAAAAATGTTCAATCAAGCAATGTTAGATACACAACAGATGATTCACATATGCACCATAGTTAATATATTTTACTTTGAGATCACAAATAACACTTGTATGTATAGAAAGAGAGGGAAGAGGAACAATATCACCTCAATGCCAGATAAGCTTGATAAACACCATACTTGTACTTGCAAAAACATCAAACTTGTTAGAAGTACAAAATATAGATGCGAATGAAATAAGCTGAAATGAGTAAATTATGACTCCCGTTCCGAAATGTCGAGAATACCGAGTTCTCGGCGAATATGAAAGAAAGGTTCGGTGGCTAGCGGCTTAGTAAAAATATCCGCTAGTTGATTCTTAGTATCAACATGTTCAAATACAACGTCGCCTTTCTCAACATGATCACGAAGAAAATGGTGTCGAATTTCGATATGTTTAGTGCGAGAGTGCAATACCGGATTCTTTGTGAGATTAATAGCACTGGTATTGTCACATAGGATTGGGATACGTTCAAGTTTGAGCTTAAAATCCAATAATTGTTGCTTAATCCACAGGATTTGAGCACAGCAACTACCGGCGGCAACGTATTCCGCTTCGGCGGTTGACAAAGCAACTGAAACTTGCTTTTTGCTATGCCAACTAACCAAAGAATTTGAAAACAAGTGACACGTACCACTAGTGCTTTTCCTATCCAACTTGCAACCCGCAAAGTCGGAGTCGGAATAACCTAACAATGAACAATCACTATCTTTGGAATACCACAAGCCATACTTTGGAGTACCGGATAGGTATCGAAGTATTATTTTAACCGCTTTTAGGTGGGATTCCTTAGGACATGATTGGTATCTTGCGCACATACACACACTAAACATAATATCAGGACGCGACGCAGTGAGATAGAGAAGTGATCCAATCATACCTCTATACCTTTTTACCTCTACGTCCTTACCGCTTTCATCCTTATTCAAATTTGCACATGTAGACATGGGGGTGTCTATGGCCTTGGATTTTTCCATGTCAAATCTCTTGAGAAGGTCCAAACAATACTTTGTTTGACTCACGAAAGTTCCTTCCTTGAATTGTTTAATCTGCAAGCCGAGAAAGTATGTGAGCTCTCCCATCATACTCATCTCGAATTCACCCTGCATAAGAACAGAAAACTCTCTCACGAGATTCATGTTAGTCGATCCAAAGATTATATCATCAACGTAGATTTGAACTAATATCAAGTGCTTTCCTTGACGTTTAATAAAGAGGGTCGTGTCAACCTTTCCTCTTGAGTAACCTTGATCAAGTAGAAATTTACTTAGGCGTTCATACCAAGCTCTAGGAGCTTGTTTGAGACCATACAACGCCCGTTTTAGTTTATAAACATGATCGGGGTACTCATGAGATTCAAAACCCGGAGGTTGTGCCACGTAAACCTCTTCATTTATGTATCCGTTAAGAAACGCACTTTTGACATCCATTTGGAATAACTTAAAATCTTTCGCACATGCGAAAGCAAGAAGAAGGCGTATAGCCTCGAGTCGGGCAACCGGAGCGTAAGTTTCCTCATAGTCGATGCCCTCCTCTTGGTTATACCCCTGCGCAACCAAACGCTCCTTATTACGAGTTATTACCCCGTTTTCGTCCAGCTTGTTCCTAAACACCCATCGGGTGCCGATTACTCGATGACCTCGCGGAGGAGGGACAAGGTCCCAAACCTCATTTCTAGTAAACTGATTTAGTTCCTCCTGCATTGACAAAAACCAATGTTCATCGAGTAGGGCTTCCTTAGGATTTTTAGGTTCCATTTGTGACACGAAAGCGAAGTGATAACAGAAGTTACTTAGCTTCGATCGAGTAGTGACTCCCTTTGTGATGTCTCCGAGAATATTGTCAATTGGATGATCTTTAGAAGATTTCCAGGCTTGAGGGAGATCATCGTTTGTAGGCGGATGAGCTTCCTCGTTTGCTTCATGATATACATCCTTATCCTCCTCAACTTTGACTTTGTCAGGTTGATCAGTCCCTGTTTCGCCATCTTTGAGTATGTCTTCTGTGGATGTACCTGCACCATGAATAAACCTATCCTTTCCGACATTTCTCGGATAGGACTCATCAAAAGTAACATGCACAGACTCTTCTACAGCAAGTAATCGTTTATTATATATTCTATATGCTTTACTCGAGTGAGAGTATCCAAGAAAGATACCTTCATCGGCTTTGGAATCAAATTTGCCCAAGTTTTCCTTACCATTGTTTAATACAAAACATTTACATCCAAACACGTGCAAGTGAGAGACATTTGGCTTCCGCCCTTTTAAGAGTTCGTACGGTGTTTTGTTTAGAATGGGGCGAATAAGTACCCTATTCAAAACATAGCATGTCGTACTAATGGCGTCGGCCCAAAAATATTTAGGTAAACCACTCTCATTAATCATTATTCTTCCCAATTCTTCTAAAATACGGTTTTTACGCTCCACAACCCCGTTTTGTTGAGGAGTGCGTGGAGCGGAGAAGTTATGATCAATACCATGGTTACCACAATATTCTTCAAACAAATGATTTTCAAACTCACCTCCATGGTCACTCCTTATGGACACTATGTTTGTATTTAACTTGTTTTGGGAAAGCTTAGCAAAATTTTCAAAAGCGGGGAATGTATCACTTTTACTTACTAAGAAGATGGTCCAACAAAACCTAGAAAAGTCGTCCACTATTACGAACCCGTAATAGTTTCCTCCGAGACTTTTGATCCTAGACGGCCCAAACAAGTCCATGTGTAGAAGTTCAAGAGGTCTCGTTGTTGAAATTATCTTTTTAGATTTAAATGAGATCCTCGTTTGCTTCCCTTTTTGACAAGCATCACAAAGGTGATCCTTGGTGAACTTTATTTTGGGAAGTCCTAAGACTAGGTCTTTTGAGACTACCTTATTGAGTAAATCAAAATTAACACGCACTAAACGCCTATGCCATAGCCACAAGTCTTCACTCATAGTTACGAGGCATTTGTCGCTTGTTAATGATACTTCATTTAAGTCAAGCATATATACATTGTTTACTCTAAAACCATTGAACATATTCGTCTTATCATTTTCATGCACAATTTTGCAACAATCTTTTGAAAAGGATACATTGTATCCTTTGTCGCACAATTGGCTAATGCTAAGCAGATTATGTTTAAGGTTTTCGACAAGCAATACATCGGAAATCATAGCAGAGGCGGAATTACCTACACTACCTTTGCCTATTATTGCTCCGCGGTTGTTATCACCATAAGTTACAAACCCTTTCTTCTTAGCCACAAAGTCTATGAATAAGGATATGTCTCCAGACATGTGTCTTGAGCACCCACTATCGAGAACCCATCTTCTCTCGGTGGTCTCGACACATTTCACCTGTCAAAACATAATTAGCACAAGGAGGTACCCAATGGCATATTGGGTCCTAATAGGTTAGCGACAAAATGGTTGCGTTTGGGCAACCATTGGTAGATACCTTTAGGAACAAGAAACCTTCTAAAACGGCATTTACCAATGGAGTGGCCTTTCCTGCAACAGTATAAGCAAGCAAAATCAACTTTAGAGACACTTTCACTTGCTTGATCCCTAATTACATATGCATATTTTTGGTATGGGTTAATCATACTTTTTCTAAAATCCTTTTTATCAATAGCATATGTAATTTTAGAATCGAGTGCCTTGTTTAATTTGGTCTTGAGGTGTCTTACCTCACCTAGCCAAATATGACAAGTGCTACACCCGAAGTTGAAAGGGTTTCTATCGTCCTTACTATCCGATTCATTGCCTTTCACAATGGAAGCCTTTAGGTCCTCTAATTTCTTTTCGGACTCTTTAACCTTATGCTCTAAATGCGTAAAGATTTTCTTATTAGAAGCAAGTTTCTTAAAGGCTTCAACTGCTTCATTATGTAAGGCATGAAATGCGGCTAGTAATTCCGAATGCGACATATTGGATGACTCATCATATTTAGAGTTACGTACCTGTTTTTTCTTATTTTTCTGATTTGCGGAGAGGCATAGATTTACGGACTCTTCTTCATCACTAGAACTTTCATCACAGGAGGAAGAGTTAATGTCACTTTCCCATGCTATGTATGCTCTCCTAGGCTTCGATGATTTCTTGTGTGATTTTGAGGATTCCTTATCCTTTCCCTTTTTATTCATTGGACAGTCCGGTTTATAGTGACCGGGCTTTCCACACTTATAGCACGTCCCTCTGGTCTTTTTACCTTTCAAGTCATCATCCTTGGAGTGTCTTGATTGTTTCCGGAAGTTTACCAAATTCTTCTCGGAATGTTGTATGTCGTTCTTTCTCACGTAACGGTTATACCTTTTAACAAACAACCCCATATCTTCGCTTGTGTCTTCTTCTTCTTCGTCGCTCGAGGAATAATCATTTTGCTCTTTTACTTGAGACTTCGAAGAGGAAGTCTTGAGAGCTATCGATTTCTTTTCACTCACCTTCGCTTTGTCTTTCTTTTCCATTTTCTCATGTTGATCTAGGCTCAAGAGTACCTGTTCATGCTCTTGCAATTTGCCAAACAATGTTGTCAAGTCTAATATGGTAAGATCATTTGCCTCTTTGATGGCGGTTACTTTTGGCTGCCACTCCCTGTTAAGACATCTCAACACTTTATTAGTAGCAACATCATTGGAAATAGGCCTACCTAGTGAATGTAAGCGATTGATAAGATGAGTGAATCTCTTTTGCATGTCAGCAATGGTTTCCCCTTGCTCCATGAAAAAGAGATCGAACTCTTGTATAAGAGTGTTGATCCTAGCTAACTTAACATCGGTTGTCCCCTCATGGGCTATTTGTAGTGAATCCCACATGGCCTTAGCAGTAGGACAATGGGATACACGGTAATACTCATCTACACCTAATGAGGAGATTAGGATGTTTTTAGCTTTCCAATCATAATTGTATTTTTTTCTCATCCTCATCGGTCCATTGCGCTTCAGGCTTTGGCACAACTACATTATCCGCATTGGTCATAGTAATTTCTATTGGACCATTAAGGATAATGTTCCATATTTTTCTATCTATGGAGTTGATATGCACACGCATACAGTCTTTCCAATAACTGTAATTTTCACCGTTAAAAACAGGAGCCCTATTGTACGCCCCTTTAGGTTCGTTTGCCATTTTCTATCTCGTTGTATTTGAAGCACCGAATAACTGGAGCTCTGGATACCACTTGTTAGACTATGGCACGGATCTAGAAGGGGTGGTTGAATATATCCTCGATTAAAATTTGAGTCGGCGCTACCAATTTAAAAATTGGTTTTGAAAATGTTTTAAGTGCGGAAGCGGCCGAGGAAAAATGTAGTCTAAAAACGAACGGTTATTGGAAAACCGGATATACGCAAGCCTATGGATTTATGACAATTCGGAAAAAATAAAATCACAACATAAACTATGCTTATCAATTGTTTACTTCAATTTGCGAGGTTACCTAGTTCCAATGAAAAACAGGGCACACAAAAACTAGAAGCAAAATAAGACAATTTTAGTTCAGGACTTTTGTCGAACAGTTTGTGTGCACAAATATCACAAAGGATATTTATGTTGAGTAAGAGATTGGAAATGCCTTAGTACAATATTCTTATTGTACTTAGTAGTTAAAACAGAGTTTCAACACCTTACTCAATATGTATCACAGTTTGACAATAATCACTTAAGCTAGAATCACTTATTTTATAAGCTGAATTGAAAATGACAGAAAATGAAGAACACACGATTTGATGAGGCAGTTCCCCCGTCGTCCTCGCTTCGGGGTACGTCTTCCCTCAATTCTAAAATTAGAATTGAGATTATATTGAATATATATCACCTGTTGGAATGAACAGTTTACACAAGAGTTGATAGACAATGATACAAACAATCTCAAATGTTGTTGATGCTTGCTATCTCTTCTTGCACCTTGATTCAAGATGAATCAAGCCCTTCAATTTGTTGTGAATGACCTCTGGTTCCAGCCACCTTAATGAAAAACCTTCTGTTGTTCAAACCTTCGGCTCGACTGATCTTAGACACCAACAAATCAAACCCGGAAAGTCTTCAACACTTCAACGCCCTCGCTACTAAATTGATGAACCTTCCGTTGATCAATTACCTTCGCACCTGCTTGAATGTTGAACGAACTATTCCGTGACAAAAGCCCTTCAAAACCTTCTAGTCTTGATGGGTAAAACCCTCAAGGTTTTCTGCAAGAAACACCTGCCCCAATTTCCACTCGAACCGGATCTTCAATCAACGTGTTCGAACCTTATCACCCTTTGAACAAGACACTAATCTCAGCAAAAATGATTGTGTATATTTGTGGATTTGTGTGTTGTGTGAGGGATGAAGATGAAGAAATTTGTTGCACCTATTTCACGTTTCTTGCCCTGACAATTTACTCAAGATTTTCAATTGTTAGTTGTTAAAAATGAACAAAACTCTATTTATAGTAATACCAAAACAGCCAACAAAACAGATTTTTAAACACAGCAAGAAAAACAGCACAACGCGCGAACGGTCGACCATAAGGTCGGCGTGCGCTGACCCGTGGGAAATCCTCAGCACCATGCGCTGAGTGGCACGGTCGACGCATGTCTTTATGCACTGAACCGTGGAAAATCAAAACACCCATGCGCCGACTGTACGGTCGACGCATAGCTTCCATGCGCTGAGCCGTGGAAATGCCAGGCTTCATGCGCCGACTGTATGGTCGACTCACTGCTTAGAAACCTGCAAAATTAACAACTTTTTCATTTTGCATATCCTGCTACATTCAGTAATGACACATATTAGGGTATAACGATTTAACACCGAAACAAGAGGTATAGCAATGAAAACAGAGATATAGCATGATGCTTCTAATTTGTTTTGTCATCATCGAAAAACTCGGAGGCCTGTATTGTGAGACAGCTTGCCCTCACAAAACCAAATTTTGACAGCAAAACCAACAATACCTCATGATAGGCCCTAATGGAAAATCTCATGTTTCTCATATTTCAACCAATCAAACATCATGAACAAGATCATGCAAGCATTAAACAATGATTTAGAACAATGGAGATACAATCATGGTAGGCACAACAGTCCACTACACAATTCAATAGTGATAAAGCTAGAATGACACAAAAATAGCATAAGTATGAAAACAAGAGCCACATCATGATGTAAGGCAGGGGGGATCCTATGAATAACTTACAAGTTATCCAAATATCACTAATGAACTAAGACTAACAGGCATAGGGGAACACACCACATTTCAATGTTGGATTCCTAAAACTACCACATAACCAAAATCTTCACAAACAAGTTATTCATGATATCAAAGTACAATCTTGGTAACATATCATTTACAAATGAAAATACATTAACACAAACAAGTATTATGACCATGAAACAAGAGTTCTTGACAAAGAACTAAAATGGGGCAGCAAGACTACATTTTCACAAAATCACCTCAAAATGATAAAACATGATAATGTATGATCAATAAAGAGTTTGAATGTCACATACCTCTTGTAGAAAAGTCTTGAGTAAGCTAAAAAGCTGAGAAACACAGAGACTTCCTTCCTTAGCAAAGAATTGAAGCTTGCTTCCTCTTGAAGCAACAAACCACTTTTCAAGACAGTTAAAGTTGTGTGATTTCCAGCTGGTTTTTTAGAGCTTGGACAATTGAGATATGATGTATAGGAGGTTTTGGGAGTGTTAGAATGGTAGGAAGTGCCTCAAGTAAGAATTTGGCTTTCAAAGTGCAAGAAAGTCAAACTACTAAGGTGTGAAGGTTGACTTTTATGAAAATGAGATTTTTGAGTGGTTTGAATGTATGGACACCTCCTACCCAATGTTTATGGATTGTGTAGATGGTTTTGGGTGGCTTGGAAATGGTAGAACTGAGCTTGAGCAGAGTTTTGCTCAAGACAGCTTTTTGGTGAAAAATGGAAGTTTTGAAAATTGAGATTCTTGAGGAAATGAAAGGGAATTGAGAGCTATTGTTTCTCTGGGTTTTGGAGATTTCTATGGTGTGTCTAATATCAATGAAGAGGCCTCTATTTATAGTGAAAACAAGAGTGAGGGAAACTTTGTATTTTACCACTTTTGGAGGGAGTTTCATGAGGTTCTTTGAAAAATCTTGTCAAGATCTTCTCCTATCAGCTCCATGGTTCAAAGATGATCAGAAAAATCAAGTGGAGATGGAAATGAAGTGACTGAGGTGAGCTTAGAGTGTAGGGTGAGCAGCTGCAACAGTTTTGGAGTGAAAAGGTTCTCTCCCCTTCTTACACATTTGAATATTTTATTACACAAGTTACTTGCCACTTGCCTCTCTCTTCAAACTTCTCATTTCTCTGCATTTTCCTTCCTCTACACATCTAAATATCATATTGAATCATGATCCAAGGGTCAAGGATAGTCCAAGTTGTGAAAATCTGAATTTTGAGGAGTGTTGGATTGTGGTTTCAAGTGTTGACAGCCCTAACTTCCATGGCTCATAACTTTCTGCTCACACATGCTATTGAGAAGTTATACCACAATTTTGAAAGCCCTTAAGTAGCTCTATAACTTTCATGTTTTGGGTATTTCCAAATTCTTGATGGAAATAGGTTGAAAAACCCTTCCAAGTTGCTGAAAAAATCACTTAAAAAGGCTAAATAACTTAGAAATTTTCTAAGTTATTTCCCTTCTTAAAATGAATCTTGTCATAACTCCAAATCTATGCATTTTTTGATCATGTACTACTTTGAGGCTTTTGTAGGATTTGTCAAGAGCTTTCCAATGAGCTTTGAACCACTTCATTTGGATGTGTGGTTGAGGAGTTATGGTCTTGCCCCTTTCGAAACCCTAATTCCCGATTTTTGCAATTACTTCTTAACCCTTGATCCAATGGTCATGAAATTTTATGGGGAGGTTTAATATGACAAAAGGAACATTTTTTATTCACATCTTGAAGTCAAATTCCTTATTGTTGAAGAGTTGACTTTTCGGTCAACTGTTCGATCAATCGGTGACTACCGAGTCGACTGTTCATGCTCCGGACTTTCTGAGGACTTGAAACTCTTTGGATGGACTTTACTAAGCCATAGGAGCTTAATGGACCAAAATCCCACCATTGAAACACTCTTTAAACCAAAAGTCAAACTACAGTTGACTTTTTCTAATCGAAAACCTTAACCGGGCATCTTGAATTGCACTGTTCTCAATTTCTGGGTGACCACCTCAAATTGAATTCATACTTGATCCAATGGAGTATATTTGATGATGTGGAGATCTAATTGAGATTGAATCAATCCAAAGCATTGATTGATCAGACCACTGAAATATCGATTTTGACGGTGCGGAACCCTAATTCATCTGCATTTTGACAAAGATAAATTGGAAATGGGTTAAGGTTAGTTAATCAAATGAATATGATCCTAAAATGATGATGAGGATCTAAGGGGTCAAAATTTGGGGTGCAACACCTGACAGCGAGGTCAGATGATTTTCTCAACTTCGGGTTGAGCCGGCATTCGGATTCGATGCCTGTTTGTTTAATAGATGCTTGACAGCGAGGTCAGATGTTCCTCTCAACTTAGTGTTGAGCCGACATTCGGGTTTGATGCCTGTTTTTTTAACAGATGCCTGACGGCGAGGTCAGATGTTCCTCTCAATATTGTGTTGAGTCGGCCTTCGGGTTCGATGCCTGTTTGTTTAACAGATGTCTGACGGCGAGGTCAGATGTTCCTCTCAACTTCATGTTGTGCCGGCCTTCATGTTCGATGCCTATTTATTTAACAAATGCCTGATGGCGAGGTCAGATGTTCTTCTCAACTTCGTGTTGAGCCGGTGTCCGGGTTCGATGCCTGTTTATTTAACAGATGCCTGACGGCGAGGTCAGATGTACTTCTCAACTTCGTGTTGAGCCATCCTTCGGGTTCCATGCCTGTTTGTTTAACAGATACCTGACGGCGAGGTAAGATGTTCTTCTCCAATTCAGGTTGAGCCGGCCTTCGGGTTCAATGCCTGTTTGTTTAACATATGCCTGACGGCGAGGTCAGATATTCTTCTCAACTTTGGGTTGAGTCGGCCTTCGGATTCGATGCCTGTTTCTTTAACAGATGCTTGACGGTGAAGTCAAATGTTCCTATCAACTTCGTGTTGAGCCAGCCATTGGGTTTGATGCTTGTTTGTTTAACAAATGCTTGACGGCGAGGTCTAATGTTCTTGTCAACTTCGGGTTGAGTTGCCCTTCGGGTTCGATGTCTGTTTGTTAAACAGATGCCTCACGGCGAAGTCAAATGTTCCTCTAAACTTCGTGTTGAGCCGGTCTTCGGGTTCGATGCTTGTTTGTTTAACAAATACCTGACGGCGAGGTCAGATGTACTTCTCAACTTTCGGTTGAGCCGGCCTTCGGGTTCGATGCCTGTTTGTTTAATAGATGCTTGACGGCGAGGTCAGATGTTCTTCTAAACTTCTAGTTGAGCCGACCTTCAGATTCAATGTCTATTTTTTTAACAGATGCTTGACAGCGAGGTCAGATATTCCTCTCAACTTCGTGTTGAGCCGGCCTTCGGGTTCGATGCCTGTTTGTTTAACAGATGCCTGACGGTGAGGTCAGATATTCCTCTCAACATTGTGTTGAGCCGGGCTTCGAGATTGATGCTTGTTTGTTTAACAGATGCCTGACAGCGAGGTTAGATGTTCTTCTCAACTTCGGGTTGAGCCGCCCATCGGGTTCGATGCCTGTTCGTTTATCAGATGCTTGACGGCGAGGTCAGATGTTTTTCTCAAATTCGGGTTGAGCTGGCCTTCGGATTTGATACCTGTTTGTTTAACAGACGCTTGACAACGAGGTCAGATGTTCCTCTCAACTTCATGTTGAGCCGACATTCGGGTTTGATGCCTGTTTTTTTAACAAATTCCTGACGGCAAGGTCAGATGTTCCTCTCAATATCATGTCGAGCTGGCCTTCGGGTTCGATGCCTGTTTATTTAACAGATGCCTGACAGCAAGGTCAGATGTTTCTCTCAACTTCTTATTGTGCCGGCCTTCGTGTTCGATGCTTGTTTATTTAACAAATTCCTGATGGCGATGTCAGATGTTCTTCTCAACTTCGTGTTGAGCCAGCCTTCGGGTTCAATGCCTGTTTGTTTAACACATACCTGACGGCGAGGTAAGATGTTCTTCTCCAATTCAGGTATAGCCAGCCTTCGGGTTCGATGTCTGTTTGTTTAACAGATGCCTCACGGCTAGCTCAAATGTTCCTCTCAACTTCGTGTCAAGTCGATCTTTGGGTGCGATGCCTGTTTTTTTAACAGATACTTGATGGCGAGGTCAGATGTTCTTCTTAACTTCCGGTTGAGCCGGCCTTCGGGTTCGATGCCTGTTTGTTTAATAGATGCTTGACGGCGAGGTCAGATGTTCTTCTCAACTTCGGGTTGAGTAGCCCTTCGAGTTCGATGCCTGTTTGTTTAACAGATGCCTGATGGTGAGGTCAGATATTCCTCTCAACATTGTGTTGAGCCGGCCTTCGAGATCGATGCTTGTTTGTTTAACAGATGCCTGACAGCGAGGTCAGATGTTCTTCTCAACTTCGGGTTGAGCCGCCCATCGGGTTCGATGCCTGTTCGTTTATCAGATTCTTGACGGAGAGGTCAAATGTTCCTCTATACTTCGTGTTGAGCCGGACTTTGGGTTCGATGCCTGTTTGTTTAACAGATACCTGACGGCGAGGTTAGATGTTCTTCTCAACTTCGGGTTGAGCCGACCTTCGGGTTCGATGCATGTTTGTTTAATAGATTCCTGGCGGCGAGGTCAGATGTTTCTCTAAACTACGTGTTGAGCGAGACTTCGTGTCCAATGCCTATTTGTTTAACAGATGCCTGACGACGAGGTCTAATGTTCTTATCAACTTCGTGTTGAGCCGGCCTTCGGGTTCGATGCCTGTTTGTTTAACAGATGCCTGAATGTGAGGTCAGATGTTCTTCTCAACTTCGGGTAGAGTCGACCTTCAAATTCGATGCCTGTTTGTTTAACAGATGCCTAACGGCGAGGTCAAATAATCTTTTCAACTTCGTGTTGAGCCGACCTTCGGGTTCGATGCCTATTTATTTAACAGATGCCTAACGACATGGTCAGAGTGTCTTATCAACTTCGGTTTGAGCCGGCCTTCAGGTTCGATGCGTGTTTGTTTAACAGATGCTTGGCGGGGAGGTCATATGTTCTTCTTAACTTCGGGTTGAGTCAGCCTTCGGGTTCGATGCCTGTTTATTTAACAGATGCCTAACGGTGAGGTCAGATGTTCCTCTCAACTTCGTGTTGAGCCGACCTTCGGGTTTGATGCCTGTTTGTTTAATAGATGCCTGGAGGCGAGGTAAGATGTTGCTTTCAACTTCATGTTGAGCGTGACTTCGTGTTCGATGCCTATTTTTATAACAGATGCCTAGCGACGAGGTCTAATGTTCTTATCAACATTGTGTTGAGCCGGTCTTCGGCTTTGATGCCTGTTTGTTTAACAGATGCCTGACAGCAAGGTCAGATGTTCTTCTCAACTTCGGGTTGAGTCGGCCTTCGGGTTTGATGCCTGTTTGTTTAACAGATGCCTGACGGCGAGGTCAGATGTTTTTCTCAAATTCGGGTTGAGCTGGCTTTCGGATTTGATGCCTGTTTGTTTAACAGATGCTTGACAGCGAGGTCAGATGTTCCTCTCAACTTCGTGTTGAGCCGACATTCGGGTTTGATGCCTGTTTTTTTAACAAATTCCTAACGGCGAGGTCAGATGTTCCTCTCAATATCGTGTTGAGCCGGCCTTCGGGTTCGATGCCTGTTTATTTAACAGATGCGTGACAACGAGGTCAGATGTTTCTCTCAACTTCTTATTGTGCCGACCTTCGTGTTCGATGCTTGTTTATTTAACAAATTCCTGATGGCGAGGTCAGATGTTCTTCTCAACTTCGTGTTGAGCCAGCCTTCGGGTCCAATGCTTGTTTGTTTAACACATACCTGACGGCGAGGTAATATGTTCTTCTCCAATTCAGGTATAGCCAGCCTTCGGGTTCGATGTCTGTTTGTTTAACAGATGCCTCACGGCTAGGTCAAATGTTCCTCTCAACTTCGTGTCGAGTCGATCTTTGGGTTAGATGCCTGTTTGTTTAACAGATGCTTGACGGCGAGGTTAGATGTTCTTCCCAACTTCGGGTTGAGCCGGCCTTAAGATTCGATGCCTGTTTTTTTAACAGATGCTTGAGAGCGAGGTCAGATGTTCTTCTCAACTTCAGGTTGAACACCCCTTCAAGTTCGATGCTTGTTTGTTTATCATATGCTTGACGGCAACGTCAAATGTTCCTCTCAACTTCGTGTTGAGTTGGCCTTCGAGTTTGATGACTGTTTGTTTAACAGATACTTGACGCTGAGGTCAGATGTTCTTCTTAACTTCGGGTTGAGCCAACCTTCAGGTTCGATGTGTAACACCCTTCTATCCCCACATGAAAATACATAAATAATCAGAGTAAATTAACATGCTTTCGTAAAAGGGCGTCACACATAATTTCAAAACATCAAAACCACCTGTCATGCTTTAAACACTCAAATAAAATAATCATGCTTTTCAAAGTTCACTTTGCATGTAGCAGCGGATTCAATTTATATTCATAATTCTTTTCACATAGAATTCATGTTCATCTCATAATTCAACAATACTTGGGCACTAAGGCCAACATCACAATATTTCGATACATTTAAAACACAACTTAAAATACATAAAATATCTCTAAAGCAAAAACCCAAACGATCCCAGTGTTACATAACCAGAGCATGACTCGACCCAACATAATTAAAATACTAAACGACTGCACCAGCAGAGACCTCGCAACTACTAGCAGTACAACTCCAAGATACCTGCACGATGTCATAAAGGACATCATTCCAGCAGAAGGGTGAGAAATATTACCATAATAATCAAAGCACATAATCATATATAAATGCGCAAGTACTGAATACATACATTTCACATTTTCTCACCACAATGCATAATAACACAATAACCATGCACATAATATATATCCATAGCATCAAATACACATATTATACTCCTCACCACAATACCCCACATACCCACTAACATACATCGCAAAGCATATATGTCTAAAACCAAACATTTCATCATGCATACATTCGCAATTACAATTAATCCTCACAAACATACACGTTATGTTTCATTCATCACGAATCATATAACATACGCCATCATGTTTAATCATCAATTCATGCTTCTACAATTCACATCATTTTCACACAAACATTTATAATTATATTTATTCATGCATCTCAATCATTCCATACATCGCAATGTATCCATAGAAGTATCTATATATAAATAGAACATCAAGCATATACAATATACATTCACCAATGTTTACATTAATCCATGTAAACCCACATATATATACATATCTTCAAGCATACTCACTCATGCCATTATCGCAATTCGCGTTAGTTCACATAAACATACACAATATGTTTATATCATCACCATTTCACATAAACATTCACATACATGTTTATTTCACCAATGCATCATATAAAGATGAATTATGCAACTCATAGAGACCGACTCACGACTCTATGCAGATGCAAATGCGGTACCGACTCAATTCAGCAGGTTCAATTGAAGAACCAAATGGAACCATCGCTCGTTACCGAAGTAACTCCCCGTCGGGCCTACGATGTTCACCCATTGCTCACACCCCACATGGGCACACAATGTTTATGGATTGCTCACACCCCACATGGGCACACAATCCGATTGCTCACACCCCACAAGGGCACACAATCGTTCTGCAGATTCTACGCGGAATCAAATATAGACCATCGCTCACACCCCACATGGGCACACGATGTCTCTGCAGATCCTACACGGGATCAAATAACACAAATGCATATCATGATGCTTCACATGCAAACATGACTCAATCAACTATAAACCATCGCTCACACCCCACATGGGCACACGAGGTTTCTGCAGATCCTACGCGGGATCAATCAACACAAAATGCATACATGTTTACAAACATACTCATGCATCTATCACATTTCATTGCATACATTTATTATGCATTCACAACATATATATCATAATGCAAATATATATATTCATCATTTATTTCACACCATTTCATACATGGTTCTCATACAAAATGACTCAATCAGTTATAGACCATCGCTCACACCCCACATGGGCACACGATGTCTCTGCAGATCCTACACGGGATCAATCAACACAAACTGCATACATATTCGCAAATATATTATCATGCATTCTTCACACATCAACACGTACAATCATCATGCACTCACAATGTGTATTATATTCATCATTCATCATAATTGTCATGCATTTTTATTCAATTATAAACAATGCATAATTTGCCCAAAGGCCACGATTCAAAATCATATTCATACACTAGGGTTCACGCCTTACGGCTACCTATAATACAACAATTAATAACACACAAATTATCCTTACGAGACGAGACCGATCGCAACCGGACGCTCTAGCTACTATAAGCTCTTCTCACTCAAAATCATTAATCCCGACTAATCGGTAAAATCGGCTAAAAGTTGGCTAAAAATAATATTTCTTTTCACCAAGTTGTAAAACATTTTATTAGCTTCAGTTTGATATAAAGAACGTCAAAATCCGATCAACGGTGAAAAAGTTATGAATTTTCGAAGTTTTGAAAAATAATATTTTCTCACCCTTACAGTGTTAATCGGTTAACGTATATGGTTAACCGATTAACCACTCCAAAAACTCAGTTTTTACGCCAAAAACTCAGTTTTTAGGCCCCCAACACTGTGTTAATCGGTTAACGTATATGGTTAACCGATTAACACCTGAAAAACTCAGAAAAACAGCTACGGGTTCGGGCTTAAAACCCTCAAAAACCCGACCGATTAAATAGTTTTCACCCGATTAAATACCTATATATCCTTACTAATCATATACAGATATATTAGGGTCATAAAACTCAACTTTCGCGACATTCGATTTCCACTCAAAATCTTAACCTCAATTTAACCGAAAATGGTGAAACTCACAATATCACCCGATTTTCGCCAAACTAGTTCCAATAATCTTAGTCTAACATATCCCGACTAAGCTACGAAAGTTACTCTCGATTCTAACCGTCCGAACATCGGCTTCTATCGATTTCTATCATTTCGACCTAAATGGAAATAAGGTTGGAAAACAACCAAACTCATCCACACACATACACAATCATACACAATGATTAAGATAGTAAGATTTCACACCCTTACCTTAGATTAATCGAAGCCAGAAGATGTTCTTGATGAATCCAAGCTTTTCCTCATCTCCTTCTCTTTTCTCTTCTTCCTCTTTCTTTCTCTTCTCTTCTCTTATGTTTTCTATTCTTTTCTTTTCTTTCCACTTCCTCATATATATATATATATATATATATATATATATATATATATATATATATATATATATATATATATATATATATATATATATATATATATATATATATATATATATATATATATATATATATATATATATATATATATATATATCTTCTCTTTATTTCTTTCGAATATATTTCCTCTCTCAAAACATCTATCAATCCATTTAAACAATCATCTAATTATTCAAATAATTAGAATAATCCAAATAAATCAATTAATTAACACAAATAATTAATTATTGAAAATTGGGCTGTTACACGATGCCTGTTTGTTTAACAGATGCCTGACGAAGAGGTCAGATGTTCTTCTCAACTTTTGGTTGAGCCAGCCTTCGGGTTCGATGCCTGTTTGTTTAATAGATGCCAGACGGCGAAGTTAGATGTTGCTCTAAACTTCGTGTTGAGCGGGACTTCGTGTCTGATGCCTATTTGTTTAACAGATGCCTGACGACGAGGTCTAATGTTCTTATCAACTTCGTGTTGAGCCGACCTTCGGGTTCGATGCCTATTTGTTTAACAGATGCCTGAATGTGAGGTCAGATGTTCTTCTCAACTTCGGGTTGAGCCGGCCTTCAAATTTGATGCCTGTTTGTTTAACAGATGCCTGACGGCGAGGTCAGATAATCTTCTCAACTTCGTGTTGAGCCAACCTTCGGGTTCGATGCCTATTTATTTAACTGATTCCTAACGACGAGGTCAGAGGGTCTTATCAACTTCGGTTTGAACCGCCCTTCGGGTTCGATGCGTGTTTGTTTAACAGATGCCTGGCGGGGAGGTCAGATGTTCTTCTCAACTTCGGGTATAGTCGGTCTTCGGGTTCGATGCTTGTTTGTTTAACAGATGCCTGACGGTGAGGTCCGAAGTTCCTCTCAACTTCGTGTTGAGTCGGCCTTCGGGTTGGATGCCTGTTTGTTTAATAGATGCCTGAAGGCGAGGTAAGATGTTGCTCTCAACTTCATGTTAAGCGTGACTTCGTGTTTGATGCCAATTTTTTTAAGAGATGCCTGACGACGAGGTCTAATGTTCTTATCAACTATGTGTTGAGCCGGTCTTCAGGTTCGATGCTTGTTTGTTTAACAGATGCCTGACGGCGAGGTCATATGTTCTTCTCAACTTCGGGTTGAGCCGCCCTTCGGGTTCGACGCCTGTTTGTTTATCAGATGCTTGACGGTGACGTCAAATGTTCCTCTAAACTTCGTGTTGAGTCGGCCTTTGGGTTCGATGCCTGTTTGTTTAACAGATACTTGACGCAGAGGTTAAATGTTCTTCTCAACTTCGGGTTGAGCCAGCCTTCGGGTTCAATGTCTGTTTGATTAACAGATGCCTGACGAAGAGGTCATATGTTCTTCTCAACTTTTCGTTGAGCCGGCATTCGGGTTCGATGCCTGTTTGTTTAACAGATGCCTACAGCGAGGTCAGATGTTGCTCTCAACTTCGTTTTGAGTGGGACTTCGTGTCCGATGCCTATTTATTTAACAGATGCCTGACGACAAGGTCTAATGTTCTTATCTACTTTGTGTTGAGCCGACCTTTAGGTTCAATGCCATTTTGTTTAACATATGCCTGACGGCGAGGTCAAATGTTTTTCTAAACTTCGGGTTGAGCCGGCCTTCAAATTCGATGCCTATTTGTTTAACAGATGCCTGATGGCGAGGTCAGATTATCTTCTCAACTTCGTGTTAAGCCGACCCTCGGGTTCGATGCCTGTTTGTTTAACAGATGCCTAACAAAGAGGTCAGAAGGTCTTTTCAACTTCGATTTGAGCCTCCCTTCGGGTTCGATGCGTGTTTGTTTAACAGATACCTGGCGGCGACGTCAGATGTACTTCTCAACTTCGGGTTGAGTCAGCCTTCGGGTTCGATGCGTGTTTGTTTAACAAATGCCTAACGGAGAGGTCATATGTTCTTCTCAACTTTTGGTTGAGCCGGCATTCTGGTTCAATGCCTATTTATTTAACATATCTTGACAGTGAGGTCAGATGTTCCTCTCAACTTCGTGTTGAGTCGGCCTTCGGGTTCGATGCCTGTTTGTTTAATAGATGCCTGACGGCGAGGTAAGATGTTGCTCTCAACTTCATGTTGAGTGGGACTTCATGTTCGATGGCTATTTGTTTAACAGATGCCTGACGACGAGGTCTACGGTTCTTATCAACTTCATGTTGAGCCTGCCTTCGGGTTTGATTCCTATTTGTTTAACAAATGCCTGACTATGAGGTCAGATGTTCCTCACAACTTCGGGTTGAGCCGACCTTCGGGTTCGATGTCTGTTTGTTTAACATATACCTGACGCCGAGGTCAGATGTTCTTCTCAACTTCGGGTTGAGCCGACCTTCGGGTTCGATGCCTGTTTCCTTAACAGATGCCTGATGGCGAGGTTAGATGTTTTTCCAAACTTGGGGTTGAGCCGGTCTTCGGATTCGATCCCTGTTTTTTTAACTGATGCTCGACAGCGAGGTCAGATGTTCCTCTCAACTTTGTGTTGATCCGACATTCGGGATTGATGCCTATTTTTTTAACACATGCCTGACTGCAATGTCAGATTTCCTCTCAACATCGTGTTGAGCCGGCCTTCGGGTTCGATGCCTATTTTTTTAACAGATGCCTGACGATAAGGTCAGATGTTCCTCGAAACTTCGTGTTGTGCCGGCCTTCGTGTTTGATGCCTGTTTATATAACAAATTCCTGATGGCGAGGTCAGATGTTCTTCTCAACTTTGTGTTGAGCCGGCCTCCGGGTTCAATGCCTGTTTGTTAAACAGATTCCTGACGGCGAGGTCAGATGTACTTCTCAACTTCTTGTTGAGCCAGCCTTCGGGTTCATTGCGTGTTTGTTTAACAAATACCTGATAGCGAGGTAAGATGTTCTTCTCCAATTCTGGTTGAGCCGACCTTCGGGTTCGATGCCTGTTTGTTTAACAAATGCCTGACGACGAGGTCAAATATTCTTCTCAACTTTGGGTTGAGACGGCCTTCGGATTCGATGCGTGTTTCTTTAACAGATGTTTGACAGCGAAGTCAAATGTTCCTCTCAACTTCGCGTTGAGCCGGCCATCGGGTTCGATGCCTGTTTATTTAACAGATGCTTGACAGCGAGGTCAGATGTTCTTCTCAACTTCGGGTTGAGTCGCCCTTCGGGATCGATGCCTGTTTGTTTAACAGATGCCTGACGGCAAGGTCAGATGTTCCTCTCAACTTCGTGTTGAGCCGACATTCTGGTTCGATGCCTGTTTATTTAACATATGCTTGACGGTGAGGTCAGATGTTCCTCTCAACTTCGTGTTGAGTCGGCCTTCAGGTTCGATGCCTGTTTGTTTAATAGATGCCTGACGGCGAGGTAAGATGTTGCTCTCAACTTCATATTGAGCGGGAGTTCGTGTTCGATGACTATTTGTTTAACAGACGCCTGACGACGAGGTCAGATGTTGCTCTCAACTTCGTGTTGAGCGGGACTTCGTGTCCGATGCCTATTTGTTTAACAGATGCTTGACGACGAGGTCTAATATTCTTATCAACTTCGTGTTGAGCCAGCCTTCAGTTTCGATGCCTATTTGTTTAACAGATGCCTAACGGCGAGGTCAGATGTTCATCTCAACTTCGGGTTGAGCCGGCCATCAAATTCGATGCCTGTTTGTTTAACAGATGCCTGACGGCGAGGTCAGATTATCTTCTCAACTTCGTGTTGAGCCGACCTTCGGGTTCGATGCCTGTTTGTTTAACAGATGCCTAACGACGAGGTCAGATGGTCTTCTAAACTTTGGTTTGAACCGCCCTTCGGGTTCGATGCGTGTTTGTTTAACAGATGCCTTGCAGCGAGGTCAGATGTTCTTCTCAACTTCGGGTTGAGTCGGCCTTCGGGTTCGATGCCTGTTTGATTAATAGATGCATGACGGCGAGGTCAAATGTTCTTCTCAACTTTTGGTTGAGCTGGCATTCGGGTTCGATGCCTGTTTGTTTAACATATGCTTGACGGTGAGGTCAGATGTTCCTCTCAACTTCGTGTTGAGCCGACCTTCGGGTTCAATGCCTGTTTGTTTAATAGATTCCTGACGACGAGGTAAGATGTTGCTCTCAACTTCATGTTGAGGGTACTTCGTGTTCGATACCTTTTTGTTTAACAGATGCCTGACGACGTGGTCTAATGTTCTTATCAACTTCGTGTTGAGCCGCCCTTCGGGTTCGATGCCTGTTTGTTTAACAGATGCCTGACGGAGAGGTCAGATGTTCTTCTCAACTTCGGGTTGAGCCGGCCTTCGGGTTCGAGGCCTGTTTGTTTAACAGATGCTTGACTGCCAAGTCAGATGTTCTTCTCAACTTCGTGTTGACCCGGCCTTCAAACTCGATGCGTGTTTGTTTAACAGATGCCTGACGGCGAGGTCAGATGTTCTTCTCAACTTCTAGTTGAGTCGGCGTTCGGTTTCGATGCCTGTTTGTTTAACAGATGCCTGACGGCAAGGTCAGATGTTCTTCTCAACTTCGGGTTGAGCCAGCCTTCGGGTTCGATGCCTGTTTGTTTAACAGATGCTTGACGGCGAGGTCAGATGTTCTTCTATACTTCGGGTTGAGCCGGCCATCAAATTTGATGCCTGTTTGTTTAACAGTTGCGAAAAAAGGTGTCGGCAAAGACAGAAGAGTCGCCACCTATCGTTATTTATCCCAAAGGAGGGAAAGGAAACGATCAGGAAAAACCTAACGAAAAGGAAAAGACTAGGTCATCGCAACCAAGTCTCTGGGTTCAAGAGTCGGTTACGCAAGGAGAAGGTATTACCACCCCTCACGTCCATTGTACTCAACGGGATCCAAGCTTGTCGTGTTTATCTGACGGGTTGTTTATCTATCTACCTATCAAGGCTGGCTCAAAAGAAAGGAAAGAAATAAAAAAGTGACTCGACAAAGCATCACGCTCCGTGCCTACGTATTCCCGTCTGGAACGAGAAATCAGAGTCAATGTAGTTTGGCTAACTACGGGTGATGGGGGAAGGTTGCTCGCCAAGACATCGCGTCTTGTGCCTACTTATTCTCATAAGAGAAATCAGAGCGAACGTAGTTCGAGATAAAACGACGCACGGGCTTGATTCATCTGTTTTTACCCGAGTGAAGTTAAACAACAGTTCCAGCAGTTAGGGACAATGCCTGTTTGCGGTAGAATTGAAGTTTAACAGTACTCTTTTCATCAGAAAAGGTTTTCCTTGAATTAAGATCCCACGGGGCAAAAAGAGGTTTGAATGTTGGTTTTTGAGTCTTTTACGGAAAGAAGTGTTTTTTATGAATGTTTGTAATTCATACTGCACTAGAGACTATGACTTAGGAGCGAATGCGTCGCATATCGTCCTAAGGACATATGCTAACACTCTAGATAATTGAGAGGCAACCACCCAATCATCATTTCCCAAGTAGCTTAAGGCTCGTAACGTACAGTACAAATTTGCCTTTATTACGTATTTTACTATGGTTTGAAGATGAGAAGAGAAAGGACTCTACAGGGGAAACTATCAAACCCTAATGTTGTCATGCAATGGATTCATCCTATTGTTGAGTTTGAAAGAGGAATATGTCCTAGATGTTGTCATGCATGGATTAAACCTAATGTTTATCATCACTCCTTAAACAAGGAAGTGAGAGTCCTAAGGGAACATGCAACAGGAACAAAACAAAGCTAAAATCATTAAGCAGATGAGATAAGAATATAAACAGATGCATATGCAATGCAACAGTACAAGCAAGGGAGACAAGCTCAACCTTCAATGCAAACATGGGATGCAAACAGAGATGCACAGAGAAAGCACACAAGCAAAGGGAGGCAACCCTCAACCTTTAATGCAAACAGGAAAGGCAAGTGTGAAAGCAGATAAACAATCAAGCAAAGGGAGGCAACCTTCAACCTTTCAATGCAGGTATGAACCTAAACAAAAGTATTCTACTCATGCAAGTCTATCCTAATGCAGCACAACAAGCAAATTAATCAAACACGAGGGAGAAAGGTAAACTAGATGAGCAACAAGGAACTTATCCCAAGCTACATCAAGTTTAGATGTGTGTTAACACAAGAGTCCATTGAAGGCTCAGACCTCTTGAGAAATGCACAGAGTTCTTCCACAGGAAGAACTAGGCTCTCACAAGAAGGATCCTGAGATTGCAGGACAAGAAGGAGAAATTGTGTACAAAGTACTTGAGTCCTCGAGGCTCAACTCCTTATGGAATGTACAGAGTTCTTCCATAGGAAGAACTAGGCTCTCACAAGGAGGATCATAGGTCATAGGACTAGGAAAGAAAAAAGAGGAGGATGAGGATGGGAGGCCAGGTAAACTCCACAGGAATTTACTAAAGCACTCAACCAATCTCAACACATTCAAAGAGTGGCCCTCAGTGGCTCAACTTCTTCATGGAATGCATAGAGTTCCTCGACAGGAGGAACTAGGCTCTCAATAGAAGGATCCACAAGGGCCTATATTATTGAAATGAAAATGACAAAGCAAAGCCAAGCAAAGAAGCCACACAAGGGAGAGAAATCATCACACAAACTTCTAAGAAACCCTAATATCTGAGCACTAAAGGATATCTATCCTAAGGGATCTATGAACACTATCAAGCATTGAGAATTGTTTTACAAAGGTATCAACCTATACACTATTCTATCAAGAAGGAATGGGGAACCTAAAGATCGCTAAAGATCACTTATGGAGCCAAACTAGGTGATATGCTAAGTTTGGGTCATCCTAAAAACAGCCACCATGTAAAATCCAAGAAATATAGGAAATCATCCCTAAATATTCTAGGAAAAATTCTAAGGAACCCTAGGGATTTTATGAACCTATGGTAAACATTTCAGAGCCAAACTCTAAGTTTAAGGGCATCATCTAAATGCTAAACCTAAAGGTGTGCTAGGGGAAGTTCAAATGAGGAAGGTCCTAAAGAATTAGTTCAAACCTATATCAAAAGGCATCTAAAAATCAGGGGGAAAATCATACAAGTCATTCAATGAGTCTAGAGCTATCATGCAAAAATTCAGATCCTAAATCATAACTATGTCCTAGTACTAAAATTAGCAAGCAAGCATACATTTTTTATAACTATTAAAAACATATTAAAAGAGAAAATATGCAATTAAAAAGAAATAGAAAATCACAACAAAAAATATGAAAAATTGCATCACATGTTAAACTAGCTAACACATATTTTTCCATGATTTTATGAATTTATCTTCTATTTAAAATGAATTAAAAGTGAAACAGACAATAAAATGTGAAATAAGAAAAAAGAAAATAAAATTGGATAAAGGTTAGGGGTGTCAATAGCAGTTATTTCACATTATAATTGCATTGGGCAAGTGCACTAGGGGGTGGGAATATCAAAAATGGCCCAAGTCCAACACGCCTTGAGTGAGACTCTAAGTGATCATGTGGTTCTGGTCAAAGTAGGCCTACCGTGGGTCTTAATCCACACTCTCCATTATTCTAGTATGTTAATCCAACAGATCTCACCTTGCCACGTATTAAAAAAGTCCAAACCCTAAATGAGGTTCACTCTCACACGTTGGATGAGGAGACTTAGTCAAGTCAGTCACGCGATCCAACGGCCACGGTTAAGACTGGTGATTTCAAATGGAAAAAGAGGGGAAAGACCAGGCGGCGGCCGGAGCCACGCCGGTCATCTTCTCCGACTGTCACTCTACTGCAGCGCGCTCTCCATTTCACCAAAACCTAAAATACACCAATCGACTCCCCTTGTCATGCCAATCATCATTCCAATGTTTATTTTCAGTTTTGAGGCCTAAATCACCTAAAATGCAAGCTACCAAGAAATCATGTCATGGTAAAAATTGTTGCAATCCTGCCTTAAACCTATCCTAAGTTCATCTATGATCTTAGGGGAATGTGAATCTATAAAAATGGCGTGTTTTTGCATCAAGAATAGAGAGGAATTGTGAGAAATAAGTTACCTATTGGAGCACTTCCAATGGGCCTTCAGATGGTGCTGAAACTTGAGGAAAAGCTGCAGAATCCTTCACTGATTCACCCTTGAGCCTCTAGCAATCTTGGTTTGGGCTGAAACTTCATCAATTGCAGAATTCGAATTTCAATTTTCTTGAGCTTTTTTCTAACTGAATTTCTATTATTTTCCACCCAAATTATGTTATGGCAGTTGGAGAATGATGAGGAGATCATATGGAATGGGCTCCGAGTGATTAGAAGCCCAATTGAAGCCCATAAAAGTTCAATTCAAAATCCAAGTTTTTGATTATGAAGCTTTATGAAACTCATCGAAACAAAGCTATCAAGCTTGCTAATTGATCCATACCAGTTACTTGAGGTATAAGGAATGTGAATGGCTGAGATTGAGGCCTTGGAAATGAATCAAGGGTGGATTTGCATTATGTTGCTTAAAGGTGAAGAAACCATGAATTTGGCATAGCAAATGACTTCAAACTTGATTGGAAATATTCTCATTGTTCTTAAAACATCAATTGGACTCAAAACAAGCACAAATATGACATGAATTGGTTCTAAAATGAATTGATTTGAATTCTTGACTTTTAAGGGCCTTTAAAGCTTCCTTCATGAAATTTTCTTCATACATTTTCCTATCCAAGCCATATTAATGATCCCTCGAGGTTTGGTTGACCAAATGACCCCATTTGGAGCAACTTTGAAGTTGGAAAGATTTTCATTTGAAGTGTGCAAAGTGGTGAACTTGACCTATAATGAAAATGACCTGTAATCTTAGTTTCCCAAAATACCCTTGACTTGTAAGCTTCATATCTTGAGTTATAGAAATACAAATGAGGACTTCTAGTACTCTTTGGAAATCTAAGATGATGAGGAACAACATTCATGTTGTGGTTAAGAATATGAGAGACATCCTTCTAGCTCAAAAATGCCTTGGAAGTTGGTTGACTTTCAAGTACCAAAATCACATTCATCTGATGACCTGTAAAACGTCTGCTTCATAACTTGAGTTTTACAAATCCAATCGAGGACTTCTAGTACTCAAAAGAAATATAAGAGCATGCTCTAAAAGTCTCATGTTTATGTCAAGATGAGATGAAACTTGTATCTTGAGTTATATGGTCTTGAAGTTAAGCATTGAGATAGGGGATTTTACACTGACAAGCTTAGAAACCCTAGCTCAAAACTTCTCACACTCTTGAATATTGATGAATTGATCTTGAAATGATCTCTTAGGTGTCTCAACATAACATCCCATGATCATAGTTGCTTAGAATTGAACCTTAATCTCCTCAAGACTCACAGTTGACTGAGGGTTGACCAGGTGAAAACCCTAGTTGCACCACCTTTGGTCGTGGCCTCTTGCACTTTGCATAATGACTTGAATAAGCTCCATAATGATCCCTAAGTCATCTCATGAGCTATTGTGATGCTTTCCACCCATATCTATGGACTTGCAACTCTCTGATGATTTTCAATTGATCCTCAAGATAGGAGATACAACCATTTCAACCATCCACTTCTTCAATAAGCTTTGACTTTCTCTGATAACTTGATGAGGATGATAAACCCTCACATGCTTGAATGAAGCTTCTTGATTATGCTTAGTATTTAATAACCTCTTCTTGATAAACACACCCCCCTTGATCCCCTATGAATGGATAATGATATGCACCATGCTAATGCTATGTTATGCTATATGAACCCAATGAAACAAAAGCTAAGTGGAGAAAAAGGTTGGGCAAAATTTGGGGTGCAACACCTGTTTGTTTAACAGATACCTGACGGAGAGGTCAGATATTCTTCTCAACTTCGGGTTGAGTCGGCCTTCAGGTTCGATGCCTATTTGTTTAACAGAAGCCTGACAGCGAGGTCAGATGTTCTTCTCAACTTTTGGTTGAGCCAGCCTTCGGGTTCGATGCCTATTTGTTTAATAGATGCCTGACGGCGAGGTCAAATGTATCTCTCAACTTCGTGTTCGATGCCTATTTGTTTAACAGATGCCTGACGGCGAGGTCTAATGTTCTTATCCAATTCGTGTTGAGCCGGCCTTCGGGTTCGATGCCTGTTTGTTTAACAGATGCCTAACGGCGAAGTCAGATGTTCTTCTAAACTTCGGGTTGAGCCGACCATCGAGTTCGATGCCTGTCTGTTTAACAGATACCTAACAGCGTGTTCGATGCGTGTTTATTTAACAGATGCATGGCGGCAAGGTCAGATGTTCCTCTCAACTTCGTTTTAAGCCGGCCTTCAGGTTCGATGCCTGTTTGTTTAATTGATGCCTGACAGCAAGGTCATATGTTCTTCTCAACTTCGGGTTGAGCCGACCTTCAAATTTGATACGTGTTTGTTTAAAAGATGCTTGACGGCGAAGTCAGATGTTATTCTCAACTTTGGGTTAAGCCGCCCTTCAGGTTCAATGCCTGTTTGTTTAACAAATGCTTGACGGTGAGGTCAGATGTTCCTCTCAACTTTGTGTTGTGCCGGCCTTCGGGTTCGATGCCTGTTTGTTTAACAGATGCCTGATGGCGAGGTCAGATGTTCCTCTCAACTTCAAGTTGAGTTGGCCTTTGGGTTCGATGCCTATTTGTTTAACAGATGCTTGACAGTGAGGTTAGATGTTCTTGTCACATAACAGTTCAGAAGGCATTCGGGTTCGATGCTTGTTTGTTTAACAGATGCCTAACAGCGAGGTCAGATGTTGTTCTCAACTTCGGGTTGAGTCGGGCTTCGGGTTCGATGTCTGTTTGTTTAACAGATGCCTGACACCGGGGTCAGATGTTCTTCTGAACTTCGGATTGAGCCATCTTTCGGTTTCAATGCCTATCTGTTTAACAGATGCATGACGACAAGGTCAATGTTCCTTTCAACTTTGTGTTGAGCCAGCCTTCAGGTTCGATGCCTGTTTGTTTACAGGTGCCTGACGGCGAGGTCAGATGTTCTTATCAACTTCGAATTTAGCCGCCCTTCGGGTTCGATGCCTGTTTGTTTAACAAATGCCTCACAGCGAGGTCAGATGTTCCTCTCAACTTCGTGTTGAGCCGGCATTCGGGTTCAATGCATGTTTGTTTAACAGATGCCTGGCGGCGAGGTCAGATGTTCTTTTCAACTTCGGGTTGATCCAGCCTTCGAGTTCGATGGCTGTTTGTTTAACTGACGCCTGACGGCGAGGTCATATGTTCTTCTAAACTTCGGGTTGAGCCAGCCTTCGGATTCGATGCCTGTTTGTTTTACAGATGCTTGACAGCAAGGTTAGATGTTCCTCTTAACTTCGTGTTGTGCCGGCATTCGGGTTCGATGCCTGTTTTTTTAACAGATCCCTGACGGCGTGGTCAGATGTTCCTCTCTAATTCGTGTTGAGCTGGCCTTCGGGTTTGATGTTTGTTTGTTTAACAAATGTCTGACGACAAGGTTAAATGTTCCTCTCAACTTCGTGTTGTACCGACCATCGGGTTCGTTGCCTGTTTGTTTAACAGATGCCTAACGGCGAGGTCAGATGTTCCTCTCAACTTCGTGTTGAGCCGGCCTCCGGGTTCGATGCCTGTTTGTTTAACAGATACCTGACAGCGAGGTAAGATGTTCTTCTAGACTTCAGGTTGAGCTGGCCTTCGGGTTTGATGTTTGTTTGTTTAACAAATGTCTGACGACAAGGTCAAATGTTCCTCTCAACTTCGTGTTGTACCGACCATCGGGTTCGTTGCCTGTTTGTTTAACAGATGCCTAACGGCGAGGTCAGATGTTCCTCTCAACTTCGTGTTGAGCCGGCCTCCGGGTTCGATGCCTGTTTGTTTAACAGATACCTGAAAGCGAGGTAAGATGTTCTTCTAGACTTTAGGTTGAGCTGATCTTCGGGTTCGATGCCTGTTTGTTTAACAAATCCCTGACGGTGAAGTCAGATATTCTTCTCAACTTTCGGATGAGACGGCCTTCGGAATTGATACCTGTTTCTTTAACAGATGCTTGACGACGAGGTCAAATGTTCCTCTCATCTTCGTGTTGAGTCGGCCTTCGGGTTTGATTCCTGTTTGTTTAACATATGCCTCACGGAGAGGTCTAATGTTCTTGTCAACTTCGGGTTGAGACGCCCTTAGGGTTAGATGCCTGTTTGTTTAACAGATGCCTCACGGCGAGGTCAAATGTTCCTCTCAACTTCGTGTTGAGCCGACCTTCAGGTTCGATGCCTGTTTGTTTAACAGATGCCGGACACCGAGGACAGATGTTCTTCAAAACTTCGTGTTGAGCCGCCCTTCGGGTTCAATGCCTGTCTATTTAAAAGATACCTAAGGGCAAGGTCAAATGTTCCTCTCAACTTATGGTTGAGCGGGTCTTCGGGTTCGATGCCTGTTTGTTTAACAAATCCCTGACAGCGAGGTCAGATGTACTTCTTAACTTCGTGTTGAGCCGGCCTTCGGGTTCGATGCCTGTTTGTTTAACAGATACCTGACGGCGAGGTAAGATGTTCTTCTAACCTTCAGGTTTAGCTGGCCTTTGGGTTCGATGCCTGTTTTTTTAATAGATACCTGACAGTGAGATGAGATATTCCTCTAAACTTCGTGTAGAGCCGACGTTCGGGATCGATGCCTGTTTGTTTAACAGATGCATGATGGCGAGGTCAGATATTCCTATCTACTTCGTGTTGAGCCGACCTTCGAGATCGATGCCTATTTGTTTAGCAGATGCCTGACAACGAGGTCATATGTACTTCTCAACTTTGTGTTGAGCCGACCTTCTGGTTCAATGCCTTTTTGTTTAACAGATGCCTCACAGCGAGGTCAGATGTTCTTCTCAACTTCTGTTGAGCAGGCCTCCGGGTTGGATGCCTATTCTTTAACAGATGCCTTACGGCGAGGTCAGATGTACTTCTCAACTTCGTGTTGAGCCGACCTTCAAGTTCGATGCCTGTTTGTTTAACGGATTCCTGACGGCGAGGTCAGATGTTCTTCTAAACTTCGGGTTGAGCCGGCCTTTGGATTTGATGCCTGTTTCTTTAACAGATGCTTGATGGCAAGGTCATATGTTCTTCTCAATTTCGTGTTGAGCCGGCCTCCGGGTTTGATGCCTGTTTGTTTAAAAGATTCCTGACGGCGAGGTCAAATGTTCCTCTCAACTTCGTGTTGAGCCGGCCTTCGGGTTCGATGCCTGTTTATTGAGCAGATGCTTGACTGCGAAGTCAGATGTTCTTCTCAACTAAGGGTTAAGACGACCTTCGGGTTCGATGCCTGATTGTTTAACAGATGCCTGATGGCGAGGTCAGATGTTCTTCTCAACTTCGGGTTGACCCGGCATTCGGGTTCGATGCCTGTTTGTTTAACAGTTGCCTGACAGCGAGGTCAGTTGTTCTTCTCAATTTCGGGTTGAGCCTCCCTTCGGGTTCGATGCCTGTTTGTTTCACAGATGCATGACAGCAAGGTCTGATGTTGCTCTCAACTTCGTGTTGAGCGGGACTTCGTGTTAGATGCCTATTTGTATACCAGATGCTTGACGACGAGGTCTAATGTTCTTATCAACTTCTTGTTGAGCCGGCCTTCGGGTTCGATGCCTGTTTGTTTAACAGATGCCTGATGGTGATGTCAGATGTTCTTCTCAACTTCATGTTGAGCCGGCCATCAAGTTTAATGCCTGTTTATTTAACAGTTACCTAACTGCAAGGTCAGATGTTGTTCTCAACTTCGGGTTGAGCCGGCCTTTGGGTTTCATGCCTATTTGTTTAAAAGATACCTGACAGCGAGGTGAGATATTCGTCTCAACTTTGTGTTGAGCCGGCCTTCGGGTTCGATGCCTGTTTGTTTAACTGATGCCTGACAGCGAGGTGGGATGTTCTTCTCAACTTTGGGTTGCGCCGGCCTTCAAATTCGATGCTTGTTTGTTTAAAAGATGCTTGATGGCAAGGTCAGATGTTCTTCTCAACTTTGGGTTATGCCGCCCTTCGGGGTCGATGCCTCTTTGTTTAATAGATAGTTGGCGGCGAGGTCAGATGTTCCTCTCAACTTTGTGTTGTGTCGGCGTTCGGTTTCGACGCCTGTCTATTTAACAGATGCCTGATGGCGAGGTCAGATGTTCCTCTCAACTTCAAGTTGAGCCGGCTTTTTGGTTCAATGCCTGTTTGTTTAACAGATGCCTGACGACGAGGTCAGATGTTCTTCTCAACTTCGGATTGAACCGCCCTTTGGTTTTAATGCCTGGATGTTTAACAGATGCATGACGGCAAGGTTAAGTGTTCCTCTCAACTTCGTGTTGAGCCGACCTTTGGGTTCGATGCCTATTTGTTTAACAGATGCCTGAAGGCGGGGTCAGATGTTCATATCAACTTCGAATTTAACCGCCCTACGGGTTCGATGCCTACTTGTTTAAGAGATGCCTCATAACGAGGTCAGATGTTCTTTTCAACTTCGTGTTGAACCGACATTCGGGTTTGATGCCTGTTTGTTTAAAAGATTATTGACAACGAGGTCAGATGTTCTTCTCAACTTCAGGTTAAGCCGGCCTTCGGTTTCGATACCTGTTTATTTAACAAATGCCTGACATCGAAGTCAGATATTATTCTCAACTTTCGGATGAGCCGGCCTTCGGAATCGATGCCTGTTTTATTTAACAGATGCTTGACGGCGAGGTCAGATGTACTTCTCAACTTCGTGTTGATCCGGCCTTCGGGTTCGACGCCTGTTTGTTTAACAGATGCCTGACGGCGAGGTAAGATGTTCTTCTCAACTTCGGGTTGAGCCGGCCTTCGGGTTCGATGCCTGTTTGTTTAATAAATGCCTGACGGCGAAGTCAGATGTTCCTTTCAACTTCGTGTTGATCCGTCTTTCGGGTTCGATGCCTGTTTGTTTAACAGATAGCTGAAGGCGAGGTAAGATGTTCTTATCAACTTCGAATTTAGCCGCCCTTCGGGTTCGATGCATGTTTGTTTAACAGATGGCTGACAGCGAGGAAGATGTTCTTCTCAACTTCGGGTTGAGCCACCATTCGGGTTCAATGCCTGTTTGTTAACCAGATGCTTGACAACGAGGTTAAATGTTCCTCTATACTTCGTGTTGAGCCGGCATTCGGGTTCGAAACCTGTTTGTTTAACAGATGCCTGACGGCAAGGTCAGATGTTCTTTTCAACTTCGGGTTGATCCGGCCTTCGGGTTCGATGTCTGTTTTTTAATAGATGCCTGACGACGAGGTTAGATGTTCTTCTCAACTTCGGGTTGAGCCGGCCTTCAGATTCGATGCCTGTTTCTTTAACAGATGGTTGACAGCGAGGTCAGATGTTCCTCTCAACTTTCGGTTAAGCCGACCTTCGGGTTCGATGCCTGTTTGTTTAACAGATGCCTGACGGAGAAGTCTAATGTTCTTATCAAATTCGGGTTGAGCCGGCATTCGGATTCAATGCCTGTTTGTTTAACATATGCTTGACAGCGAGGTCAGATGTTCCTCTTAACTTCGTGTTGAGCCGACCTTCGGGTTCAATGCCTGTTTGTTTAACAGATGTCTGACGGCGAGGTCGGATGTACTTCTCAACTTCGTGTTGTACCGGCCTTCGGGTTCGATTACTGTTTGTTAAACAGATGCCTGATGGCAAGGTCAGATGTTCTTCTCAACTTCGTGTTGAGCTGGTCTCCGGGTTCGATGCTTGTTTGTTTAACAGATGCCTGATGGTGAGGTCAGATGTACTATTCAACTTCGTATGGAGCCGGCCTTCGGGTTCGATGCCTGTTTGTTTAACAAATACCTGACGGCGAGGTCAGATGTTCTTCTAAACTTCAGGTTTAGCCGTCCTTCGGATTCGATGCCTGACGGCGAGGTCAGATATTCCTCTCAACTTCGTGTTGAACCAGCCATCGGGATCGATGCCTGTTTGTTTAACAGATGCCTGATGGTGAGGTCAGATATTCCTCTCAACTTCGTGTTGAGCCGGCCTTCGGGATCGATGCCTATTTGTTTAACAAATGCCTGACAATAATGTCATATCTTCTTCTCAACTTCGTGTTGAGCCGGCCTCCGGGTTTGATGCATGTTTGTTTAACACATGCCTAACGGCAAGGTTAGATGTACTTCTCAACTTTGTGTTGAGCCGACCTTCTGATTCAATGCCTTTTTTGTTTAACAGATGCCTCACAGCAAGGTCAGATGTTCTTCTCAACTTCTGTTGGGCCGGCCTCTGGGTTCGATGCCTGTTTCTTTAACAGTTGCCTTACAGTGAGGTCAGATGTATTTCTCAACATTGCGTTGAGCCGACCTTCGGGTTCGATGCCTGTTTGTTTAATGGATGCCTGACGGCGAGATCAGATGTTCTTCTCAACTTCGGGTTGAGTCGGCCTTTGGATTTGATGCCTGTTTCTTTAACAGATGCTTGATGGCAAGGTCATATCTTTTTCATAACTTCGTGTTGAGCTGGCCTTCGGGTTCGATGCCTATTTGTTTAACAGATGCCTGACGGCGAGGTCAAAGTTTCCTCTAAACTTCGTGTTGAGCCAGCCCTCGGGTTCGATGCCTGTTTATTGAACAGATGCTTGACGGCGAGGTCAGATGTTCTTCTCAACTAAGGGTTCAGACGACCTTCGGGTTCGATGCCTGTTTCTTTAACAGATACCTGACTGCGAGGTCAGATGTTCTTCTCAACTTCGGGTAGAGCCGGCCTTCGGGTTTGATGCCTGTTTTTTTAACAGATGCCTGACGGCAAGGTCAAATGGTCCTCTTAACTTCAGTTTGAGCCGTCCTTCAGGTTCGATGCGTGTTTTTTTAACAGATGCCTGGCAGCGAGGTCAGATGTTCCTCTCAACTTCGTGTTGAGTCGGCCTTAGGGTTCCATGCCTGTTTGTTTAACTGATGCCAGACAGCGAGGTCAGATGTTATCCTCATCTTCGGGTTGAGCCGACCTTCAAATTCGATGCGTGTTTGTATAGAAGATGCCTGACGGCGAGGTCAGATGTTCTTCTCAACTTCGGGTTAGGCCGCCCTTCAGGTTCGATGCCTGTTTGTTTAGCAGATGCTTGACGGTGAAGGCAGATGTTCCTCTCAACTTTGTGTTGTGTCGGCCTTCAGGTTCGATGCATGTTTGTTTAACAGATGCCTGATGGCAAGGTCAGATGTTCCTTTCAACTTCAAGTTGAGCCAGCCTTTGGGTTCGATGCCTGTTTGTTTAACTGATGCTCGACGGCGACATCAGATGTTCTTCTAAACTTTGGGTTGAGTCGGCCTTCGTGTTCGATGCCTGTTTGTTTTACAGATACTTGACACCGAGGTCAGATGTTCTTCTCAACTTTGGATTGAGCCGCCCTTCGGTTTCAATGCCTGTCTGTTTAACAGATGCATGACGGCAAGGTCAAATGTTCCTCTCAACGTCGTGTTGAGCCGGCCTTCGGGTTCGATGCCTATTTGTTTAACAGATGCTTGACGGCGAGGTCAGATGTTATTATCAACTTCAAATTTAACCGCCCTTCGGGTTCGATGCCTGTTTGTTTAACAGATGCTTCACAGCAAGGTCAGATGTTCCTCTCAACTTCGTGTTGAGCCAGCATTTGGGTTCGATGCCTGTTTGTTTAATAGATGCCTGACAACAAGGTCAGATGTTCTTTTCAACTTCGGGTTGATCCGGCCATTGGGTTCGATGCCTGTTTGTTTAACGGATGCCTGACAGTGAGGTCAGATGTTCTTCTCAACTTCGGGTTGAGCCGGCCTTTGGATTTGATGCCTGTTTTTTAACAGATGCTTGACAGCGAGGTCATATGTTCTTCTTAACTTCGTGTTGAGCCGGCCTTCGGGTTCGATGCCTGTTTGTTTAACAGATGCATGACGACGAGTTCAGATGTTCTTCTCAACTTCGGTGTTGAGCCAGCCTTCGGGTTCGATGCCTGTTTGTTTAACAGATGCCTGGCAGCGAGGCCAAATGTTCTTCTCAATTTAGGGTTGAGCCGCCATTCTGGTTCAATACCTGTTTGTTTAACAAATACTTGACGGTGAAGTCAGATATTCTTCTCAACTTTCGGATGAGCCGGCCTTCGGAATCGATGCCTGTTTCTGTAACAGATGCATGACGGCGAGGTTAAATGTTCCCCTCATCTTCATGTTAAGCCGGCCTTCGGGGTTGATGCCTATTTTTTTAACAGATGCCTGACGACGAGGTCTAATGTTATTGTCAACTTCGGGTTGAGCCGCCTTTCGGGTTTGATGCCTGTTTGTTTAACAGATGCCTCACGGCGAGGTCAAATGTTCCTCTCAAGTTCGTGTTGAGCCGACCTTCAGGTTCGATGCCTGTTTGTTTAACAGATGCCGGACACCGAGGTTAGATGTTCTTCTCAACTTCGTGTTGAGCCGCCCTTCGTGTTCAATGCCTGTCTTTTTAATAGATACCTCACGGCAAGGTCAAATGTTCCTCTGAAATTCCGATTGACCGGCCTTCGGGTTCGATGCCTGTTTATTTAACAGATGCCTGACGGCGAGGTGTAATGTTCTTATAAACTTCGGGTTGAGTTGGCCTTCAGATTCAATTCCTGTTTGTTTAACAGATACCTGAGGGCGAGGTCAGATGTTTCTCTCAACTTCGTGTTGATCCAAATTTCGGGTTCGATGCCTGTTTGTTTAACAGATGCCTGACGGCAAAGTCAAATGTTCCTCTCAACTTCGTGTTGTTCCGGCCTTCGGGTTCGATGCCTGTTTGTTTAACAGTTGCCTGATGGCGAGGTCAGATGTTCTTCTCAACTTCGTGTTGAGCCGGCCTTCGGGTTCGATGTTTGTTTTTTTAACAAATGCCTGACGGCAAGGTCAGATGTACTTCTCAACTTCATGTTGAGCCGAACTTCAGGTTCGATGCCTGTTTTTTTAACAGATACCTGACAGCGAGGTAAGTTGTTGAGCCGACCTTCAGTTTGGATGCCTGTGTTTTTAACAGATGCCTGACGGCGAGGTCAGATATTCCTCTCAACTTCATGTTGAGCCTGTCTTCGGGATCGATGCCTGTTTGTTTAATAGATGAATTATGGCGAGGTCAGATATTCCTCTCAACTTCGTGTTGAGCCGGCCTTCGGGACCGATGCCTATTTATTTAACAGATGCCTCTCAACGAGTTCATATGTTCTTCTCCACTTCATGTTGAGCCTGCCTCCGGGTTTGATACTTGTTTGTTTAACAGATGCCTGGAGGCAAGGTCAGATGTACTTCTCAACTTCGTGTTGAGCCGGCCTTCTAGATCGATGCCTATTTATTTAACAGATGCCTCTCAACAAGTTCATATGTTCTTCTCAACTTCGTGTTGAGCCGGCCTCCGGGTTTGATACTTGTTTGTTTAACAGATGCCTCACAGCGAGGTCAGATGTTCTTCTCAACTTCTGTTGAGCCGGCCCTCGGGTTCCATGTCTGTTTCTTTAACAGATGCCTTACGGCGAGGTCAGGTGTACTTCTCAATTTTTGTTGAGCCGGCCTTCGGGTTCAATGCCATTTTGTATATCGGATGCCTGACGGCAAGATCAGTTGTTCTTCTGAACTTCGGGTTGAGCCGGCCTTTGGATTTTATGCCTATTTCTTTAACAGATGCTTGACGACGAGGTCATATGTTCTTCTCAACTTCGTGTTTAGCCGGCCTTCGTGTTCGGTTCCTATTTGTTTAACAGATGCCTAACGGTGAGGTCAGATGTTCCTCTCAACTTCGGGTTGAGCCGGCCTTCGGGTTCGATGCATGTTTATTGAATAGATGCTTGACGGCGAGGTCAGATGTTCTTCTCAACTAAGGGCTGAGACGACCTTCGGGTTCGATGCCTGTTTGTTTATCAGATGTCTGACGGCGAGGTCAGATGTTCTTCTCAACTTCGGGTTGAGTCGTCCATCAGGTTCGATGCCTGTTTATTTAACAGATGCCTGACAGCAAGGTCAGATGTTCCTCCCAACTTCAAGTTGAGCCGACCTTTGGGTTAGATGCAATTTTGTTTAACAGATGCCTGACGGTGAGGTCAGCTGTTCTTCTCAACTTCGGGGTGAGCCGTCCATCAAGTTCGATGCCTGTTTGTTTAACAGATGCCTGACACCGAGGTCAGATGTTCTTCTCAACTTCGGATTGAGCCGCCCTTCGGTTTCAATGCCTGTCTATTTAACAGATGCATGACGGAAAGGTCAAATGTTCCTGTCAACTTCGTGTTGAGCACGCCTTCGGGTTTGATGCCTATTTCTTTAACAGATTCCTGACAGCGATGTTAGATGTTTTATCAACTTAGAATTTTAGCCGCCCTTCGGGTTCGATGCGTGTTTGTTTAACAGATGCCTCACAGCAAGGTCAGATGTTCCTCTCAACTTTCGGTTAAGCCGACCTTCGGGTTCGATGCCTGTTTGTTTAACAGATGCCTGACGGAGAAGTCTAATGTTCTTATCAAATTCGGGTTGAGCCGGCATTCGGATTCAATGCCTGTTTGTTTAACATATGCTTGACAGCGAGGTCAGATGTTCCTCTTAACTTCGTGTTGAGCCGACCTTCGGGTTCAATGCCTGTTTGTTTAACAGATGCCTGACGGCGAGGTCGGATGTACTTCTCAACTTCGTGTTGTACCGGCCTTCGGGTTCGATTACTGTTTGTTAAACAGATGCCTGATGGCAAGGTCAGATGTTCTTCTCAACTTCGTGTTGAGCTGGTCTCCGGGTTCGATGCTTGTTTGTTTAACAGATGTCTGATGGTGAGGTCAGATGTACTATTCAACTTCGTATGGAGCCGGCCTTCGGGTTCGATGCCTGTTTGTTTAACAAATACCTGACGGCGAGGTCAGATGTTCTTCTAAACTTCAGGTTTAGCCGTCCTTCGGATTCGATGCCTGACGACGAGGTCAGATATTCCTCTCAACTTCGTGTTGAACCAGCCATCGGGATCGATGCCTGTTTGTTTAACAGATGCCTGATGGTGAGGTCAGATATTCCTCTCAACTTCGTGTTGAGCCGGCCTTCGGGATCGATGCCTATTTGTTTAACAAATGCCTGACAATAATGTCATATCTTCTTCTCAACTTCGTGTTGAGCCGGCCTCCGGGTTTGATGCATGTTTGTTTAACACATGCCTAACGGCAAGGTTAGATGTACTTCTCAACTTTGTGTTGAGCCGACCTTCTGATTCAATGCCTTTTTTGTTTAACAGATGCCTCACAGCAAGGTCAGATGTTCTTCTCAACTTCTGTTGGGCCGGCCTCTGGGTTCGATGCCTGTTTCTTTAACAGTTGCCTTACAGTGAGGTCAGATGTATTTCTCAACATTGCGTTGAGCCGACCTTCGGGTTCGATGCCTGTTTGTTTAATGGATGCCTGACGGCGAGATCAGATGTTCTTCTCAACTTCGGGTTGAGTCGGCCTTTGGATTTGATGCCTGTTTCTTTAACAGATGCTTGATGGCAAGGTCATATCTTTTTCATAACTTCGTGTTGAGCTGGCCTTCGGGTTCGATGCCTATTTGTTTAACAGATGCCTGACGGCGAGGTCAAAGTTTCCTCTAAACTTCGTGTTGAGCCAGCCCTCGGGTTCGATGCCTGTTTATTGAACAGATGCTTGACGGCGAGGTCAGATGTTCTTCTCAACTAAGGGTTCAGACGACCTTCGGGTTCGATGCCTGTTTCTTTAACAGATACCTGACTGCGAGGTCAGATGTTCTTCTCAACTTCGGGTAGAGCCGGCCTTCGGGTTTGATGCCTGTTTTTTTAACAGATGCCTGACGGCAAGGTCAAATGGTCCTCTTAACTTCAGTTTGAGCCGTCCTTCAGGTTCGATGCGTGTTTTTTTAACAGATGCCTGGCAGCGAGGTCAGATGTTCCTCTCAACTTCGTGTTGAGTCGGCCTTAGGGTTCCATGCCTGTTTGTTTAACTGATGCCAGACAGCGAGGTCAGATGTTATCCTCATCTTCGGGTTAAGCCGACCTTCAAATTCGATGCGTGTTTGTATAGAAGATGCCTGACGGCGAGGTCAGATGTTCTTCTCAACTTCGGGTTAGGCCGCCCTTCAGGTTCGATGCCTGTTTGTTTAGCAGATGCTTGACGGTGAAGGCAGATGTTCCTCTCAACTTTGTGTTGTGTCGGCCTTCAGGTTCGAAGCATGTTTGTTTAACAGATGCCTGATGGCAAGGTCAGATGTTCCTTTCAACTTCAAGTTGAGCCAGCCTTTGGGTTCGATGCCTGTTTGTTTAACTGATGCTCGACGGCGACATCAGATGTTCTTCTAAACTTTGGGTTGAGTCGGCCTTCGTGTTCGATGCCTGTTTGTTTTACAGATACTTGACACCGAGGTCAGATGTTCTTCTCAACTTTGGATTGAGCCGCCCTTCGGTTTCAATGCCTGTCTGTTTAACAGATGCATGACGGCAAGGTCAAATGTTCCTCTCAACGTCGTGTTGAGCCGGCCTTCGGGTTCGATGCCTATTTGTTTAACAGATGCTTGACGGCGAGGTCAAATGTTATTATCAACTTCAAATTTAACCGCCCTTCGGGTTCGATGCCTGTTTGTTTAACAGATGCTTCACAGCAAGGTCAGATGTTCCTCTCAACTTCGTGTTGAGCCAGCATTTGGGTTCGATGCCTGTTTGTTTAATAGATGCCTGACAACAAGGTCAGATGTTCTTTTCAACTTCGGGTTGATCCGGCCATTGGGTTCGATGCCTGTTTGTTTAACGGATGCCTGACAGTGAGGTCAGATGTTCTTCTCAACTTCGGGTTGAGCCGGCCTTTGGATTTGATGCCTGTTTTTTAACAGATGCTTGACAGCGAGGTCATATGTTCTTCTTAACTTCGTGTTGAGCCGGCCTTCGGGTTCGATGCCTGTTTGTTTAACAGATGCATGACGACGAGTTCAGATGTTCTTCTCAACTTCGGTGTTGAGCCAGCCTTCGGGTTCGATGCCTGTTTGTTTAACAGATGCCTGGCAGCGAGGCCAAATGTTCTTCTCAATTTAGGGTTGAGCCGCCATTCTTGTTCAATACCTGTTTGTTTAACAAATACTTGACGGTGAAGTCAGATATTCTTCTCAACTTTCGGATGAGCTGGCCTTCGGAATCGATGCCTGTTTCTGTAACAGATGCATGACGGCGAGGTTAAATGTTCCTCTCATCTTCATATTAAGCCGGCCTTCGGGGTTGATGCCTATTTTTTTAACAGATGCCTGACGACGAGGTCTAATGTTATTGTCAACTTCGGGTTGAGCCGCCTTTCGGGTTTGATGCCTGTTTGTTTAACAGATGCCTCACGGCGAGGTCAAATGTTCCTCTCAAGTTCGTGTTGAGCCGACCTTCAGGTTCGATGCCTGTTTGTTTAACAGATGCCGGACACCGAGGTTAGATGTTCTTCTCAACTTCGTGTTGAGCCGCCCTTCGTGTTCAATGCCTGTCTTTTTAATAGATACCTCACGGCAAGGTCAAATGTTCCTCTGAAATTCCGATTGACCGGCCTTCGGGTTCGATGCCTGTTTATTTAACAGATGCCTGACGGCGAGGTGTAATGTTCTTATAAACTTCGGGTTGAGTTGGCCTTCAGATTCAATTCCTGTTTGTTTAACAGATACCTGAGGGCGAGGTCAGATGTTTCTCTCAACTTCGTGTTGATCCAAATTTCGGGTTCGATGCCTGTTTGTTTAACAGATGCCTGACGGCAAAGTCAAATGTTCCTCTCAACTTCGTGTTGTTCCGGCCTTCGGGTTCGATGCCTGTTTGTTTAACAGTTTCCTGATGGCGAGGTCAGATGTTCTTCTCAACTTCGTGTTGAGCCGGCCTTCGGGTTCGATGTTTGTTTTTTTAACAAATGCCTGACGGCAAGGTCAGATGTACTTCTCAACTTCATGTTGAGCCGAACTTCAGGTTCGATGCCTGTTTTTTTAACAGATACCTGACAGCGAGGTAAGTTGTTGAGCCGGCCTTCAGTTTGGATGCCTGTGTTTTTAACAGATGCCTGACGGCGAGGTCAGATATTCCTCTCAACTTCATGTTGAGCCTGTCTTCGGGATCGATGCCTGTTTGTTTAATAGATGAATTATGGCGAGGTCAGATATTCCTCTCAACTTCGTGTTGAGCCGGCCTTCGGGACCGATGCCTATTTATTTAACAGATGCCTCTCAACGAGTTCATATGTTCTTCTCCACTTCATGTTGAGCCTGCCTCCGGGTTTGATACTTGTTTGTTTAACAGATGCCTGGAGGCAAGGTCAGATGTACTTCTCAACTTCGTGTTGAGCCGGCCTTCTGGATCGATGCCTATTTATTTAACAGATGCCTCTCAACAAGTTCATATGTTCTTCTCAACTTCGTGTTGAGCCGGCCTCCGGGTTTGATACTTGTTTGTTTAACAGATGCCTCACAGCGAGATCAGATGTTCTTCTCAACTTCTGTTGAGCCGGCCCTCGGGTTCCATGTTTGTTTCTTTAACAGATGCCTTACGGCGAAGTCAGGTGTACTTCTCAATTTTTGTTGAGCCGGCCTTCGGGTTCAATGCCATTTTGTATATCGGATGCCTGACGGCAAAATCAGTTGTTCTTCTAAACTTCGGGTTGAGCCGGCCTTTGGATTTTATGCCTATTTCTTTAACAGATGCTTGACGACGAGGTCATATGTTCTTCTCAACTTCGTGTTTAGCCGACCTTCATGTTCGGTTCCTATTTGTTTAACAGATGCCTAACGGTGAGGTCAGATGTTCCTCTCAACTTCGGGTTGAGCCGGCCTTCGGGTTCGATGCATGTTTATTGAATAGATGCTTGACGGCGAGGTCAGATGTTCTTCTCAACTAAGGGCTGAGACGACCTTCGGGTTCGATGCCTGTTTGTTTATCAGATGCCTGACGGCGAGGTCAGATGTTCTTCTCAACTTCGGGTTGAGTCGTCCATCAGGTTCGATGCCTGTTTATTTAACAGATGCCTGACAGCAAGGTCAGATGTTCCTCCCAACTTCAAGTTGAGCCGACCTTTGGGTTAGATGCAATTTTGTTTAACAGATGCCTGACGGTGAGGTCAGCTGTTCTTCTCAACTTCGGGGTGAGCCGTCCATCAAGTTCGATGCCTGTTTGTTTAACAGATGCCTGACACCGAGGTCAGATGTTCTTCTCAACTTCGGATTGAGTCGCCCTTCGGTTTCAATGCCTGTCTATTTAACAGATGCATGACGGAAAGGTCAAATGTTCCTGTCAACTTCGTGTTGAGCACGCCTTCGGGTTTGATGCCTATTTCTTTAACAGATTCCTGACAGCGAGGTTAGATGTTTTATCAACTTAGAATTTTAGCCGCCCTTCGGGTTCGATGCGTGTTTGTTTAACAGATGCCTCACAGCAAGGTCAGATGTTCCTCTCAACTTCGTGTTGAGCCGAAATTCGGGTTCGATGCCTGTTTGTTTAACAGATGCCTGACAGCGAGGTCTGATGTTTTTCTAAACTAAGGGTTGAGACGACCTTCGGGTTCGATGCCTGTTTGTTTAACAAATTCCTGACGGCGAGGTCAGATGTTCTTCTCAACTTCGGGTTGACCCAGCCTTCGGGTTCGATGCCTTTTTGTTTAACAAATGCCGGTTTGTTTAACAGATGCCTGACGGCGAGTTCAGATGTTCCTTTCAACATCGTGTTAAGCCGGCCTTTGGGTTTGATTCCTGTTTGTTTAACAGATGCTTGACAGCGAGTTCTAATGTTCTTATCAACTTCGGGTTGAGTTGGCCTTTGGATTTGATGCCTGTTTCTTTAACAAATGCTTGACTGCAAGGTCATATGTTCTTCTCAACTTCGTGTTGAGCCGGCCTTCTGGTTCAATGCCTTTTTGTTTAACAAATGCCTCACAGTAAGGTCAGATGTTCTTCTCAACTTCTGTTGGGCCGGCCTCCGGGTTTGATGCCTGTTTCTTTAACATATGCCTTACGTCAAGGTCGGATGTACTTCTCAACTTCTGTTGAGCCGGCCTTCGGGTTCGATGCCTATTTGTTTAACGGATGCCTGACGGCAAGGTCAGATGTTCTTCTCAACTTCGGGTTAAGTCGGCCTTTGGATTTGATGCCTGTTTCTTTAAGAAATGCTTGACGGCGAGGTCATATGTTCTTCTCAACTTCGTGTTGATCCGGCCTTCGGGTTCGATGCCTGTTTGTTTAACAGATGCCTGACAGCGAGGTCAGATGTTGCTCTCAACTTCGTGTTGAGCCGGCCTTCGGGTTCGATGCCTGTTTATTGAATAGATGCTTGACGGCGAGGTCAGATGTTCTTATCAACTAAGGGTTGAGACGAACTTTGGGTTCGATGCCTGTTTGTTGAACAGATTCCTAACGGCGACGTCAGATGTTCTTCTCGACTTCGGGTGAGTCGGCCTACGGGTTCGATGCCTGTTTATTTAACAGATGCCTGACAGTGAGGTTAGATGTTCTTCTCAACTTCGAGTTGAGCCGCCTTTCGGGTTCGATGCCTGTTTGTCTAACAGATGCCTGACAGCGAGGTCAGATGTTCCTCTCAACATCGGGTATAGCCGGCCTTTGGATTTGATGCTTGTTTCTTTAACAAATGCTTGATGGCGAGGTCATATGTTCTTCACGACTTCGTGTTGAGCCGGCCTTCGGGTTCGATGCCTGTTTGTTTAACAGATGCTTGACGGCGAGGATAGATGTTCTTCTCAACTAAGGGTTGAGACGGCCTTCGGGTTCGATGCCTGTTTGTATAACAAATGCTTGACGGAGAGGTCTGACGTTCTTCTCAACTAAGGATTGAGACAACCTTCGGGTTCGATGCCTGTGTGTTTAACAGATGCCTGACGGAGAGGTCAGATGTTCTTTTCAACTTCGGGATGAGCCAGCCTTCGGGTTCGATGCCTGTTTGTTTGACAGATGCCTGACAGTGAGGTTAGATGTTCTTCTCAACATCGGGTTGAGCCACCGTCCGATTTCGATGCCTGTTTGTTTAACAGATGCCTGACGGCAAGGTCAGATGTACTTCTCAACTTCGTGTTGAGCCTGCCTTCAGGTTCGACGCCTGTTTTTTTAACAGATGCCTGACGGCGAGGTCATATATTCCTCTCAACTTCGTGTTGAGCCGACCTTCTAGTTTAATGCCTTTTTAATTAACAGATGCCTCACAGCGAGGTTAGATGTTCTTCTCAACTTCTATTAAGCCGGCCTCCGGGTTCGATGCCTGTTTCTTTAACAGATGCCTTACAGAGAGGTCGGATGTACTTCTCAACTTCTGTTGAGCCGGCCTTCGGGTTTGATGCCTATTTGTTTAACGGATGCCTGACGGCGAGTTCAGATGTTCTTCTCAACTTCGGGTTGAGCCGGCCTTTGGATTTGATGTCTGTTTCTTTAACAGATGCTTGACGGCGAGGTCATATGTTCTTCTCAACTTCGTGTTGATCCGGCCTTCGGGTTCGATGCCTGTTTGTTTAACAGATTCCTGACGGCGAGGTCAGATGTTCCTCTCAACTTCGTGTTGAGCCGGCCTTCGGGTTCGATCCCTGTTTATTGAATAGATGCTTGACAGCGAGGTCAGATGTTCTTCTAAACTAAGGGTTTAGACGACCTTCGGGTTCGATGCCTGTTTGTTTAACAGATGCTTGATGGCAAGGTCAGATGTTCTTCTCGACTTCGGGTTGAGTCGGCCTTCGGGATCGATGCCTGTTTGTTTAACAGATGCCTGACAGCGAGGCCAGATGTTCTTCTCAATTTCGGGTTGAGCCGCCCTTCGGGTTCGATGCCTGTTTCTTTAACAAATACTTGACGGGGAAGTCAGATATTCTTCTCAACATCGGGTTGAGTCGGCCTTTGGATTTGATGCTTGTTTCTTTAACAGATGCTTGATGGCGAGGTCATATGTTCTTCTCAACTTCATGTTGAGTCGGCCTTCGGGTTTGATGCCTGTTTGATTAACAGATACCTAACAGCGAGGTCAGGTGTTCCTCTGAACTTCTGTTGAGCCGACCTTCATGTTCGATGCCTGTTTATTGAATAGATGCTTGACAGCGAGGTCAGATGTTCTTCTCAACTAAGGGTTGAGACGACCTTCGGGTTCGATGCCTGTTTGTTTAACAGATGCCTGACGGCGAGGTCAGATGTTCTTCTCAACTTCGGGTTGAGCCGACCTTCAGGTTCGATGACTGTTTGTTTAACAGATGCTTGACAGCAAGGTCATATGTTCTTCTCAACTTCGGGTTGAGCCACCCTTCAGGTTCGATGCCTGTTTCTCTAACAGATGCCTGACGGCGAGGTCAGATGTTCCTCGCAACATCGGGTTGAGCCGACCTTTGGATTTGATGCCTATTTGTTTAACAGATGCTTGACGGCAAGGTCATATGTTCTTCTCAACTTCGTGTTGAGCCGGCCTTCGGATTCGATGCCTGTTTGTTTGACAGATGCTTGACGGCGAGGTCAGATCTTCTTCTCAACTAAGGATTGAGACAACCTTCAGGTTTGATGCCTGTTTCTTTAACAGATGCATGGCGGCAAGGTCAGATGTTCTTATCAACTAAGGGTTATGACAACCTTCGGGTTCGATGCATGTTTGTTTAACAGATGCCTGAAGGCGAAGTCAGATGTTCTTCTCAACTTCGGGTTGAGCTGCCCTTCGGGTTCGATGCCTGCTTGTTTAACAGATGCCTGACAGCGAGGTCAGATGTATTTCCCAACATCGTGTTGAGCCGGCCTTCTGGTTCGATGCATGTTTGTTTAACAGATGCCTCACAGTAAGGTCAAATGTTCTTCTCAACTTCATGTTGAGCCGGCCTCTGGGTTCGATGCCTGTTTATTTAACAGATGCCTTACGGCGAGGTCAGATGTACTTCTCAAGTTTGTGTTGAGCCGTCCTTCGGGTTCGATGCCTGTTTGTTTAACAGATGCCTGACGGAGAGGTCAGATGTTCTTCTCAACTTCGGGTTGATTCGGCCTATGGATTTGATGCTTGTTTCTTTAACATATGGTTGACGGCAAGGTCAGATGTTCCTCTCAACTTCGGGTTGAGCCGCCCTTCGGGTTAAATGCTTGTCTGTTTAACAGATGCATGACGTCAAGGTCAAATGTTCCTCTCAACTTCGAGATGAGCCGACCTTTGGATTAGATGCCTGTTTCTTTAACAGATGCGTGAAGGCGAGGTCAGATGTTCTTCTCAATTTCGGGTTCGATGCCTGTTTGTTTAACAGATGCCTGACGACGAGGTCAGATGTTCCTCTCAAATTCGTGTTGAGCTAGCCTTCGGGTTCAATGCCTGTTTGTTTAATAGATGCCTAACAGCGAGGTCAGATGTTCTTCTCAACTTCCGTTTGAGCCGGCCTTCCAGTTCGATGCATGTTTGTTTAACAGATGCCGGACAGCGAGGTTAGATGTTCCTCTGAACTCTGTGTTGAGCCAACCTTCGGGTTTGATGCCTGTTTGTTTAAAAGATGCCTGACGGCGAGGTTAGATGTTCCTCTCAACTTCGTGTTGAGCCGGCCTTCAGGTTCGATGCTTGTTAGTTTAACAGATGCCAGACTGTGAGGTCTAATGGTCTTCTCAACTTTGGTTTAACCGCCCTTCGGGATCGATGCCTGTTTGTTTTACAAATGCCCGACAGCGAGGTCAAATGTTCTTCTCAACTTCGTTCCGAGACGGTCTCCGGGTTCGATGCATGTTTGTTTAATAGATGCCTGACGGCGAGGTCAGATGTTCTTCTCAGCTTTGTGTTGAGCAAGCCTTTGGATTCAATGCCTGTTTGTTTAAAAGATGCTTGATAGCAAGGTCAGATGTTCCTCTAAACTTCGTGTTGAGCTGGCCTTCAGGTTCGATGCCTGTTTTTTTAACTGAAACCTGACGGCGAGGTCAATTATTCCTCTCAACTTCGTGTTAAGCTGACCTTCGGGTTCCATGCCTGTTTGTTTAACAGATGCCTGATGGCGAGGTCAGATGTTCCTCTCAACTTCGTGTTGTGTCGACCTTCGGGTTCGATGCCTGTTTGTTTAACAGATGTCTGACAGCGAGGTCAGATGTTCTTCTCAACTTCGTATTGAGCCGACCTACAGGTTCGATGCCTGTTTGTTTAACATATGCGTGACGGCGAGGTCATATGTTCTTCTCATCTAAGGGTTGAGACGGCCTTCGGGTTCGATGCCTATTTGTTTAACAGATGCCTGGCAGCGAGGTCAGATGTTCCTCTCAACTTCGGGTTGAGCCAGCCTTCGGGTTCGATGCCTGTTTGTTTAACGGATGCCTAACAACAAGGTCAGATGTTCTTCTTAACTTCGAGATGAGCCGACCTTTGGATTAGATGCATGTTTCTTTAACAGGTGTGTGACGACGAGGTCAGATGTTCTTCTCAATTTTGTGTTGAACCGGCCTTCAGGTTCGATACCTGTTTGTTTAGCATAGGCTTGATGGCGAGGTCGTATGTTCCTCTCAACTTCATGTTGAGCTGGCCTTCGGGTTCGATGCCTGTTTATTTAACAGATGCTTGACGGCGAGGTCAATTGTTCTTTTCATCTAAGGGTTGAGATGGCCTTCGGATTCGATGCCTGTTTGTTTAACAGATGCTTGACAGCGAGGTCATATGTTCTTCTCAACTAAGGGTTGACATAGCCTTCGGGTTCGATGCATGTTTGTTTAAAAGATGCCTGGCAGCGAGGTCAGATGTTTTTCTCAACTTCGAGATGAGCCAGCCTTCGGGTTCGATGCTTGTTTATTTAACAGATGCCTGACAGCGAGGTCAGATGTTCTTCTCAACTTCGGGTTGAGACGCCCTTCGGGTTCGATGCCTGTTTGTTTAACAGATGCCTGACGGAGAGGTCAAATGTGTCCTCTTAACTTCGTGTTGAGTCGGCCTTCGGGTTCGATGCCTGTTTGTTTAACAGATGCCTGATGACGAGGTCTAATGTTCTTATCAACTTCGGGTTGAGCCGCCCTTCGGGTTCGATGCCTTTTTGTTTAACCGATGCGTCACGGCAAGGTCAGATGTTCCTCTCAACTTCGTGTTGATCGGGCCTTTGGGTTCAATGCCTGTTTGTTTAACAGATACCTGATGGTGAGGTCAGATGTTCTTCTCGACTTCAGGTTGAGCCGACCTCCGGGTTCGACGCCTGTTTGTTTTACAGATGCCTGACGGCATGGTCAGGTGTACTTCTCAACATCGTTTTGAGCCGGCCTTCTGGTTCGGTGCCTATTTGTTTAATAGATGCCTCACAGTGAGGTCAGATGTTCTTCTCAACTTCGTGTTGGGAAGGCCTCCGGGTTAGATCCCTGTTTATTTAACAGATGCCTTACGGCGAGGTCAGATGTACTTCTCAACTTCGTGTTGAGCCGGCCTACAGGTTCGATACCTGTTTGTTTAACAGATGCCTGAAGGCGAGGTCAGAAATTCCTATCAACTTCGTGTTGAGCCGGCCTTTGAGATCGATGTCTATTTGTTTAACAGATGCCTGACAACAAGGTCAGATATTCTTCTCAACTTCAAGTTGAGCCGGCCTCCGGGTTCGATGCCTGTTTTTTTAACAGATGTTGGACGACAAGGTCAGATGTACTTCTCAACTTTGTGTTGTGCCGACCTTCCAGTTCAATGCCTTTTTGTTTAACAGATGCCTTACAGCGAGGTCAGATGTTCTTCTCAACTTCGTGTTGAGCCGGCCTCCGGGTTCGATGCCTGTTTGTTTAACAGATGCCTTACGGCGAGGCAGATGTACTTCTCAACTTCATGTTGATCTGACCATCGGGTTCGATGCCTATTTGTTTAACAGATGCCTGACGGCAAGGTCAGATATTCCTCTCAACTTCGTGTTGAGCCGGCCTTCGGGTTCGATGCCTGTTTGTTTAACAGATGCCTGACAACAAGGTCAGATATTCTTCTCAACTTCAGGTTGAGCCGGCCTCTGGGTTTGATGCCTATTTTTTTAACAGATGTCGGACGACAAGGTCAGATGTACTTCTCAACTTTGTGTTGCGCCGACCTTCCGGTTCAATGCCTTTTTGTTTAACAGATGCCTTACAGCGAGGTCAGATGTTCTTCTCAATTTCGCGTTGAGCCGGCCTCCGGGTTCGATGCTTGTTTGTTTAACAGATGCCTTACGGCGTGGTAGATGTACTTCTCAACTTCGTGTTGAGCCTTCCTTCATGTTCGATGCCTGTTTGTTTAACGGATGCCTGAATATCAATTTGTAAGGCAAAGAACAAGAGCAACCAAAATAAATGGTCTTCAGCAATAATAATCCGAACTCAGATAATATGACAGAATAAGGTAAGAAAAAATTGAAGGTTTGTTTACCCAGTTCGATCAAACGATCTACTCTGAGGGATAGAGCAGCTTTCCAATTCACTATATTAAAAAAAAAACAGGCATCTAACCCGAAGGGCGGCTCAACACGAAGTTGATAAGAACATCTGACCTAACCGTTAGGCATCTGTTATACAAACAGGCATCGAACCCAAAGGCCGACTCAACACGAAGTTTAGAAGAACATCTAAACTCGCTGTCAAGCATCTGTTAAACAAACAGGCATCGATCCCGAAGGTCGGTACAACACGAAGTAGAGAGGAATATCTGACCTCACCGTCAGGAATCTGTTAAACAAACAGGCATCGAACCCGAAGGCAGACTTAACACGAAGTTAACAGGAACATCTGACCTCGCCGTCAGGCATCAAACCCGAAGGCCGGCTCGACACGAAGTTGAGAGGAACATCTGACCTCTCTGTCAAGCATCTGTTAAACAAACAGGCATCGAACCCGAAGGCCGGCTCAACCCATAGTTGAGAAGAACATATGACCTTGCCGTCAGACATTTGTTAAACAAACAGGCATCGAACCCGAAGGCCGACTCAACACGAAGTTGAGAAGAACATCTGACCTCGCCGTCGGGCATGGAACCGAAAGGCCGGCTAGACACGAAGTTAAGAGGAACATCTGACCTCGCTGTCAAGCATCTGTTAAACTAACAGGCATCCAATTTGGAGGTCGGCTCAACCCGAAGTTATGAAGAACATCTGACCTTGCCGTCAGGCATCTGTTAAAGAAACAGGCATTGAACCTGAAGGCCGGCTCAACCTAAAGTTGAGAAGAACATCTGACCTTGCCATCAGGTATCTGTTAAAAAAATAGGCATCGAATCCGAAGGCTGGCTCAACACAAAGTTGAGAGGAACATCTGACCTCATCGTGAGGCATCTGTTAAACAAACAGGCATCGAACCCGGAGGCCGGCTCAACAGGAAGTTGAGAAGAACATCTGAACTCGCTGTCAGGCATCTGTTAAACAAACAGGCATCGATCCCGAAGGTCGGCTTAACACGAAGTTGAGAGGAATATCTGACCTCGCCTACAGGAATCTGTTAAACAAAGAGGCATCGAACCCGAAGGCCGGCTCAACACGAAGTTAAGAGGAACATCTGACTTCGCCGTCAGGCATCGAAACTGAAGTCCGGCTTGACACGAAGTTGAGAGGAACATCTGACCTCGCTGTCGCTACCGCGAAAATAAGGTGTCGGCAAAACAGAAGAGTCGCCACCTTTCGTTATTTATCCCTCAGAATGGGAAAGGAAACGATCGGAAAAACCTGGCGAAAAGGTATAAGACAAGGTCACCGCAACCATTGTCTGGGTTCGGGAGTCGATTATGCAAGGGGAAGGTATTAGCACCCCTCACGTCCATCGTACTCGATGGGATCCACGCTTGTTGTGTTTATCTGAAGGGTTGGTTTAATCTATCTACCTATCAAGGCTGGCTTAAAAAGGAAAGAAAAATGACTCGGCAAAGCGTCGCACTTTATGCCTACGTATTCTCATCAGAGAATGAGAAATCAGAGTCAACGTAGTTCGCCTAACTACGGGGTACGGGGAAGGTGGCTCGCCAATACGTCAGTATTGTGCCTACATACTCTCAACAGGTATGAGAGATCAGAGCTTACGTAGTTTGGGATAACACGGATAAATGGGGTTTCAGATTCATCTGTTTTATCGAGTAGGGTTAACAAACAGTTCCAGCAGTTTGGTGTATGCAGCTCGACCTTTGGAGACTTAGGCGTTACCGTTTGCGGTAGAACTGGGAGTTAACAACACTTTTTTCTTCAGAAAAGCTTCCTTTGAATTATGGGCCCACGGGGCAAAAAGGTTTGAAGTTTGTTTTCTGTCTTTTACGGAAGAACTGTTTTTTATGTTTGTCTGTAGTTCGTACAACACTAGAGACTATGACCTGGGAGCGAATGCGTCGCATATCTTCCAAAGGACGTATACTAAACATTCTAGACGATTGAGAGGAGGCCGCTCAATTATCATTACCCAAGTAGCTTAAGGCTCGTAACGCGCTTATACTAACTTGCCTTTATTACGTTTTTTACTGTTGTTTGAGATGAGAAGAGAGGGGAGACAACTACGGGGGGACTATCAAGTCCTACTGTTGTCATGCCAAGGATTCATCCTATAGTTGAAGTTTGAAACAGGGATCTCCTAGAAGTTATCATGCATAGTGTAATACCCCAAATTTTACCCTTTCTTTTTTATTTTTATTCTGATTAACTTAATAAATTAACCTTTTTTTTTAAATCTTGTTTTTTTAACTAATAATAATTTAATTAAATTTTTTTTTATAACTTTACTAATGTTTTTTTATTAACTTTTTTTTTTCTATTTAGTTTATTTATTTAAATCATTTTAAGCTCTTCTTACTAACTTTTAGGATTTAGATTAAAATTTAACTTTTTTTTCTTTTCTTTAAGAGTAAATTTTTTTTATAACCTTTTTTAAATTAATTTCTAACACATTTTTTTAATCAAATTCTAATACCTTTTTTAAAATAAAAATCTAACTTCTTTTTAAAGCTAAATCTTTTTTTCTAACTTTTTAAAATTAAATCTTTTTTTCTAACTTTTTTAAAGCTAAATCTTTTTTTTCTAACTTTTTTAAAGTTAAATATTTTTTTCTAACTTCTTTTTAAAGTTAAATCTTTTTTCTAACTTTTATAAAGTTAAATCTTTTTTTCTAACTTTTTTAAAAAAATTAAATCTTTTTTTCTCTAACTTCCTTTTAAAATTAAATCTTTTTTTTTTCTCTAACTTATTTTTAAAATTAAATCTTTTTTTCTAACTATTTTAAAAAATTAAATCTAACCTTTTTTTTATAAATTAAATCTATCCTTTTTTTAAAATTAAGATCTAAATTCCTTTTAAAATTAAATTCTAACAGTTTTTAAAATAATTCTAACATTTTTAAAATCAACATTCAAATATATTTTTTTATTTTAAAATTCTAACTCATTTTTTTTAAACTTAAAACTCTAATTTTTATTTAACTTGAAACTCTTATTTTCTTTGCTAACTTTTTAAATTTAAATCTCAACACTTTTTTAATCTAATCCAATCCCAATGAATTCCAGATAGAGTTAAATCAAATCAATCAGATCATATCATCATAAGAAAATCAGCATCACCATCATTGAATCAAATCTGAAATCATCATAAAAATCTACTCAAATCAAATCCGAGATTGAAAAAGATTGAGATATTCAAATTAAATCTGAGATTAAAAAAGATTTAAAAATCAAGTATAAAGGGGACGAAAATCATAACAAGAAAAGGGAACTTTTTTCGTAAAATCCAAGCAAACTCCGTAAAAAATCCTCTAGCCTCAGGACAAAGCATCATCGGCCATCATCATTCCGTAAGGATCAAAAAATATAATTACAATTTTTGTGTTGCTTTTCATGTTTTTCAGGAAAAAGAGATGAAGAAGACAAATCGGCGGCCATGCAAAAGAAGAAGAAGATAACATCCGTGAGAGGCAAACAAGAAGGAGAGGAACACACGCAAACTCAGAGAGCAGAGAGAAGAAGAGTGATGACCGGCCCAACCCTTTTTTTTTATTATTTATTGTTTTTCCATTTGTTATTTTATTTTGTTTATCTCTTTAAAAAAAAAATCAAGAAGCCCCTTTCTTTTTTATAACCAAAAACCTTTTTCAAATTAATTAAAACTCTTTTTAAATAAAATAATCAAATGTTTTTTCAAATAATAAAACTTTTTTTTATAACTTTAAAGTAAAACGTGTTTTTAACTAACATTAAGACTTTTTAAATTAAACCACTTGTTTTTTTTAATGATTAAATCTTTTTTTCAAAATATTATCACTAAAACTCCTTTTTTAGAATAATTAACCAAACTTTCACTTTTTATTAATAAATTTTTTTTAAAACTCAAAACTCTTTTAATTAAAATTAATCTCTCTTTTCACAAATTTAAATCCTTGGTTAAAAAGACCATAAAAGTCCTCCAAAATTCATACGGCTTGTTTCTCGTTCAATTTTGATTTCGTTTTCGTCTAACCCCACATACTGACATTTTTGTTTGTTTTGTTTCTTGCAGCTATTATGTTCAATTTGAAACTTATTTTCGGTTTTATATTTAGTTATCATATTTGTAATTGCTTATGGGATGTAATTTTGCGAGACAATTGTCGCATTTATCTTTCCGCACTTTATGTTCTGCCATTGTATGTTTATCGGTCACAAGTTATTGCGATATCTTTTTCAAAACAAAAATTCAAGACAAATATATGTGTGCATTGACAAGCTCAGGATAGGCATTTCAGGCATGACGATTTTGCTTGATATCTTAGAGGGTTACATATGGATATAACCCGTGAAACTTGAAGATCCTGCTAAACAGGGGCAGGCAGTTTCCCAATTCGCTTACCAACGCGAGGCCGACGTTCTTAAGAGCTATTTCTCAAAGACCTCATCGTGACACGATTAACTTGTGCCAATTACGTCAAGACCTGACAAATCTCTCAAAGAGTTTGAAAACAGTGGGGCAACCAGACTCCGTGTTCTCTATAAAATTCTCTTGGGATGACCATACCTCACAACGCAAGTATCCTGGGGCACCGTGTTTTTTAAAGAAACAAATGGCGACTACTATAAGGTCCTTCAAGATCAAAACTATGTGGTCACAACTTTTCTTCGTGCACCCGAGGGATTTTACTCACAGCGGCCTTCATTCCCCAGTAAACCTCAGTGTTGCAACAGGCTCCTAAACTATTGCCTCATCACAGTCCCCAGAGAGACTATAAGCTGACAACTTTTTCTTGGGTAACTCGAAAGTGTCCCTCAGGTTTTCTTCTCCCCATGAGAAGGCGTGATACTGTGCACCCAAGCAGATTACTTTCTCCCTCAGAGAATTCAGAACATTTAAAACCAGATTTGGTTCCACCATTGATCCTTCTCACCCATGATTGACGTATTGGTTGCAGAGAACGCAGGGTATCCCCGTCGAGATGTTTATTTCATCTCTCGTCCCGTCTCTAGTCTGTTTCGTCAGCCTACGCAGGGGCATAAGCATCACATGCCTATTTCATTACATACTCATTACATATTCATTACATACTCATTACATATTCATTACATACTCATTACATATTCATTACATACTCATTACATATTCATTACATACTCATTACATACTCATGGCATACTCATTTCATAACATCTTGCATATTTAACTACATAGACATTAACATACATTCATATTAACATATTCATTAACATACGCGTTAGCATGCACAGGTTCATTGTGTCTCTATCATTGGTCGTTACCGCCGAGTAACTGGGGGTTTGTCCATTCTCTCCAAATAGATTGTCAGCCCTAAGCATAAAGTACATATGTGTTTCCAGTTTCCCCATGGAGCTCGATCCTCGTGGATGACAGTTACTTCAGCTATCTTTCCTTACCAGGATAAGATATTTACCCTTCGAGATCGTTTCCCTCGATGGAGTCTTGATTACCAGTCTTCTTTCTAGCTCGATCCTAGATTGAATCTCAGTTTTGTCGGTCGTCGAGCCAACCGGACGTGCATCTATTTTGCACCATCTAAAGGTTTTCACCATACCATGACAGATACGCGACGGTTCTCGCCCGAGAAGTTTATCACTGTACCCGGACGTGCATTTATTTTGCACTATCTTTCAACCACAATCCTTTACAGCCACACGCCAGTTCACGCCTGGGAAATCTATCAGTACATCCTACAGCATCGGTATGCGACTGTTCTCGCCTGAGAAGCCTATCGGTACAACACTTTACAATCCTACATCTTACAGCATCGGTATGAGACATTTCTCGCCTGAGAAGCCTATCGATATAACAACCTTACACAAGCAGATATGCGACTGTTCTCGCCTGAGAAGCTATCATCGATCAGCACCAGTTCTCGCCAGAGAAGCTTATCATCATCTGTTATCACCTCTACAAGCAGTTCTTACCTGAGAGGCTTATTATTGCTACTCTTGCAAAATAAGCGACATCTCTCGCCTGAGAAGCCAATCCTATCTTCGTTATGACTCGCAGCAAATGGCCATCTCCATTGAGCAGTTGGGCTTCCATTTTCCTTGTCGATCTTGAAGTATGGGGAGGTTTAAACTAAATCGTATTCAGGAGAGCACGATCTTGAAGTACGGGGAGGTTTGAGCGGAATCATATTCAGGAGAGCACGATCTTGAAGTATGAAGAAGTTCATTTACCCTTTAGTAAAAGAAGGAGCGGAATCATATTCAGGAGAGCACGATCTTGAAGTATGAAGAAGTTCATTTACCCTTTAGTAAAAGAAGGAGCGGAATCATATTCAGGAGAGCACGATCTTGAAGTATGAAGAAGTTCATTTACCCTTTAGTAAAAGAAGGAGCGGAATCATATTCAGGAGAGCACGATCTTGAAGTATGAAGAAGTTCATTTACCCTTTAGTAAAAGAAGGAGCGGAATCATATTCAGGAGAGCACGATCTTGAAGTATGAAGAAGTTCATTTATCCTTTAGTAAAAGAAGGAGCGGAATCATATTCAGGAGAGCACGATCTTGAAGTATGAAGAAGTTCATTTACCCTTTAGTAAAAGAAGAATCAGAATCATATTCCAGGCGCCGACCTAAAAATTGAGAAGATTCATATATCAGATAAAGCAGCAGCCTCTTTATTTGAGTGCTTATCCGTTTGGCACATAAGTCCCTTCCAACGATAAGTGGCAGTTCTCCCTCGAGAAGCTTATCAGGGCATTTCCCATTAAAGTCCATTTATTTTGGCATACAGTCGGTCCTTACCCTGTATATTTGATACGGATTTCCGAAAATCCATTCGATCCCATCACGAAGGATAGTTTATAGAAGCTTGGATGTTATTCTTTGCTCAATGCTCCAGCATTCTGTAATCGATCTTACAACCGTGTAGATCCAGTTATTATTAGACATTCCCAAGTGGAGGTCATCTCATAGGTGCCATCTCCATTTAAGGATCTTATTCTTAAAGTCCATTTATTTTGGCATACAGCCGGTTTTTACCCTGTATATTTGCTACGGATTCCCGAAATGTCCGTTTGATCCTGTCACGAGGGATAGGTTACAGAAGCCTGGATGTTATTCTTTGCTCAATGCTCCAGCATTCTGTGACCGATCTTGCAGTCGTACATGATCCAGTTTTACTTTTAGATTCCCTAGTGGAGGCTGTCTCATAGGTGCCATCTCCATTTGAGAATCTCATCCCAGATCTAAAAATGACAATTGGTCGTATTCGCACCAGTTGACCATCATTTTAGAGTTCCCCAGTGTTGTACTGTGTCCCAGCGCGTCGTTTTCCCCAGTGTGTTCTTCTCGTAGCGTCTGTCCCTGTGTCGTCGCATTCGTCAGCATTTTCGCATTCATCATTCCAGCATACGCATCACATCATATTCACGGCATCATCTGCATTAATCTGTTCTCGCTTTGTCCATAGCATTGCATATCGCCGCATATAAGGACAAAATTTTCGGTTATCTATATTTAAATCCCTCCACCATGATTCCTCGAGTCTCCGTCACTCAAATCATCTGGTGTAGCTATTTAAATAGGGGCAACTGTAATACCCCAAATTTTACCCTTTCTTTTTTATTTTTATTCTGATTAACTTAATAAATTAACCTTTTTTTTTAAATCTTGTTTTTTTAACTAATAATAATTTAATTAAATTTTTTTTTATAACTTTACTAATGTTTTTTTATTAACTTTTTTTTTTCTATTTAGTTTATTTATTTAAATCATTTTAAGCTCTTCTTACTAACTTTTAGGATTTAGATTAAAATTTAACTTTTTTTTCTTTTCTTTAAGAGTAAATTTTTTTTATAACCTTTTTTAAATTAATTTCTAACACATTTTTTTTAATCAAATTCTAATACCTTTTTTAAAATAAAAATCTAACTTCTTTTTAAAGCTAAATCTTTTTTTCTAACTTTTTAAAATTAAATCTTTTTTTCTAACTTTTTTAAAGCTAAATCTTTTTTTTCTAACTTTTTTAAAGTTAAATATTTTTTTCTAACTTCTTTTTAAAGTTAAATCTTTTTTCTAACTTTTATAAAGTTAAATCTTTTTTTCTAACTTTTTTAAAAAAATTAAATCTTTTTTTCTCTAACTTCCTTTTAAAATTAAATCTTTTTTTTTCTCTAACTTCTTTTTAAAATTAAATCTTTTTTTCTAACTATTTTAAAAAATTAAATCTAACCTTTTTTTTATAAATTAAATCTATCCTTTTTTTAAAATTAAGATCTAAATTCCTTTTAAAATTAAATTCTAACAATTTTTAAAATAATTCTAACATTTTTAAAATCAACATTCAAATATATTTTTTATTTTAAAATTCTAACTCATTTTTTTTAAACTTAAAACTCTAATTTTTATTTAACTTGAAACTCTTATTTTCTTTGCTAACTTTTTAAATTTGAATCTCAACACTTTTTTAATCTAATCCAATCCCAATGAATTCCAGATAGAGTTAAATCAAATCAATCAGATCATCTCATCATAAGAAAATCAGCATCACCATCATTGAATCAAATCTGAAATCATCATAAAAATCTACTCAAATCAAATCCGAGATTGAAAAAGATTGAGATATTCAAATTAAATCTGAGATTAAAAAAGATTTAAAAATCAAGTATAAAGGGGACGAAAATCATAACAAGAAAAGGGAACTTTTTTCGTAAAATCCAAGCAAACCCCGTAAAAAATCCTCTAGCCTCAGGACAAAGCATCATCGGCCATCATCATTCCGTAAGGATCAAAAAATATAATTACAATTTTTGTGTTGCTTTTCATGTTTTTCAGGAAAAAGAGATGAAGAAGACAAATCGGCGGCCATGCAAAAGAAGAAGAAGATAACATACGTGAGAGGCAAACAAGAAGGAGAGGAACACACGCAAACTCAGAGAGCAGAGAGAAGAAGAGTGATGACCGGCCCAACCCTTTTTTTTTTATTATTTATTGTTTTTCCATTTGTTATTTTATTTTGTTTATCTCTTTAAAAAAAAATCAAGAAGCCCCTTTCTTTTTTATAACCAAAAACCTTTTTCAAATTAATTAAAACTCTTTTTAAATAAAATAATCAAATGTTTTTTCAAATAATAAAACTTTTTTTTATAACTTTAAAGTAAAACGTGTTTTTAACTAACATTAAGACTTTTTAAATTAAACCAATTGTTTTTTTTAATGATTAAATCTTTTTTTCAAAATATTATCACTAAAACTCCTTTTTTAGAATAATTAACCAAACTTTCACTTTTTATTAATAAATTTTTTTTAAAACTCAAAACTCTTTTAATTAAAATTAATCTCTCTTTTCACAAATTTAAATCCTTGGTTAAAAAGACCATAAAAGTCCTCCAAAATTCATACGGCTTGTTTCTCGCTCAATTTTAATTTCGTTTTCGTCTAACCCCACATACTGACATTTTTGTTTGTTTTGTTTCTTGCAGCTATTATGTTCAATTTGAAACTTATTTTCGGTTTTATATTTAGTTATCATATTTGTAATTGCTTATGGGATGTAATTTTGCGAGACAATTGTCGCATTTATCTTTCCGCACTTTATGTTCTGCCATTGTATGTTTATCGCGTCTTTACCAATAATTTCACTCTTCCGAAGGAATTAGGTCTAGCTTTTGGTCGCCGCGCCAACAGTCCTCAACTTCAAACCCTTACAACCTCACAAACCCTAATTTTCACAAATGCCTCGCCGCAGGCAAAATTACAATTTTACCCCTAGCATTAGGTCAAGGAGCCGCCGCGCTCATCTTAGGGTTTCCCGCCGTGGAATCCCTAATTTAACCCTAATTACAACTTAACAACTTCAACGTAGAGATTTGGAGTTTCTACACTCCACGTAAGCGTGTCCTTAAGATGCGTTTATTCCCCTTGAGACCTTGACCACAGTCAAGAAGTCTCTAACCTCCCTTTTGAGGGGAACTACGATTACTCTGATTCCACTCCCGTAAGGATACGTAGGCACAAGATGCGATGTCTTGCCGAGTAAACTTAGAATTAACCCCTTAGGTCTTTTTTCTCACTTGTAATCCCTTTGTATATATACCTTAAGCAAATAAATAAAGCAAATAGTAAACATTTGAACAAAAGGTTCCTGTAGAGTACTACAGAAGTTTAGGGTGCTAATACCTTCCCTAAATTTAACCAACCCCCGAACCCTAGATCTTTCCCCGCATTGTGTTTACGATGCAAAATAGGTTTTTCCTCTTTTGACCTTTTCCTTCGGATAAATCAAAGAGCGGTTGTGAATTGAATTGCGATTCAAATTAATTAATAATTTGATATCCTATTTCCACCGCAACACATAGGTTTCAACCTAAATTTCTAATCATCACTTCCTTGTCAAAGGAAGGGAGATTCCTAGGGGATCATGTCAATGATAAACAGAACAGCTAAAGCATCAGCTTAAACAGTAAACAGTAAACAGTAAACAGTAAATGATTATAAAATGCATGCAATGGAAGTGAGGGAGGAAGTGTGTGTGGGGCATCAGCCTCCACAAGCTCGTCTCGACCTCAAGCCAGATATGAATAACTGCAATCATACAGAAGAATAAAATAAAATGCCATCAGGAAAACCACAAACCACATAGGCAAGGGAGCTGAGCTCTACCGAGTACCCGCAAGCAAAGCCACACAGTAACAATACAAGCAGAGGGAGCAACTCAACCTCTAGTGAAATCATGATCCTAGATTAAATCAGTCTAAGCATGAACTTATTCTAATGCATCAAGCAAATCAAACAAGTCACATCAATACAGTTGCACAGAAAGCAAACAAACAAGAAAGAAAGCAGATCAACAACTTCCACAGCTTCACAGCAAAGCAATCTTCTGACAGCAGTTTAGTCTTCAGTCTGTAATTGTTCTTCAAGGCTCTCATCTTCAATAGAAAGTGTCAACTTGCTTCTTCAAGCTTTCAATGCATCAAACACAAGTATCAACTTGTTCTCCAACTTCAAGCTTTAACTCTTCATTTGATCTCAGTTGGATTTTCTTCACAAGTGTCAACTTGTTCTTCTTGGTCTTCAAGCTTCAGCTCTAATGGCAGTCTTCAACTACAGGGAAGTGGAAAATTCTAGCATCTTCAATCTTCTAGCAAGGAACTCCATCCTCTAGCAAGGGAGAAAGATTCATCTAACAAGAGCAAGGTGTGGATAGTGGAAAGCAAAGTGAAGACCAAAGGTCCCCTCTAAGCATTCTACCATCAAGGAAAGGAACCCTCAAAGGTTTACCAATTTGTGAGAAGCCAATCATCCTACCAAAGGAGGGATGAGGCCTTCACAATGGGACCTTACATCATAGGGAGGGATGGAAGTGATCAACACCTTCCATGTTTCATGAAGGAAGAAAAATCTATTCTAAGAGATCTCCCTGAAAACCCTAATCCTTAACCCTAAACAAACTACACCAAAGGAAGAGCAAACTTCAAGTCCAAGCTCCACCATGCATTCCTCAGCAGCCCAGACATGTCTTCGTCATCATCCAAGAGCAAGAGAAGCAAAACCCTAATCTAAGGGAACTAAAGAAGTCATTCTAGTTGAGTTAGCAAGTTAGGATCACCTAAAAACCTAGTACTAAAGTTAATCCTAACTAAAATACTAAAACCAATTGTAAAATCCTACAAAAATAACAATGGGAACCTAAGTCAATCATGACTCCATCATGTTAATTCCAGAGATAAAATCATCCAATAAGCCCTAGAATTAAATTCTAAACTATGAGGTACTAAGGTTAAACCCTAAAACTAGAGCACCTAAAGTTTCAATCTAAACACCTCATCTAATTTCATCACAAAAATGTGAGAAAAATACTAAGGGAGCATACATATCTAAACTAGCTACACACAAAAAATCAGCTCAAAAATCATCATCAAATGATCACACAAAATTTCACAAGACAAGGTATCAACCATAATGAAATTAATGTCAATTAAAATACAAAAAATGCAATTAAAATCACAAATGCATGAATTCCTAATCTTTTAATTTCCTAAAATTCTAGGCTCATTCATGAGTCAGGGGAAAAAAACTTGGATCAATTTCAGTTTATTATGAATTATTTTCTAAACTACATGAAATGATGAAAAATAAGAAAATAAGAAGAAAATAATAAAACTGGCGTATCAAATAGCAATTCACATCAGTTCATTTCAGGAATTTGGGCCAAACGGGGGTGTGGATATCAATCTGTGCACTAAACCCAAACCAAACCAATTAATGAAACAGTGCGTTTCATTCAGAGTCTCTCTTCAGAATTTGAAATCAAATCGTGGCCGTGTATCCCTTGCCTGAGTCAAAGGTCCACCCTTCATCCAATGGCCAGTGTGCTTCGTCCCTAATTTGAATCAGATGGAGGGAAATAACCAGACGGTGGCCTGAGCTGCAACGCCACCGTCTTCTCCGGTGAGGTGCTCGTCTCAGGTCATCAAAAATGTCAAACCAATACCCAATCCTACTCAATTTTTCATCCTGATCACGAATCCATCATCCAAATTCACTAATTCCTTCTCTAACTCCAAACACGATAGAATTTTCAGAAATCCACCAAATCTTGATCATCACAATTCTCAAAGATAATGATCCTAATGTAATCTACACTCTTCACTGATCAATTTCCACTATCCAATCATGAATGTATCACCAAGAATTTTGAGAAATCAGGCTCAACAGAAAATGGTCCATACCCTAGAGTGTCTATATCCATCAAATTCTTGTACCAAAATCCATCTATGCCATGATAAGAACCTAACCACATAAATATTTCTAGCTATCTCCCTATAGATTAAGCACAATTTCAATTTGTACAAACCTGGTTTCAGATGAAGAACAGGTGCAACTCTTGCTCGATTCCTCCTCCACAATGATCCAGATTCACTACAAATCTTCCTTTGAAGCCAATGCACACCTCAATTTGGCTTGATTCCTCTTCAATCTCCAAACACGATCTTGAGTTGCAGCTCTGAGTTTTCACTTGCTATCTCTGCTACCAGCTTCAATGCTTCCAAAAAAAATGGCTGAACACACTCCAAATCTTATATAGAACTCATTATAATCATCTAGAAAGTTCTGTAACCACCCAAATGAGATTTTGCAATTTCAATTTCTCTTCAAAATGTCATCCACACCAGTCACGATTTTGGCTCTCTTTGGGCATGAAAATGCTTGGAAAATTCATCTCATGAGATATTGAATTAGTTTGTTATGTTCTCTTCCTTGTTTGCAATCCAATGGCTCATGTTGGTTATGTTGCTTCATCATGAAGAAATGAAATGAAATGGCATGAATTTGACCTCAAACCAAAATTCTAGCATTGCCAAAGTTTCTAAAATGATTTTTCCATTCAAAATGACCTATAATTTTGCCTTGTTTGGGCACAAAATGAATTATTTCAATTTTTTGGTCATTAAATGCCTTTAATTCTTCTTTTTTCAAAATTCCTTGAACCACATCCTTCCTTGAGCCATTTCAATGTCTCCTTGATGCATGGTCAAGGTTAAAACCCCATTTTGAGCAACTTTCAAGTTGAATAAAATTTCATTTGAGGTGTCTAAGTTGGTGAAAATGACCTATGATCATAAATGACCTATAATCACAAATTCCCAAAATACCCTTGACTTGTCAAAGCCATAACTTGAGTTCTACAAATCCTATCAAGGACTTCTAGTACTCTATGGAAAGCTAAGAGGATAAGGAACAACATTCATGTTGACCGAAAGCTCATAGGAATCATCCTTCTTGGGCAAAAGTTTCATGCAAGTTGGGTAACTTTCAAGCCCCAAATTCACATACCTCAGATGACTTGTAACTTGTCAAAGCCATAACTTGAGTTCTACAAATCCTATAAAGGACTTCTAGCACTCAAATTAAAGCTAAGACCATGATCTACAACAATCATGTTGGGGGCAAGATGATATGACAATCATATACTGAGCTAAATTTCCTTGAAGATATGGGCCAAATTAGGGGATTTTACACTGTCAAGCCTTAGAAACCCTAGCTTGAAACTTCTCAAACTCTTCAATTATGATGATTTAACCTTGGAATCATTCTTATAACATCCCAATGTATCAATCCATGATCACATGGATCTTGGATTAAGTCTCAACTTTCTTCAAATCATCAGTTGACTTAGGGTTGACCCAGTCAAACCCTAGCTGCACCACTCATGGCTGAGCCTTCTTAATCTTGCACAATGACCTGTCTAAGCCTCAAAGTGATCTTCAACACCTCTCATGAGCTTTCTCAAGACCTCAAGTCTAACTTCATTGCTTCATAATCATCTGATGACTTCCCACAACTCTCAAGTTAGGAGACATACACACTCTTGGTTTCAACCACTCTTTCTGAGGATCTTTTAACTTCTCTGACAAGGATGTCAACCCTTGGACATATGAATAACCTTCTTTGCTAGCTTCATAGTCTTGTGTAGCTCTTAATTGGTAATCATACCTCTTGATCTCCTGCATACATGTCAATGAAATGCAAATGATAATGCTAATGTGCATGAAATGAAACATAAGCTAGGTAAAGAAATGTTGGGCAAATTTTGGGGTGCAACACTTGCTATCAAGCATCTGTTAAACAAACAAGCATCTAACCCGAAGGCCGGCTCAACCCGTAGTTGAGAAGAACATCTGACCTCGCTGTCAGACATCTGTTAAACAAACAGGCATCGAACCTGAAGGTCGGCTCAGCACGAAGTTGAGAAGAATATCTGACCTCGCCGTCAGGCATCGAACTCGAAGGCCGGCTAGACACGAAGTTTAGAGGAATATTTGACCTCGCTGTCAAGCATCTGTTAAACAAACAGGCATCAAATCCGGAGGACGGCTCAACCCAAAGTTAAGAAGAATTCTGACCTTGCCGTCAGGCATCTGTTAAAGAAACAGGCATCGAACCCGAAACCCGGCTCAACCTGAAGTTGAGAAGAACATCTGACCTCGCCATCAGGTATCTATTAAACAAACAGGCATCAAACCTGAAGGCCGGCTAAACACGAAGTTGAGAGGAACATTTGTCCTTGCTGTGAGGCATCTTTTAAACAAACAGGCATCGAACCTGAAGGGCGGCTCAACACGAAGTTGATAAGAACATCTAACCTCACTGTTAGGCATCTGTTAAACAAATAGGCATCGAACCCGAAGGCCGGCTCAACACGAAGTTGAGAAGAACATCTGAACTCCCTGTCAGGCATCTGTTAAACAAACAGGCATCGATCCCGAAGGTCGGCTCAACAAGAAGTTGAGAGGAATATCTGACGTCGTCGTCAGGAATCTGTTAAACAAACAGGCATCGAATCCGAAGGCCGACTCAACACGAAGTTAAGAGGAATATCTGACCTCGTCGTCAGGCATCGAACCTGAAGGCCGGCTCGACACGAAGTTGAGAGGAACATCTAACCTCGCTTTCAAGCATCTGTTAAACAAACTGGCATCGAACCCGAAGGCCGGCTCAACCCGTAGTTGAGAAGAACATCTGACCTAGCCGTCAGACATCTGTTAAACAAACAGGCATCGAACCCGAAGGCCGACTCAACACGAAGTTGAGAAGAACATCTGACCTTGCCGTCAGGCATCGAACCCAAAGGTCGGCTAGACACGAAGTTGAGAGGAACATCTGACCTTGCTGTCAAGCACCTGTTAAACAAACAGGCATCAAATCCGGAGGTCGAATCAACCCGAAGTTACGAAGAATATCTGACCTTGCTGTCAGGCATCTATTAAAGAAACAGGCATCGAACCTGAAACCCGGCTCAACCTGAAGTTGAGAAGAACATCTGACCTTTCCGTCAGGTATCTGTTAAACAAACATGCATCGAACCTGAAGGCCGGCTCAACACGAAGTTGAGAAGAACATCTGACATCGCCGTGAGGCATCTTTTAAATAAACAGGCATCAAACTCGAAGGGTGGCTCAACACGAAGTTGATAAGAACATATGTCCTCAACGTTAGGCATCTGTTAAACAAACAAGCATTGAACCCGTAGGCCGGCTCAACACGAAGTTGAGAGGAACATATGACCTCGCTGTCAGGCATCTGTTAAACAAACAGGCAACGAACCCGAACGACGGCTCAACCCGTTGTTGAGAGGAATATTTAACCTCGCCGTCAGGAATCTGTTAAACAAACAGGCATCGAACCTGAAGGCCGGCTCAACACGAAGTTGAGAAGAACATCTGACTATGCCGTAAGGCATGGAACCGAAAGGCAGGCTAGACACGAAGTTGAGAGGAACATCTGACCTCACTATCAAGCATCTGTTAAACAAACAGGCATCCAATTCGAAGGTCGGCTCAACCCGAAGTTACGAAGAACATCTGACCTTGCTGTCAGGCATCTGTTAAAGAAACAAGCATCGAACCTGAAGTCCGGATCAATCTGAAGTTGAGAAGAACATCTGACCTTGCCATCAGGTATCTGTTAAAAAAACAGGCATCGAACCCGAAGGCTGGCTCAACACAAAGTTGAGAGGAACATCTGACCTCGTCGTGAGGCATCTTTTAAACAAATAGGCATGGAACCCGAAGGGCGGCTCAACACGAAGTTGATAAGAACATCTGACCTCACCGTTAGGCATCTGTTAAAAGAACAGGCATTGAACCCGGAGGCCGGTTGAACAGGAAGTTGAGAAGAACATCTGAACTCGCTGTCAGCTGTTGCACCCCAAAATTTGCGGTTGGCAAATTTCTGGGTTTCTTGGTATTCAACCGTCTTCTACCTATCAAGAACTTCTAGCACTCAAATTAAAGGTAAGACCATGCTCTACAACAATCATGTTGGGGGCAAGATGAGATGACAATCATATCTTGAGCTAAATTGCCTTGAAGATAGGGGCCAAATTAGGGGATTTTACATTGTCAAGCCTTAGAAACCCTAGCTTGATACTTCTCAAACTCTTCAATTATGATGAGTTAACCTTGGAATCATCCTTATAACATCCCAATGTATCAATCCATGATCACATGGCTCTTGGATTAAGTTTAAACTTTCTTCAAATCATCAGTTGACTTAGGGTTGACCCAGTCAAACCCTAGCTGCACCACTCATGGCTGAACCTTCTTAATCTTGCACAATGACCTGTCTAGGCCTCAAAGTGATCTTCAACGCCTCTCATGAGCTCTCTCAAGACCTCAAGTCTAACTTCATGGCTTCAGAATCATCTGATGACTTCCCACAACTCTCAAGTTAGGAGACCTACACACTCTTGGTTTCAACCACTCTTTCTGAGGATCTTTTAACTTCTCTGACAAGGATGTCAACCCTTGGACATATGAATAACCTTCTTTGCTAGCTTCATAGTCTTGTGTAGCTCTTAATTGGTAATCATACCTCTTGATCTCCTGCATATATGTCAATGAAATGCAAATGATAATGCTAATGTGCATGAAATGAAACATAAGCTAGGTAAAGAAATGTTGGGCAAATTTTGGGGTGCAACAGCTGCCCCTATTCAAACGGCTTGGACCTGACTGGGTGAGAAGCGAACGGCTCTCAAACAATAAAGGTGAAAGACGGTTGAATACCAATAAACCCGGAAATTTGCCAACTGCACAAGTATACGGTACTCTGATGGGGACAAATCTTTGGAAACTAAAATATTAGCTGCACGACAACTAGCTGGAGAAATACTGATTTGAATCTCCGTCAGGATGATTCTCTGATTTATATGATATCATTGCGTCCTCAAATCATCGAGGGATCACTGGTTACACGGTAATGGGTGATTTGCCAACCACGCACAAGTAAGCGATACTCTGATTGGTCGGAACATCTTCAAAACTGAGCATGACAGTTGCACGACAACTCTGCTAGGGAATTGGTCACACGGTAATTGGTGAAGGGTCTAATCTCAAATCTCCGTCAGGATGATCATCTGATTTTGTTGTAGATATTCGTCCTCAAGTCATCAAGGAGTCACCGGTTACGCGGTAACTAGTAATGAATGGTTGGTATTGCCGTCAGGCATTCTGCGGCACGGCGGCAGAAGAATTCCTCGGGACTCATCAGGTCATTTAGGAACTTTTTTTTTTACAATCCAATTAATTATGCCATCGGGCATTAAAAGACAATTTCGGGCGTCAGCCAGACTTCGTCAGTGAATCTGAACTAGAATCCTCGGTCAATCATGAACCAAACAGGGATACCCAAACTTCTGCCATCAGGCACTCCGCATTAGCTGAGAGAACTGCTTCGACATCACCGTTGGACTTCATCAGTAAGTCAGGAGTTTTGGCACTACTTCCAGACTTCAATCATCAAGTCTTCAAGGAAATCTCAACTTCTCTGTTCAAAAACCTGTCGGGGATGACACATCTCCGCTGGGGATTCTGGAGAACTATCAAGTAACTCTGCTTCGGGGATCCAGAAATCATTATGGGTGAATCAACTCTGCTAAGGACTTCAAGAATCATCTTGTACAAATAACTCCGCCAGGGACTTCAAGGATCACCCTGAACCAATAACTCTGCTGGAGATTTCAGGAATCATCCTGAGCAAACACTCTGCCGGGGACTCTAAGCATCAACTTGAGCAATCTGCTCTGGCGACTTCACTGGGGATTTTAAGAATCATCTTATTCAAACAACTTCGCTAGGGATTTCAAGAATCATCTTGAGCAAACCATTCTACGGAGGAACATCTGCAAAACAAGAACGGGAACGACCTAGCTCATGTTTCATATGCATATGTTTGGCAAATGGCGCAATGCTCCACACGGTGGAAATGCTACGCGTTTTTAGGGTAAATGCTATGCAATCATGCAAAATGCTACGACCTCATCAGCAAAATAAATGCTGAAGGGAAAAGCCTCCTGTCAAGGAGAAAGAACCACTCTGGTGGGGGAAGGAATCATCCTGCCGAGGAGAAGAAGTCACGCCAATCTCAATTGGATTCCGCCTGGGGAAACGATCTTCAGTTGACTGCTACAGGGGGACAAAGTTCTACGAGAACTGGGACCCGCTCAACCAGGTACTCAAACCACAAGCTGAGGAAACGATATCAGTCGTAGAAATAAACTGCACGGCCTTCGCAGAAAAACTTCCCTGGAGATAACGACTCCGATGGGGAAATACAGCATCAACTGTTCAGCATTCTACTAGGGAAAACCAATCATGGCCCGCACGGCTTCCAAGGACTCAGCTCTCTTGGGGATTTGCAAACTTGGCTGGGGAAGAAGGAATCATCCTGCTTGCTAGGGAGAATACAACTCTGTGGGGAATCTCAATTCTGCTGGAGACTTCAGTCTTGAACTATCGAGTGCTGCATACTTGCGGATAGTTTTCTATGAGAATCTGCATATTGACCCAGTGCTGGGGATGAACATACACTTCAGTGTATTGCTTAGCTTAGGAGATGACGATCCTACAGGATACCTCTGATTGGGGAGAATATTCTCTGCTTGGGGAGACATATCAATGTTCACCATCCCACGTTCCGGCTCCGTGGGGAGATGCTGCTAAACTCGCTGGGGTAGAAGGAATCATACTGCTTGGGGACGCATACGGCGTACTGCCTGGAATATGCTACCTGCAACAACACAAACAAACAGACAGGATACCCTTCTCAAAGGGACCTATCAAGATTATCATCTTGTGACAATGTTCAAGTAATTCATTGTTTCAACAATCAGTGGCCTAGGCCAGTAAGTTTATGTATGCGTATTTTATCAAAAACATCGGCGTTCTTTTTTGCAAACAAAACAGATAAATGCTAAACAAGCAAACAGAATTGTTGAATAGTATATATTTTATTGATGATGAATGCCTGAATGGGTGAAGATGTTTTACAACAGATGCAAGCTACTGGAATGAGGAAGCTGCGCAAATATAAAAACATAAATATACGTCAGTATATACACAAATGTCGACAATGCGGCGTAGACGAACACCATGAGTTGATCCCTCTATGACCCACTCGACTTCGATACTTCTCCGATGCTTCAGCCTCAGAAGAGATTGATTCAGATAAACGGCCCTCAGGTCTTCCAAACCACTAACTAATGAAAGTCCATACGCGGAACGCAATCATTTGCTTTTTCAAATCCCTAACTTTTGCCTGAATCGCCCTTCCAAGTTTTCGATTCACCGGGATACCCTTTTTTGCCAAAGTCGCCCTTCCAGGTTTTCGACTTTGCGGGTGTACATTCTTTTCTTTTATATCCCTAATTTTTTCCCGAACCCTTTTCCTTTTTTATGGTTCGCCGGGATGCCCCATTTTTTCCTGGATATTCTTTTTCTTTTCAGCGGGTCATTTTTTAAGCAAAGTATTTTTTAACTGCGTCCGTGTTCACCGGGGATGCAAAATCTTCGCCATCCATCGTGGATAACAACAAGGCTCCTCCCGAGAAGACCTTGCTGACGATGTACAGACCTTCGTAATTGGGAGTCCACTTACCCCGGTGATCGGAGTGTGGAGGAAGAATCTTCTTCAGGACGAGATCACCCGTCTGAAAGCTTCTAGGACGCACCTTCTTGTCATAAGCTTTCTTCATCCGGCTCTGGTACAGACGACCATATGCAATCGATGCTAACCTCTTCTCATCCATCAGGCTGAGTTGGTTTAGTCGGTTCTTAATCCATTCTACCTCATCGAGTTTCACATCAACCAAAACTCGTAAAGAAGGGATCTCAACTTCTAATGGTAGGACAGCTTCCATACCGTACACCAGTGAGAAAGGAGTTTCCCCGGTCGATGTACATACCATTGTACGATAACCGTGTAGTGCAAATGGCAACATCTCGTGCCAATCCTTATAGGTCATAACCATCTTCTGCACAATCTTCTTCATGTTCTTATTGGCCGCTTCAACGGCGCCATTCATCTTTGGACGGTAAGGAGATGAGTTGTGGTGTTCAATCTTGAAATTCTGGCATATCTCCTTCATCATCTTGTTATTCAGATTCGAAACATTATCAGTAATGATCCGCTCGGGAATTCCGTATCGACAAATGATGTCCCTCTTTATGAATTTAGCCACCACCTGCTTGGTCACGTTAGCATACGAGGCTGCCTCCACCCACTTGGTGAAGTAGTCGATGGCTACTAGAATGAAGCGATGACCGTTAGATGCGGTGGGCTCGATCTTGCCTATCATGTCGATGCCCCACATGGAGAATGGCCACGGGGAAGACATGACATTCAACGGGCACGGCGGTACATGAATCTTATCAGCATAAATCTGGCATTTATGACATCTCTTCACGAATTTAAAGCAATCTGAATCCATCGTCAACCAGTAGTACCCTGCTCTCAGGATCTTTCTCGTCATCGTATGCCCGCCGGCGTGCGTACCAAATGTGCCTTCATGGACTTCTTCCATGAGCATATTCACTTCTTTCTCATCTACACATCTGAGTAGCACGAGATCGTGGTTTCTTTTATACAAAACTCCATCAGGATTGAGATAAAAATTTCCAGACAGCCTCCTCAGAGTCTTCTTATCCTAGGTTGACGCTCCCGCGGGATACTCCTTAGTCATAAGGAAAGTCTGGATATCATGGAACCATGGCTTGCCGTTGGAGGCTTCCTCGATCGCAAAGACGAATGCAGGTCTATCAAGACGAGAAAGGACAATTCTTGGAGCTTCATTCTAAAAATTGACTTTATACATCGAAGCCAACGTGGCTAGGGCATCAGCCATCTGATTCTCAGCCCTGGGCACATGATGGAGTTCCACTCGATCAAAGAACGGAAGCAGCCTTCTGGCATAATTCATGTACGACACCAAATTTGATTGGCGAGTCTCCCATTCCCCTTTAATCTGGTTGATCACAAGTGCCGAGTCACCATATACATCTAGGTTCTTGATTCTCAAATCAATTGCTTCTTCCAGGCCCATGATGCATGCTTCGTACTCTGCCTCGTTATTGGTGACCAGAAACGTCATTCTAGCGGTGAACGGGATGTGGGATCCATGAGGAGTCGTGATGATCGCCCCAATGCCACTTCCATAAGAGTTAACCGCCCCGTCAAATATCAATTTCCATTGGGATTTCCTATCTGGACCCTCTTCGGGCAACGGTTCATCGCAATCTTTCACCTTGAGAAACATGATATCCTCATCAGGGAATTCAAATTTCATCGGCTGATAATCCTCTATTGGCTGTTCGGCAAGGTATTCAGACAATACGCTTCCCTTGATGGCCTTCTGGGGCACGTACTGAATGTCATATTCCGTCAACACCATTTGCCATCTGGCAATCCTGCCCGAAAGCGCTTGTTTCTTGAAGACGTACTTGATCGGATCCATCTTCGAAATTAGCATGGTTGTGTGATTGAGCATGTACTGTCGTAAACGTTTGGCAGCCCAGGCTAGTGCACAACACGTCTTCTCCAGCATCGAGTAACGAGATTCACAGTCCGTGAACTTTTTACTCAAGTAATAAATGGCATGCTCCTTTCTGCCCATCTCGTCGTGCTGACCGAGAACACACCCTATACTATTCTCAAGAATTGTCAAGTACATGATTAAGGGTCGTCCGGCCACTGGGGGTATCTGTCGCTACTGCGAAAATCGGCGCCGGCTGAACAGAAGAGTCGCCACCATGCGTTATTTATCCCACGGGAGGGAAAGGAAACGCTCAGAGTAAACCTCGCACAACACGGGAAAGGTATGGTCATCGCAACCAAAACCTGGGTTCGGGAGTCGGTTACGCAAGGGGAAGGTATTAGCACCCCTCACGTCCGTCGTACTCGACGGGATCCACGCTTGTTTTCGGGTATGGATTGTTATTCTATCTACTCTATAGGTCACGGGTTAAAATGAAAATGAAAACGACTCGGCAAAGTATCGCACTTTATGCCTACGTATTCCCGTCTGGAACGAGAAATCAGAGTCAACGTAGTTCGCCTACCTACGGGAAAGGAGGGGAAGGTTGCTCGCTAGGATATCGCATCCTATGCCTACGTACTTTCATACAGCATGAAAGATCAGAGCAAACGTAGTTCGGGCTACGGAAGACACAGATTTGTCTTAATTGTTTTTATTCCTTCTGAAAAAGGTTTTCTGATTAACAGTCCAAGCGGACAAAAATGACGTTTTGATGAGTTCACATTCTTTTACGGAAGAAGTGTCTTTTATTGGGTTTGAAATCTTTATGTGTTTTTCTGTTTGTTTTGAGAAAGAAAGAGACAGAACTCTAACCTACGGTTGCGAAGGGAAACAAACTAACCTAATGTTATCATGCATGGGTTAAGACCTAGTGTCTATCGTGCTCCTCTCTTGCACAGAGAGAAACAGAGATCCTACGGGATAGGCAGAAACAGAAATAATAACAGATATATACAGTAAAACAATAAAATGCATGGATGCAACAGCACAAGCGAGGCAAGGGAGTACCACTCAACCTCGAACCTAGAAAACAATAGGCGAAAGTGAACAGGCTTCACTTCCAACCCAACAGGGTAAACAGCAAACAATACAGTTCGGAAAACCAATCAATACATCAAGAAATGAAATACAACAGCAAAAGAAACAGCATCAGCAGCTCTGAATCAACATCTGGCTTCAAGCAACCTCCAATCATTCACAGGCTTCAACAAGCATCAATCTCCATCTCCATGACCTTCAGGCAAGGGCTTTGATCATCAGTCTTCCATCTGCAATGGCTTTTCTTCAAGCTCAAACCTCCAGGATGAGGGATTAGTCACAAGAGTGAATTGGGTGTTAAGCAATCAGTTGACTACCAAGGGTGGTGAACAAACTGCTTCTAACACAAGAGACATTTTCTCTCAAGAGTTCTATCTCTTAGACACTGTCACCAAGCCTTCCAAGGGAAGGGGGTGAGTATCTTAGAGAGACTCTGAATCACAGAGAAGAATGGATGCAGACAAGGCAATCCATGTTTGAGAAACAAGATTTCTAATCTAGAGCTCTGCCTAGCTCCTAAACCCTAGTCTCCTCAGCAGCTGCTGGCAAGAAACTCCTCCCCAACTCTGACAGTTGATCTCCAATCTTTGAATCTCCAATGGCTTCATCTTCACAAATCTTCAGCTCTCCCAAATCCCCAGACAATCCCAATACCCAAGCAAGCAAGCAATAATCCCCAGAGGGCACACCACACCAGACAACAGATATACAGACAGTAATAATAGCAGTAGGGGAATCCTAACTGTTCTCTAAGGGATCTAATAACTACCCATAACCCATATAGTCCCATAACTAATCTATTTAAATCCTAAGTCCTAAGGGGAATGAAATCAAACTCCTAAGTTGTCACCTAAAACCCTAGTTTTGCTCATGATATTCAAGCATTTATTAATCACCTAAAATTAACCTCTAAAAATGGGAACTAAAATATTTCTACAAGTTGAATACCTCATCTAAACAATATAAAAATAATGACTAAAAAATATTAAAGCATGTGAGAGAACAAAAATCATTAAAATGATGCATGAAATGAACTATTTAATATGACATTTATTTAGAAAATATGTAAAAAATATGAAATAAAACTAAAAATGAAATTTTATTTTCCTATAATATTCTAGACATTTTAATGAAAATATTGTAAAAAGAATGGATTAAAATGCATTTTTTATGAATTATTTATGAATTAATGAAAATGGTAAAAATTAAAATGAATTAAAACAAATAAACCAAATAAAATGAGGGAGGGGGGTCAGAATAGTAACTACGCGCAGTTGATATCTGGATGGGCCACATAATGGGGGTGCAGATAGCGCCTTTTACTAAGGCCCAGAAAACACTCAGAATTAGTGAAACAAATAAAACACGCTGGGGGGTGAAGGAAGTAATAAAATCACGTTAGAAACTAGGAATTGGGCTCACACGGGGGTGGGGATAACAAAATCCAACTCAGGCCCGCCCGTTTCAATTAATGAAACGGTGCGTTTTGGCCAAGGCTCAATTCCCTCCAAACGCTCAGATTAAATGCTGGCCATTGGATCACTCTATCAGTCAAAGGTCCAACACAACATGAAGGGTCCAGATTATCTCTTCTTCCTCCATTCAACTGAACCTAGGGTTTCAATTCACCATGGATCCATGCACGAGCAAGCTTTACACCCTTCTGTTCTCATCCTACGCGCCATGAATCCTCATGCTGTGAACATGAAATCTACTCCCCAGCTCTCCCTCTACAATCCTAGGGCATCAATTCATCTTGAAACTCACCACAACACCAAATTCGATCGAAGCAACATCTGGCCACCATTGAAATGCACTGATACGAACCTTCACCATTCTTCTCCAAACTTAACCTAAACTAATCTACACATAATGGAGGTTAATCTGATGAATCAAACTAACATTCTAACGCCTTAATCCAAGAGATATAAGCACTAACAGTTTGTTGCACCTGTCACTAACCATCACCAATCCTTTCCAAATTCATCTAACTTAATCTCCTAACCACCTAGATCAATTCTAAGCTAATATAATCATGCTAAACGAACTGAATTAAGCAAATCGAATGAAAACTTACCTGATGTAAAACCTTGAGAACAGCTATGGAAGATGTGGATCTGAAGCTTCTAAGTGTTGAATCTTGATCAATCCTTGATGAACTTGATTCTGTATGCAAGCTTTGGATGAGACTTGGCCAGAATTATGCTATCCAATGGAATTGGCAACTTTGATATTCTTGCAAAAAGCACTCGAAAATGGATGATAATCACTTGATCCTGGCTTCAATTATGATCTATGATGATGATGGAGTAAAATTGAATTGATTATGATGAAGATTGATGAAGAATTTGAGAGATTTGGAATGAAACCTTTATGAAAAAGTGTGAGAAATTTGTGGAATTCTTGGTGCAAATGAGGCCAACCCTTGCCAAATTCTCCTTTCATGAATATATAGACCCCAATGGTACATTCTAGATCCATCTTGCACATTCCCTTGTTTTCAAACTTTGGCTCATTTTGATTATGTTTCTTCAATTACAAGTAACCATGGATAACTTCATTTTTTCCTTCTAAACTCAAAAAAGTGCTTGAACCATTGTTCTTAGAATTGTTTTTCCATTCAAAATCATATATTGGAAGTCTCCATTTGGACTTGTAAATCTCCCAAACCATTTTTCACTTTGAAATTATTCACTTTATAAGCCTTTTTAGTTCATATTTTGACCAATTATGTAACCCCATGCTATGAGCTTCTCCAATAACTTGTGACCTTCTTTCTAGACTTAAAATCCCATTTGGAGCAAGTTTGATGTTGTAAGTTTTTCCATTTGAGGCCTCCTTGTATGAGTTTTGGACATAGGTTAAAATGACCTGTAATTCACAAATGCCCAAAATACCCTTTGCTTGCCAAGACCATAAGTTGAGTTCTCCACATCATATGAAGGCATGCCATACCATTCTAGAAAGCTAAGACAATGAGGAACAATTCTTATGTTGACCAAGAATTCATTTGAAATCTCCTTGAGGGGCAAAATTAGCTTGGAAGTAAAGTCACTTTCACAGACAAAAATTCAGACACCCCAGATGACCTGTAACTTGCAAGGACCATAACTTGAGTTCTATAAATCTCCTTGAGGTCTTCCACCACTCAAATTAAAGGTCTTGAGATCCTCTACAAATTTCATGTTGGCCAAGAAGCCATTTGAATCTAGCATTTTGACTTATCTTGCTTGGAAATTTGACCTAAACTAGGGGATTTTACAGAGAAACCCTAATTTAGTAACTCCTCTTCTCCTTGATTTCTCTTGAATTCTCCTTGCCATATCTCCATATCCTTCTTTATATGTCCAATGTTGATCCCCACATCTCTCCAATAGACTTGAATGCCCTCTTAAGTCAGTCAATTGACCTAGGGTTGACCTAGGGTTGACCCAGATGAAACCCTAGTTGACTGTCTTCCACTATAGCTCTTGTGCTTTCATAAATGACTTGCTTTCTTCTCCAAATGACTTTATAAGTCTCTCAAGATGTCTAGATGCTCTCCATGCTTTCATTTCACAGCTCATAACCCTCTTGTTGATCCTCAGATACCCTCAGCTAGGAGATAGACTCAAGGCTTGATCTGCTGAACTCTTTGCTTTCAAATTCTTTCCTGATGACTTGAGTAGGATGGAATTAGGATAATAACCTCTTGCTAGGCCTCTAGAGATGAAAATAATGATTGGTCCCCTGTTGAATGACTTGCTATGCTTATGCTATGCAGATGGTTAGTCTATGTACATGACTCTATATGCAAATGCTAATGATAATGAAACATAAATCCAAGGAATAAGGTTGAGCAAATTTTAGGGTGCAACAGCTGCCCCTATTCAAGCGACTTGGACCCGATTGGATGAAGAGCCCGGAGCCTTCAGACATTCGCGGTACGAGACGGTTGAATACTAGTGAAACCAGAAATTTGCCAACCGCAGAAATAAACTGCGCTCCTGCTTGAGGAATGACATTCGTCAGCTGAATCTGACTGTTAGAGCAACCCACTGATCTCGCACGACCGTGCTGGGGATTGTCTTCATCGTTCTGAAGAGGATTCTGTCATCACAACTTGCTTGCCTGTCCACGTTAGGACTCTGTCTGTCATCAATACGAAGAAATCTCAACTAGGACCTGTCCCCGTTAGGACTCCACTTGCTGTCAACCCAGAAAAGTCTCGGCAACTCCGCTGGGGATAATTCATCTGCATTTCCGTAAACTGAATCGTCCACGTTAGGAATAACACTCTTCCATGTTAGGAGTAACACCTGTCCACGTTAGGAATCAAAACTCTGTATCTGTCCCCGTCAGGACTAACCCTTTCATCTTTCCACGTTAGGAAACAATCTTCTTTCCGCGTTAGGAAGACTATATCAATCTGTCCACGTAAGGACTCCAATGCCATTTGACATGTCCGCGTCAGGACTCCGATCTTTCCACGTAAGGAATTCAACTTTGGTTCTGCACCTGTCCACGTCAGGACTCCACTTTTCTCGAATCTGTCCACGTAAGGACTAACTTCCTTCTTCCACGTTAGGAATATCTTCTTCGATCTGTCCGCGTCAGGACTAAACTCTCTTTCCATGTCAGGAATAATCCATTTCTTTCCACGTCAGGAATCAATCGATTTTCCACGTAAGGAATAAACTCGTCTTTCCACGTAAGGAAACCACTTTTCTTCCACGTAAGGAATGCTCTTGATATGTCCACGTCAGGACTCTGATCTTTCCACGTAAGGAATACCAACTTCTTTCTGATTTGTCCGCGTCAGGACTCATTTTTCCACGTAAGGAATGCCATCTTAATCTATCCGCGTAAGGACTCCGCTCTTTCCCCGTCAGGAATACCGTCATTTCCACGTAAGGAAATTATCTTTTGATACGTCCGCGTAAGGACTACCTCTTTTCCGCGTTAGGAATCTCCGTCTTTCCACGTTAGGAATCACTTCTGTTGATATGTCCGTGTAAGGACTACATCTTTCCACGTTAGGAATAATAATCTCTTTGATCTGTCCGCGTTAGGACACTGATCTCGTCTTGATTCGTCCACGTTAGGACTCAGGCATCTTCGGCCTGCTGAGGAAATAAGACTTGTCCACGTAAGGACTCACACCCTCAACCCCCTGGGGAAATAACTTGTCCACGTAAGGACTCACGCGTCTTCGACTTGCTGGGGAAATATCCGCGTCAGGACTTACACTTTGCCAACAACACGAAGAAGGATAAATTTGTCCACGTCAGGACTCTCGTATCTTGTCATCACAAAGAACTACAAACTCGTCCACGTCAGGACGCACATTTCACCATTACGAATAAAGATATCTGTTGGAAACAAATGATCCACGTCGGGACACCAACACGAAGAATAACCAATCTTGTCCACGTAAGGATTTCGCATCCGATCAATGCTGAGAAATCAAATCTGTCCACGTTAGGACTAGCACATATCGTCAACCTGAGGAAATAGACCTGTCCACGTTAGGATGCCCACTTCTGAAGAAATCCCATCAATCTAGGAATAAACTGTCCGCGCTAGGACTTGGTTCTTCAATGATCCTCACCCACAAACTTCTTAGCACTGACGTGACAGCGACTTCGAGATGAGCTCTACTGGGGATGTCTGAAAACCAACTATCGGACACCTGCTCTGATAACTGGCGGTGGCCTCTGAAATTCTGATTCATGCGACCCGTTGATGACAAACAAACTCTGCTTGGGGATAAGGAGATTCTTATCCTGGCCACTCTGGCTGGGGAAAATAAGAGACATTTGCATAAACGACTCTGCTGGAGACAAAGAGAGTTTTATCATGATAACTCTGTGGGGAATACCGCTGAAACTGACATTATCGTTGAATATCTCCTGCCGAGATCTTGACTGTTTGGCAATTTATTTGAGCGAGAACTCTCTCCACCTGAACTACTAGAGTACAGAAACTGCTTCAGCAAAATAAATGCTGGAAGGATAACGCCGACTCGCCGGGGATAGCCTGATGCTACAAAATTATTCCGGTAAAATAAATGCTGGTAGGGTGAAGTCGACCCCGCTGGGAAGTTGGGAACTCAAACCACACGTCTTGTTGAAGTAACCCCCTGCTGGGGAATATGACTTTGCTGGAGAATAACAGATGTGCACAGTATGCTCAGACCTTCTGCTGGAACGTGAACCGATATTACCAGTATCTCTGACAAAATAAATGACAGGACCCAACATCAACTCTGCTTTGGAGAGCCTTGACCTTCGAATTCCACTGGAAGAAAAGAACCCTTGCTGAAAGAACTCCGCTGGAGAAGGGATGATTCTCTAAGGGAAAATTAACTGACTCCACTGGGGGAGAGTGCATGACCCTGCGGGGGGAGGTGAACCTGTCTGAATACAGCCTTACGATCTCGGAATCACCAAACTCTGCTGAGGACGAGTAACTTCTCTGGAGCAAGTCCTTTGGATAAGCTACGGCTAGCTGGGGAATTCTATCATTCTTCAGGAAGAACATGCATGACCTGCGCGGGGGACTAAGTCTTTCGTTAACACAATCTTTTGATCATCTTCCTCGTACGGTTATGAAACCTGCAACAACACAAACAAGACACGACAAGCCTATGCAATCAAATCGATTCAGGTTAGTGACGTTACACCCAGTTACTTCAAAGCTTTAACAATTGTTGGCAAGGGCCAGCGATGTTATACTCATGCTAGTTTCATCAAACTTAGGCGTTTTATCATGCGCAAAACAGTAAAGAACAGGCATCAAGTACTGAATAACACATTTTCATTGATTGGGCCCCTGAATGGGCGGAGTTTTTTTGTACACAGGATGTAACTCCTGAAAAGAGGAAGCTACACAAAGCAAATATACAAGTATGCAAGTATTCACAAGAAGCATAAATATTGACAAATTAAATTTTGTACACATGTCGGCAACTGGATGCAGATGAACATCACGAACTGATCCTCCCATGACTCGTCCGACTCTAATACTTTCCCGGTATCCCCACTTCTGAAGAGGTTGTATCCGATAACTGACTCCTCAAACATATTCTCCCGCACTGATGCTCATTGAATATCAAATTCGGACCGCAGTCATTTGCTTTTCAAATCCCTAACTTTTGCGTGAACCGCCCTTTACGGGTTTTCAGTTCACCGGGATACCCCTTTTTGCCGAAGCCGCCCAGTGTAGGTTTTCAACTTCGCGGGTGTACATTTTTTCAATTTTATCCCTAACTTTTGCCCGAACCTTTCATTCTGTTTTTGGTTCGCCAGGATGCCCCATTTTTGCCTGGACTCTCTTTTTTCTGTCCAGCGGGTCTATTTTAAGCAAAGTATTTTTTTACTGCGTCCGAATTCACAGGTGACGCAAAGTCTTCCCCGTCCATGGTGGACAACAATAAAGCTCCTCCTGAAAAGACCTTACTGACAACGTATGGCCCTTCGTAGTTGGGGGTCCACTTGCCCCTGTGATCTGCTTGCGGCGGGAGAATCCTTTTCAGCACAAGGTCGCCCGTCTGAAAGCTTCGCGGAAGTATCTTCTTGTCGTACGCTTTCTTCATTCGTCTTTGGTACAAACGACCGTATGCCAGAGAAGCTAGCCTCTTCTCATCCATCAAACTCAGTTGGTTCAACCTATTCGTTACCCATTCTGCCTCGTCCAGCTGAACGTCTCGCAATACCCTCAGAGAAGGGATCTCAACTTCCAATGGTAGTACCGCTTCCATTCCGTATACCAACGAGAATGGAGTTGCCCCGGTTGATGTGCGTACCGTCGTACGATAACCGTGCAAAGCGAAAGGTAGCATTTCATGCCAATCTTTATAAGTCACCACCATTTTCTGGACGATCTTCTTGATATTCTTATTGGCCGCTTCGACAGCGCCATTCATCTTGGGTCGGTAAGGGGAGGAGTTGTGATGTTCGATCTTGAAATTCTGACAGAGCTCCTTCATCATTTTGTTGTTCAGATTAGAACCGTTATCCGTGATTATCCGCTCGGGGATTCCGTATCGGCAAATGATATCTCTCTTGATGAATCTAGCCACCACTTGCTTCGTTACATTTGCGTAAGACGCCGCTTCCACCCACTTGGTGAAATAATCGATTGCTACTAGGATGAACCGATGCCCGTTAGAAGCCGTCGGCTCGATCTTTCCAATCATATCGATTCCCCACATCGAGAATGGCCATGGAGATGACATCACATTCAGAGGACTCGGAGGCACATGTATTTTGTCAGCATAAATTTGGCACTTGTGGCACTTCCTCGCGAACTTGAAACAATCAGTTTCCATCGTCAGCCAAAAGTAACCTGCCCTCAGCAGTTTTCTCGTCATAGCATGCCCACCAGCATGCGTACCAAAGGCACCTTCGTGAATTTCCTCCATAAGAAGCTTTGCCTCTTTCTCGTCTACACAACGCAACAACACCAAGTCGTGGTTTCTTCTGTATAAGACGCCATCCGGGTTCAAATAGAAATTACCCGCTAATCTCCTGAGAGTCTTCTGATCTTGACTGGATGCCCCAGCCGGATACTCCTTATTCTTCAGGAAATTAAGGATATCAAAATACCACGGTTTGCCATCAGACGCTTCATCAATAGCAAATACATAAGCTGGCCTGTCCAACCGAGAGATAGTGATTTGGGGAGCTTCGTTCCAGAAATTGACCTTGTACATGGAAGACAAGGTGGCAAGGGCGTCAGCCATTTGATTTTCTGCCCGCGGCACATGATGCAATTCAACTTTGTCGAAGAAAGGCAACAATCTCCTTGCATAATTCATGTAATGTATCAAATTGGGCTGACGTGTCTCCCATTCCCCTTTGATCTGATTCACTACCAGAGCTGAGTCTCCGTATACGTCTAAATGTTTGATTCGCAAATCAATGGCTTCTTCAAGCCCCATTATACAAGCTTCGTATTCGGCCTCATTGTTGGTAACGGCAAAGGTCAATCGGGCAGTAAACGGGATGTGCGACCCGTGCGGCGTAGTGATAATTGCCCCTATTCCGCTACCGTAAGCATTCACAGCTCCGTCAAATATCATCTGCCATTTGGCCCCCGGCTCTGGTCCTTCGTCTGGTAACGGCTCTTCGCAATCCTTCATCTTGAGATACATGATATCCTCGTCAGGAAAGTCAAATCTCATTGATTGATACTCTTCAATAGGCTGCTCCGCCAGATATTCAGACAACACACTCCCCTTTATTGCCTTTTGCGAGACGTATTGAATATCATATTCAGTCAAGATCATCTGCCACCTGGCAATTCTACCTGACAACGCCTGCTTTTCGAATATATATTTGATTGGATCCATCTTCGAGATGAGCATGGTTGTATGATTCAGCATGTACTGCCTCAAACGCTTGGCGGCCCAGGCTAGCGCGCAACAAGTTTTCTCCAGCATTGAGTATCGAGATTCACAGTCCGTAAATTTCTTACTCAAATAGTAAATTGCATGCTCTTTTCTCCCCGTCTCGTCGTGTTGACCGAGAACGCAACCCATGCTTCCCTCAAGAACCGTCAAATACATTATCAAGGGTCTCCCTGCCACCGGGGGTATCAAAATAGGAGGCTCCTGCAGATACTTCTTTATTTTATCGAACGCCTTTTGACAATTATCGTTCCACGTTATAGCTTGATCTTTCTTCAACAGCTTGAATAATGGTTCACACGTGGCAGTTAGATGAGATATGAACCGAGCAATGTAGTTCAATCTCCCTAAAAACCCGCGCACCTCTTTCTCTGTTTTAGGCGTCGGCATTTCTTGAATCGCTTTTATTTTAGCAGGATCGACCTCTATTCCTCTTTCGCTTACTATGAACCCCAGGAGCTTACCCGATCTCACCCCGAAGGTGCATTTGTTAGGGTTCAGCCTCAGCCTGAACTTCCTAAGCCTTTTAAACAACTTCAACAGATTCACCAGATGCTCTTCCTCTGTCTGGGATTTAGCGATCATATCGTCAACATAAACTTCGATCTCTTTATGCATCATGTCATGAAAGAGAGTCGTCATCGCACGCTGATATGTTGCCCCAGCATTTTTCAAACCAAAGGGCATCACTTTGTAGCAAAATGTTCCCCAAGGCGTTATGAAAGTAGTCTTCTCCATATCCTCTGGCGCCATTTTAATTTGATTATAGCCTGAAAAGCCATCCATGAAGGAGAATACAGAGTATTGAGCGGTATTATCAACTAATACGTCAATATGAGGAAGTGGAAAATCGTCTTTTGGGCTTGCTTTATTCAAATCTCTATAATCCACGCACATTCGAACCTTGCCATCTTTCTTTGGCACTGGCACGATGTTAGCAACCCATGAGGGATACTTCGTCACAGCCAGGAACCCAGCGTCCCACTGTTTCTGAACCTCCTCTTTGATCTTCATTGCCATATCTGGGCGAGTTCTGCGAAGTTTTTGTTTGACAGGCGGGCAGTCTTCTTTCAGTGGCAGACGATGCACAACCATATCTGTATCGAGCCCTGGCATATCTTGATACGACCAAGCGAATACATCATTATACTCTCGGAGCATTTCAACCAGTTTTCGCTTGATATCACTCTGCAGTGCGGCTCCGATACGAATATTTTTCTCAACCCCTTCCGACCCCAAATTGATAATTTCGATAACCTCGTCGTGAGGCAGAATGGCTCTTTCCTCTTGCTTCACCAACCAAGACAGTTCTTCAGGAACGTCGCTATCTTCGACAACCTCTTCTTCGGTCTGGAATACCGGGTGCTCGAAGTCGGGACGAGTCATAGGTGGTTCAAGGATGTCATCTGAAAATGTTATCCTGCAAAAGAAAGGGTTAAGTGCTTCAAAATGCGTATAAAGCGGATAACCACGTTGCCAGTTTATTGAAAAATACAAAACAAGAAAGACAGGGATTACAGTATTTACACATGAAAAAAACGCCATTTATTTAATGATTAACGAAGCAATGTTTATAACAACACAGCCCTAAGCAAATCCCGATGCCCCGGGCAAGACATCAGATTATTCAACAATTAATAAAGCAAAGCATTACTGTTTAAAAGTCACAGGAACAAGCTCCTGAATAGACCAGTTGCACAGTCCTTGTCCTGGCGTGCTTGGCTGAATCCAGGCATCCATATCACAGTCGCTGTCCCCTTCATCGGACTCCGAAGCAGCATTGACAGATTCATGGCATACTCCACTGGCAGAGATGGTGATTGACTTTCTGAAATGAGGGGCCCCCACAGAAGGAGTTGATGACGACGGTCGGTACCCCAGTCCGAACCGGTCCATTTTTACAGGAATGTCCAATACTTTGCCCCAGCCCGTGGCTTCTCCTGCCTTCACTAGCGCTTGAGCTTCTTTATACGATGAAACAGCTATCTCTGGCATTTTGCTTGGCCCGGGACTCTTGTCCTTTATGCGCAAACCTTCGAATGCCTGGCATGGCGTCTCGTGGATCTCCCCGTCGACTTCCACATATTTAAACGAAGATAGATGGCTGACCAGGATGTCTTCTTCTCCGCACACGGTGACTACACTGTCTCCGACCATATACTTTAACTTCTGATGCAGGGTTGACGTGACTGCCCCTGCCCCGTGAATCCAAGGTCTTCCCAGCAAGCAGCTATACGCAGGCTGTATATCCATGATATAAAACTCCGTCGCAAACACTTCCGGCCCTACTTGCAGAGGCAAGGTAATTGATCCGAAGACTGTTCTCCGCGTGCCGTCAAACGCTCTGACTACCAAATCACTTGGTGTGCACAAAATCCCTCGAACATCCAGCTTCATCATAGCCTTCTTAGGCAGCACGTTCAAAGACGACCCGGTGTCAACCAATACGTGCGACATTGTCGACCCTCTGCACTCAACAGATACATGTAATGCCATATTATGATCCCTTCCTTTCGGAGTCAAGTCGAAATCAGTAAAGCCCAGACTGTGGCCTGCATTTACATGTGCCAATACCCCTTCTAGCTGGTTTACGGAGACATCCTGTGGTACAAAAGAAGTGTCCAGGACTTTCAGCAAAGCATTTCGGTGAGCCTCTGAACACAACAGCAATGACAGAATAGATATTTTGGACGGCGTTTGCTGCAGATGCTCCACGATTTTATAATCGCTCTTCCGAATTAAGCGCATGAATTCTTCGACATCCTTAGATGCTGCTTCTTTTCCATTTGCTTGTACCGGAACATTCTCAACCGCTTTCCCCTTTCCTTTCGCTAGCCTTTCGGCCTCTACTTCAGGAGATATAAAGATCCTGCCGCTCCTCGTCATGCCTCCTGAGCCCACAACATTATCCACAATCTCCGCTGACTGCTTGTTAACATCGATTTTAATCCCGTCACAATACACCTCTAGCCCATATGACCATGGGACTGCTTTCGTGTTCTCATACGGGATTGGCCCGGCTTTAGTTATGGTAATCGGTGGTCGCTGAGCTGGTGCTGAAATGGTGACCGTCTTCCGCGGAATTGTCACTGTGGCAACATCACTCCGATTATCCACTACTGCCCCTGCCGGTTCATCAGTTGCTGTTCTATCAAACTGCAATATACCTTCATCAATCAAGGCCTGAATGCCTTTCTTCAAATCCTCACACCCCCCAGACAGGGCCCAACAGTCTAAACAGTACTCATTACACCCCGGGTAAACACCTCCTTGCAACAGTCGACTCTTTATTTCGCTCAGCGGCGTCTTTAAATCCTCAACATTCATAATCAGATTCAGACCTTCCTCGGTTAGAACAGCGTCCGCCCCATGATTAGGCATGGGTTTCTGGACTATATTCGCACCGGTCGTTCCGAAGTTGATAGACTTGTTGTCCAAGAGATCCTGCACAACGTGCTTAAAAGCATGACAACCTTCTATATCATGGCCCGGGGCCCCAGAATGAAACTCACAGCGTCTATTTGCATCATAGCCGAACGGGGGAGTTCCCGTTATCGGTGCCAAGGTTCTTTTCTCTACCAGATTCAATCCCAACAATGTCTGTAATAAATCAGCATAGTTAGAGGGAGGCTTCTCGAACACCCTTCTCGGCTTACCACCCTGGAATTTTCTCTGAGCTTGCTGTGCCCCCTGCTGAGGCTGCTGCTGCTGTGGCATTGGTTGCTGCTGAACCTGTTGTTGTTGCTGAATTGGTTGTTGCTGATAAGGGATAGTAACACTCGACACTTGCTGCGGCTGACGATATTGATTTCTTCCCCTGCCTCGGCCTCGGCCTCGGCCTCCAAATACCGCGCTAGCTTCGCCCTGACGGCGCCCACCATAAGCTTTCCTATTACTGCCAGATGCAGTTGATTCATCGACTTGGAACTTTCCTTGCTTAATGTTCCGCTCAATCTTTTCACCCATCAGAATCAGGTCTGAAAAACTGGCCAGAGAAGTATGAAACAGCATATCATGAAACAGCCCGGTGAATGTACCGACAAACATGTCATTCATTTCTTTATCTTCCACAGGGGGACGGACCCTGGCAGCCATATCGCGCCACCTTTGCGCGTATTCTTTAAAACTCTCCCCCTTCTTCTGCGACAGCCCGGCCAACTGGACCCGATTGGGTGCCAGGTCACTGTTATACTTGTAATGGGCTACGAACGCCTCCGCCAATTGCTTCCAAGTCTTGATGTCAGTGGGCTCCAACCCCATGTACCACTCTAGGGAAGGACCCGATAGACTATCCTGAAAGAAATGCATGAGCATTCTTTCGTCAGTGGAGTATGCAGACATCTTTCTGTAATAAGCTCGTACATGCACTTTCGGGCATGTGTCTCCTTTGTACTTATCGAACGCAGGCGCTTTGAACTTGATTGGCACCCTCAGCCCAGGTACCAAGCCCATTGTTGCCATGTCCAATCCTACAGCACTCTGATTCAAGACTCCCTTCATTTGCTCTTCCAGCATTCTAATCTTTTGAGAATCATCCATCGGCCCTTCAAAAACCCCTCCAGAGAAGGCGTCCTCCTGTTGATCCTCTTGCCACATACCGTTTCCAGCCCTGTATCCATCATATGCATTATTACGTCCAGCTCTGACCTGATTCATCCCCGGAACTCGGCCTCTGTTGCCATACCCTTGAACACCTCCAGCAGGACCTCCAGCCATAAATCCAGTACCGTTTCCGTTTCCAAAACCTCCGTAGCCCTGATTGACCATACCATAACCATCTTGCCCAAAGCCTTGAGCATTAAAGCCATACTTGCCAGTGTTGTCGAATCCCTGATCGTTGAATCCGAACCCAGCGTTGACAAAGCCATTGCCTCCGAGATTATCTCCCACATTGACATCACCCAGCCCAGCGTTGTGGACAGCAGTATCATTTCCAACTCCGACGTTACCATTCACAGCAGCGGTAGCGTTGTTGACGTTAGCAGCGGGTATATTGACGACAGGCGGAGCCACCGGCGTGGGAGTGCCGTCTCCATGAGCAGTATCAACCCGGACAGACTGATGATCTTCGTTACCATGACCAGCGTTGCGAGCCAATAGAGGCTGGACCATGGCCTGCAAGTTCTCTTGCCCTTTTGCTATAGCTTCCATGGTTTGCATGAAGAGGGCGAGCTTCTCGCGTACATCCTGCATCTCGTTCTGAATCTGGTCCATGACTTTCCGACAGTTGGATCGCGTAGAATAGCGGTGCGGATGTTGATCTGGAATCCTGTTAAGTACCTGATACAGAGCAGGAGATAAGACACCATTCAAAGATTACCTGTTATGCAACATGAATATGAATGCAATGCAATGTGCCTGTGCATTAGGGAAGTTCATTCCCCCAGTTCTAGTGCGAGGGTGCCGGTGCAGTGACAGTGCTGACAATAAGAATATCGGAGTTGAATCATAGAAAGCCTCGTATATATCAGAGAGAATCAATAAGCCCAGGGTACAATATCACTGAGAGTACAAAGATAGCATGACCTCAACCAACAATCCTGGTGATGGTCAGCACTATGCAAATAAAGCATACAAATAATGGAATGATCAAATCCTCCCAAAAGTCTGGTACTCCTCTATCAGCTTCTTGGTCTCCGGATGGCTTGGTCGATCAAGCAGCCCTTCAACAAGCTGGTTTCTCTTCTTAAGAACACGGCGTACGTCTTCAGCAGTTTCTTCCCACGTTGCTTCTCCGAAGCAATCTTCTAGCTTTCGCTTCTGAGACACTGCTTCATCTCTGGATTTGATTGCCTTGTTCAGTGCATGCTGGACACTATACCGGTTCATCACTTCCTCCTCACACTTCTTGATGCTAGACTTCAACTTCTCCTCGAGGTCGGAAATTTGCTGCTTCAGCTTATCTTCCCTCTTCTTGTTGTTGGTGAGTGTAGCATTCCAAGTCTTATTGCAAGAAGATATCTCTCGGTGTGCTGCGTCGAGCGCCTTCTTTTTGGCTTCCAGCATGTCATGGGAACTTCTAAACTCTTGCCCCAGACGTTCGCGCTTCTTCTTTTCCTCGGTCAATTCAGATCCTAACCTGTTTACCAGCTCAATCTGTTGGTGGAAAGCATATACGGCCTTGTTCTTCTCGCTGCGCGCCTGGGCTAGCTCTTGCTCTAACCCTTCATTAATCTTCATCAAAGCTTCTTTCTCCTTCACAACCTGTTCATAGACTTCTCTAGAAACAGTAATCGGCTCTTCTACCGGAATAGGATCAAGAATTGGTGCATCTGGAAACGGCATCTTCAACTGACTAGCCCTCTCCTGAATCCAAGCTCTATAGGGTGCATAGGCCTGACAGTCATTCTTTCCTAACAACGGCTTCCCTTTGCGGTTAATACGCGTCCAGGCACGTCGCAACTTGGCTAATAACTCCCCCTTCACGTCACCGGTGAAGTACAGAGATTCCTGTACTTCTTCCTCTTGAGGTGGATTCTTCAGCGCATATCCGAACTGGCGAATGAATAGAGAAGGGTTGTAATTGATACACCCTTTTCTTCCTATCAATGGCACATTAGGGTACCCAGCACAGCTAAAGATGAGCTCAGATCCCAACAGGTCTCTATCAAACCACTCCATATCCTCCGACGATAGCCTCATCAAGCGTTCTGGCCAACCAACTGGAATTGTAGTCTCTGCAGCAGATCCTCTCTTAGGAAGATGACTCTCAAACCACATACTCAATAAGGGCACACACAGATGAACATTCTTCCCTCTTCCCTTCTCATTCTTGTAATGCAGTGAGTGGTAGAGATCCCCGAGTAAAGTAGGTACAGGGTTACCAGCAGCAAACAAGTAGAAAGCATCGAAGTCCACAAAATCCGGTATATTGGGGAACAGTACTATGCCATAAATGCACAAAGCCAACACAGCATTGAAAGCAACCCAACACCCATTCTTGGCGTACTCTTGGGCTTTACCCACTAAGAACTGAAATGAGAATCCTGGAACTCCACGGGAAACAGTAGTCACAAGTTCAGAAGCATCAACATGCAAGGCTTTTGCCAATTCCTCCGGCTTGGGCTTGGCATCATAATGAATGAATGGAACCTGGTTCTGCACAGGCAGCTCAACATACTCAGCGTACTCCTCCAGAGTTGGTCCCATAATAAAGTCAGAGAACGTGAAACACCTCAAAGCAGGGTCGTAGAATTGCATCAAAGCATACAGCCCATCTAACTCTACCTCTGTAGGTTTGCACACCAATCTCAGTAATCTACCATAACTCATCCGGAAACTCCTACGAACACCCTCATCAGCAAGAGAGATCAACCCCGGTAAAGGAACAATATCAGGCGTAGGCAATTTGTAAGCAACCGTTCTCCGTAGGCTAGTCATGATCAAACACTCAGAAGTCTGGGCACTAGAACTAGGGAAATGCAAATGCACCTGCAGCACAGACATACGTTAGTGAAATGCAAATGATAATGGATATGCAAGGATGCAATGCAAGTAACATTCAACAGGGACCAAAGCTGCAGCTGAATAGCCTAAACCCAATCAAGAAAGGTCTCAGATAGACCATCCAGAAGTCACCAAACCCTGGTCTCAGATAGACCTAAAATAAAACTCCAACACTGGTCTCTGACAGACCTCAAACCATAACTCCAACTGGTCTCTGATAGACCTCAAATCACCTCCATAATTGGTCTCTGACAGACCTCATGACTCTCCAACTGGTCTTTGACAGACCTCAGAACACATCTCCAAATGGTCTCTGACAGACCTCATAACTCTCCATAAATAACCAGGATCTCTGATCAAGAAATAACCGGTAGTCTGGAGGTCTAGTTACCTGCATAACCCTGAATCCCCTCACAGGTGGGTGGCCCTATAACTGGCACAAGGTACGGCATCCTATGCGGTCGTCGGCGTCACAGACTTTCAGGGTTGATGATACGATTCCCAGAAGGAGTGGCATCATCAAATCCTGAAGAGGCCTCACTCAGCCAACTTCCAAATGATCGGTCCCCAGAGTCGACAATCCAACTAACCAGCAACCCACGCCAACCAAAGGAAGGGGCAGGAGGCCAACCAGAGGAACCTCGTCTGAGTGTAGATTTCATGGGACACCAAAGCAAGCAAAGCAAGCGGGCGCCCACTAATTTCTACTCTAATTCTAGGTGCACTCAAGCCCAGGTCCGGCTTATCTCTCAATATCAGAACACCCGTCACACCCCAGATACAGCAATAATAATCCATATACAAAGCTGAAAAATACAAGGTTAGAAATATAAAATAACTCCATACAAAATCCTCGACGGGAAAGCAAGCGTTAGGATTGACTCTCTTAAGGGACGTTGGATCCCAAATGCATAAGAACCATCGCAGTCCTTAGCAGCCAGGGGACGTTGGATCCCCAGCAGAGTCGCCAGCTGTCGCTACTGCGAAAATCGGCGCCGGCTGAACAGAAGAGTCGCCACCGTGCGTTATTTATCCCACGGGAGGGAAAGGAAACGCTCAGAGTAAACCTCGCACAACACGGGAAAGGTATGGTCATCGCAACCAAAACCTGGGTTCGGGAGTCGGTTACGCAAGGGGAAGGTATTAGCACCCCTCACGTCCGTCGTACTCGACGGGATCCACGCTTGTTTTCGGGTATGGATTGTTATTCTATCTACTCTATAGGTCACGGGTTAAAATGAAAATGAAAACGACTCGGCAAAGTATCACACTTTATGCCTACGTATTCCCGTCTGGAACGAGAAATCAGAGTCAACGTAGTTCGCCTACCTACGGGAAAGGAGGGGAAGGTTGCTCGCTAGGATATCGCATCCTATGCCTACGTACTTTCATACAGCATGAAAGATCAGAGCAAACGTAGTTCGGGCTACGGAAGACACAGATTTGTCTTAATTGTTTTTATTCCTTCTGAAAAAGGTTTTCTGATTAACAGTCCAAGCGGACAAAAATGACGTTTTGATGAGTTCACATTCTTTTACGGAAGAAGTGTCTTTTATTGGGTTTGAAATCTTTATGTGTTTTTCTGTTTGTTTTGAGAAAGAAAGAGACAGAACTCTAACCTACGGTTGCGAAGGGAAACAAACTAACCTAATGTTATCATGCATGGGTTAAGACCTAGTGTCTATCGTGCTCCTCTCTTGCACAGAGAGAAACAGAGATCCTACGGGATAGGCAGAAACAGAAATAATAACAGATATATACAGTAAAACAATAAAATGCATGGATGCAACAGCACAAGCGAGGCAAGGGAGTACCACTCAACCTCGAACCTAGAAAACAATAGGCGAAAGTGAACAGGCTTCACTTCCAACCCAACAGGGTAAACAGCAAACAATACAGTTCGGAAAACCAATCAATACATCAAGAAATGAAATACAACAGCAAAAGAAACAGCATCAGCAGCTCTGAATCAACATCTGGCTTCAAGCAACCTCCAATCATTCACAGGCTTCAACAAGCATCAATCTCCATCTCCATGACCTTCAGGCAAGGGCTTTGATCATCAGTCTTCCATCTGCAATGGCTTTTCTTCAAGCTCAAACCTCCAGGATGAGGGATTAGTCACAAGAGTGAATTGGGTGTTAAGCAATCAGTTGACTACCAAGGGTGGTGAACAAACTGCTTCTAACACAAGAGACATTTTCTCTCAAGAGTTCTATCTCTTAGACACTGTCACCAAGCCTTCCAAGGGAAGGGGGTGAGTATCTTAGAGAGACTCTGAATCACAGAGAAGAATGGATGCAGACAAGGCAATCCATGTTTGAGAAACAAGATTTCTAATCTAGAGCTCTGCCTAGCTCCTAAACCCTAGTCTCCTCAGCAGCTGCTGGCAAGAAACTCCTCCCCAACTCTGACAGTTGATCTCCAATCTTTGAATCTCCAATGGCTTCATCTTCACAAATCTTCAGCTCTCCCAAATCCCCAGACAATCCCAATACCCAAGCAAGCAAGCAATAATCCCCAGAGGGCACACCACACCAGACAACAGATATACAGACAGTAATAATAGCAGTAGGGGAATCCTAACTGTTCTCTAAGGGATCTAATAACTACCCATAACCCATATAGTCCCATAACTAATCTATTTAAATCCTAAGTCCTAAGGGGAATGAAATCAAACTCCTAAGTTGTCACCTAAAACCCTAGTTTTGCTCATGATATTCAAGCATTTATTAATCACCTAAAATTAACCTCTAAAAATGGGAACTAAAATATTTCTACAAGTTGAATACCTCATCTAAACAATATAAAAATAATGACTAAAAAATATTAAAGCATGTGAGAGAACAAAAATCATTAAAATGATGCATGAAATGAACTATTTAATATGACATTTATTTAGAAAATATGTAAAAAATATGAAATAAAACTAAAAATGAAATTTTATTTTCCTATAATATTCTAGACATTTTAATGAAAATATTGTAAAAAGAATGGATTAAAATGCATTTTTTATGAATTATTTATGAATTAATGAAAATGGTAAAAATTAAAATGAATTAAAACAAATAAACCAAATAAAATGAGGGAGGGGGGTCAGAATAGTAACTACGCGCAGTTGATATCTGGATGGGCCACATAATGGGGGTGCAGATAGCGCCTTTTACTAAGGCCCAGAAAACACTCAGAATTAGTGAAACAAATAAAACACGCTGGGGGGTGAAGGAAGTAATAAAATCACGTTAGAAACTAGGAATTGGGCTCACACGGGGGTGGGGATAACAAAATCCAACTCAGGCCCGCCCGTTTCAATTAATGAAACGGTGCGTTTTGGCCAAGGCTCAATTCCCTCCAAACGCTCAGATTAAATGCTGGCCATTGGATCACTCTATCAGTCAAAGGTCCAACACAACATGAAGGGTCCAGATTATCTCTTCTTCCTCCATTCAACTGAACCTAGGGTTTCAATTCACCATGGATCCATGCACGAGCAAGCTTTACACCCTTCTGTTCTCATCCTACGCGCCATGAATCCTCATGCTGTGAACATGAAATCTACTCCCCAGCTCTCCCTCTACAATCCTAGGGCATCAATTCATCTTGAAACTCACCACAACACCAAATTCGATCGAAGCAACATCTGGCCACCATTGAAATGCACTGATACGAACCTTCACCATTCTTCTCCAAACTTAACCTAAACTAATCTACACATAATGGAGGTTAATCTGATGAATCAAACTAACATTCTAACGCCTTAATCCAAGAGATATAAGCACTAACAGTTTGTTGCACCTGTCACTAACCATCACCAATCCTTTCCAAATTCATCTAACTTAATCTCCTAACCACCTAGATCAATTCTAAGCTAATATAATCATGCTAAACGAACTGAATTAAGCAAATCGAATGAAAACTTACCTGATGTAAAACCTTGAGAACAGCTATGGAAGATGTGGATCTGAAGCTTCTAAGTGTTGAATCTTGATCAATCCTTGATGAACTTGATTCTGTATGCAAGCTTTGGATGAGACTTGGCCAGAATTATGCTATCCAATGGAATTGGCAACTTTGATATTCTTGCAAAAAGCACTCGAAAATGGATGATAATCACTTGATCCTGGCTTCAATTATGATCTATGATGATGATGGAGTAAAATTGAATTGATTATGATGAAGATTGATGAAGAATTTGAGAGATTTGGAATGAAACTTTTATGAAAAAGTGTGAGAAATTTGTGGAATTCTTGGTGCAAATGAGGCCAACCCTTGCCAAATTCTCCTTTCATGAATATATAGACCCCAATGGTACATTCTAGATCCATCTTGCACATTCCCTTGTTTTCAAACTTTGGCTCATTTTGATTATGTTTCTTCAATTACAAGTAACCATGGATAACTTCATTTTTTCCTTCTAAACTCAAAAAAGTGCTTGAACCATTGTTCTTAGAATTGTTTTTCCATTCAAAATCATATATTGGAAGTCTCCATTTGGACTTGTAAATCTCCCAAACCATTTTTCACTTTGAAATTATTCACTTTATAAGCCTTTTTAGTTCATATTTTGACCAATTATGTAACCCCATGCTATGAGCTTCTCCAATAACTTGTGACCTTCTTTCTAGACTTAAAATCCCATTTGGAGTAAGTTTGATGTTGTAAGTTTTTCCATTTGAGGCCTCCTTGTATGAGTTTTGGACATAGGTTAAAATGACCTGTAATTCACAAATGCCCAAAATACCCTTTGCTTGCCAAGACCATAAGTTGAGTTCTCCACATCATATGAAGGCATGCCATACCATTCTAGAAAGCTAAGACAATGAGGAACAATTCTTATGTTGACCAAGAATTCATTTGAAATCTCCTTGAGGGGCAAAATTAGCTTGGAAGTCAAGTCACTTTCACAGACAAAAATTCAGACACCCCAGATGACCTGTAACTTGCAAGGACCATAACTTGAGTTCTATAAATCTCCTTGAGGTCTTCCACCACTCAAATTAAAGGTCTTGAGATCCTCTACAAATTTCATGTTGGCCAAGAAGCCATTTGAATCTAGGATTTTGACTTATCTTGCTTGGAAATTTGACCTAAACTAGGGGATTTTACAGAGAAACCCTAATTTAGTAACTCCTCTTCTCCTTGATTTCTCTTGAATTCTCCTTGCCATATCTCCATATCCTTCTTTATATGTCCAATGTTGATCCCCACATCTCTCCAATAGACTTGAATGCCCTCTTAAGTCAGTCAATTGACCTAGGGTTGACCTAGGGTTGACCCAGATGAAACCCTAGTTGACTGTCTTCCACTATAGCTCTTGTGCTTTCATAAATGACTTGCTTTCTTCTCCAAATGACTTTATAAGTCTCTCAAGATGTCTAGATGCTCTCCATGCTTTCATTTCACAGCTCATAACCCTCTTGTTGATCCTCAGATACCCTCAGCTAGGAGATAGACTCAAGGCTTGATCTGCTGAACTCTTTGCTTTCAAATTCTTTCCTGATGACTTGAGTAGGATGGAATTAGGATAATAACCTCTTGCTAGGCCTCTAGAGATGAAAATAATGATTGGTCCCCTGTTGAATGACTTGCTATGCTTATGCTATGCAGATGGTTAGTCTATGTACATGACTCTATATGCAAATGCTAATGATAATGAAACATAAATCCAAGGAATAAGGTTGAGCAAATTTTAGGGTGCAACAGTATCAAGATCGGAGGTTCCTGTAGATACTGTTTTATCTTATCAAATTCCTTCTGGCAATCCTCGTTCCAGATAATCGCCTGATCTTTCTTTAGCAGTTTGAACATCGGTTCACACGTGGCCGTGAGCTGAGAGATAAACCTTGCAATGTAGTTTATTCTGCCCAGGAAACCACGAACTTCTTTTTCAGTTTTTGGCGCTGGCATTTCTTGTATTACTTTTATCTTCGCAGGATCAACCTCGATGCCTCTTTCGCTCACGATAAATCCCAGTAGTTTTCCAGACCGTACTCCGAAAGTACACTTGTTAGGATTCAGCCTCAACCTGAACTTCCTAAGCCTCTCAAAAAGCTTCAGCAAATTGACCACATGTCCCTCCTCCGTTTGGGACTTCGCAATCATGTCATCAACATAGACTTCAATCTCATGACGAATCATATCATGAAACAAAGTAACCATTACTCGTTGGTAAGTGGCCCCTGGGTTCTTCAGACCGAAAGGCATTACCTTGTAGAAAAACATTCCCCAAGGTGTAATAAACGTAGTTTTCTCCATGTCCTCCGGTGCCATCTTGATCTGATTGTAACCGGAGAAGCCATCCATGAACGAAAATACGGAGAACTGAGCTGTATTGTCGACTAACACATCAATATGAGGGAGCGGGAAATCATCCTTAGGGCTCGCCCTATTCAAATCCCGATAATCGACGCACATTCGCACCTTACCGTCCTTCTTTGGTACAGGTACTATGTTGGCGACCCACGGAGGGTAAGTAGTGACCGCTAAGAAGCCAACATCAAGCTGCTTCTGCACTTCTTCTTTGATCTTAAAGGCCATATCTGGTCGCGTCCTCCTAAGCTTCTGCTTAACGGGAGGACAATCTTCTCGCAGCGGCAAGTGATGGACCAGGATGTCAGTGTCAAGTCCGGGCATATCTTCGTATGACCAAGCAAAGATGTCACTATACTCTCTCAGCATCTCAACCAATCTCTGCTTGACATCATTCTACAATGCCGTCCCTATCCTGACGTTCCTGACCAGTTCTTCAGAACCTAGATTCACAATCTCAATCTCTTCCTCGTGAGGCAGAATAACTTTCTCTTCTTGTTTCAACAAGCGGGCCAACTCTTCGGGAAGGTCTCCGTCTTCATCAATTTCTTCTTCGGCTTGATAGATCGGACAGTCAAAGTCGAAGTGAGTCGTAGAAGGCCCAGAGTCGATGTCATCTGCTATGCGGATCCTGCAATAACAAGGGTTAAGCTTAAGACAAGGATATGCAAGTTAGCACAAACCCTATTGTCGTTTTATTATTTTTCAAAACAAACATAAAACAGGAATAACAGAGATCACAACATTTGAATACGAAGAAAAACGCCTTTTGATTTATTGGTAAAATGCATGTACATAATCAAACAAGGCCCTGACAATAAAACCACTATGCCCCGGGTAGGACATAGGGTTGTACAACGATTGGAGAAAGTAAATCATTACTCTTTGTCTGTCACTTGGATGGTATCCCTGATGGACCAGTTGTTGAGGCTCTGGCCTAGTTTGCTTGGCTGGATCCAAGAGTCTAGGTCGTAATCGCTGTCTTCGCCGTCTTTAGACACTGCGTTGACACTTTCGAATATAACCCCGCCACTGGTAAACTGGATTGGCCCTTTACCTCGCGACGCACTGTGAGAAGAGGAGGCTTCAGCCGCAGGAGAGTATCCTAACCCAAACTTGTCCTGTTTGTTAGGTATTTCTAGCACTTGCCCCCAGCCTGGGGTAGATCCGGCTTGAACAACGGCCCGGGCTTCCTTGAAGGAAGAGAGAGTCATCTCTAGTTTCTCAATCATTACAGGAGTCATGTCCTTGACCTTAACAGCTTCGAACGCCTGACATAGGGTTTCATGGATTTCCCCATCCATCTCAACATATTTGAAGGAGGACAAATGGCTCACCATTATATCTTCCTCGCCACAAACAGTTACGATGCTGCCTTCGACAGCATACTTGAGTTTCTGGTGCAACATGGAGGTCACGGCACCAGCAGAATGGATCCATGGCCGGCCTAAGAGACAGCTGTAGGCAGGCATGATGTCCATAATGTAAAAGACTGCGTTGAAAGTTTCCAGCCCGACTTGGATTGGCAATGTTACCTCTCCAAAGACATGACGCTTAGTTCCATCGAATGCCTTCACAAACAGATCACTGGGTGTGCAAATCAATCCCCGAGTATCTAACTTCATCAATGCTTTCTTCGGAAGAACATTGAGCGATGACCCAGTGTCCACCAACACATGAGCCATAATTGTTCCCCTACACTCTATCGAGATGTGCAGGACGCTATTGTGGTTTCTTCCCTTCGGCGTCAGCTCCAGGTCAGTGAACCCTAACCCGTTTCCAGCATTCACGTGGGCTACTACCCCTTCCAACTGGTTGACCGAGATTTCCTGCGGTACATACGTGGCATTCAAAAGCCTTAACAGCGCGTTGCGATGTGACTCCAAACACAGCAACAAATTCAGGATGGAAATTTTTGAGGGTGTTTGATGGAGGTGATCCACGATCTTGTAGTCACTCTTCTTGATCAACCTCATGAACTCTTCAGCGTCCTTCACAAGTAAGTCCTTCTCTACCCCACGAGGGGTTTCCTTAACGACTTTACTCTTTCCCTTATCAGTTTCCTCAGCTTTGTCTGCTTTGTCCGCCACAATCTCAGGTGGAGCAAATACTCTTCCGCTGCTCGTGATTCCGCCAATTCCCACTAGGTTATCCACAGACTGCCCAGATGGTTCCAGCTCTAACTTCTGTCCATTACAGTAGACGTCTGCCCCATAATGCCATGGGACAGCATTGGTGCTTTCGAAAGGTATCGGCCCAGCTTTGGTGATGGTAATTATGGGCGGCCTGGGTGCAGAAATGGTTATCGTTTGGCGAGGGATGGTGATGGTGGCAACCTCATCATCTTGCTTCAGCATTACCTCTCCAGATCCACATTCGGCCATTCGGCTAAACTGCAAGATTCCTTCGGTCATCAGACTCTGAATCCCCTCCGTCAACTGTTTGCATCCATCAGGACGAGTCGCACAGCCCATACATAGTTCTCCACAGCCCGGAAAGAAGCCTCTCTTTATCAGCTTGGCTTTAACGAAGCTAAGCGGTGTCTTTAGATCCTTGACATCGGTCAACAAATCCAAGTTCTCGTCTTCAATAATGGCATTTACCCCACCTGCCCTATGATTCGGCATAGGGTTCTTCGTGACATTCGACACATTATCTGAGAAATTGATGATCTTAGCATCCACCATCTCTTGCACCTTGTGCTTGAAGGCTTTGCAGTTTTCTATCGTGTGGCCGGGTGCCCCTGAGTGAAAATCACATGTTGCATTTGCATCATAACCCTGCGGAGGTGCCCCTGTCAAGGGAGCCAGGGTTCTCTTCTGGACTAGCTGTAACTGAAGCAGAGTTTGTAATAGCTGAGCATAAGACATGGGCGGTGTCTCAAGGTGACGGCTCGACAGAGGTGCCTTATTCTGATACTTTCTGTACCCTTACTGATTTAGCTGCTGCTGCTGCGACTGGGGTTGTTGGATAGCAGGGATGGTTATGCTAGCCACCTGCTGGCGCGGGCCTTTACCTTTCCTGCGAGCGTTGGACACGGCGCGCGTCTCCCCTTCACGCCTTTTACTACCATATGGTTTCTTTCCTCCTCCAGTTGAGGATAGATCAACACCTTGAATTTTCCCCAGTTTGATCCCATTTTCAACGTGCTCGCCAGTAATGATGAGATCTGAGAAACTTCCTGACATACCGCTGACTTGTTTCTCGTAATAAATCCCTGGGAGGGTGGCTACAAACATCTCAACAAGCTCCCGTTCAACCATCGGCGGTTGAACTCTAGCTGCTAATTCACGCCACCGCTGGGCGTATTCTTTGAACCCTTCATTGTTCCTCTGCGACAAGTTCTGCAGTTGAACCCGGTTCGGAGCCAAGTCACTGTTATACTGATAATGGTGCACGAATGCCTCAGCAAGTTCCTTCCACATGCGCACACTGGTAGGTTCCAAACTCATGTACCATTCCAAGGATGGCCCGGACAAGCTATCCTGAAAGAAGTGCATCAGCAACTTCTCGTCTTCAGAGTGAGCGGACATCTTTCGGTAGTATGACCTTAAGTGGACACGAGGGCAAGTGGTGCCCTTATATTTCTCAAAGTCGGGCACCTTGAATTTGGGAGGCACCTTGAAATCAGAAATCAATCCCAATTTAGTCATGTCGACCCCCATAGTGTTCAGGTTCTCGAAATTCCTCATTTTGTCCTCGATTGCCTTAAACCTCAGACGTGCTTCAGCAGTCAGCTCTCCTTCAGCACTCCTTTGTGAGAACAAATCTTCTTGACAATCCTCTAGCCATGGCTGAGGCCCATACAGATTTCCAGCACCTGTGTTGCCGTTGCCCATTCCAGCATTGCCATTAGCTTCAAAGTTTCTATTACCGAAGCCAGTCGTATTACCATTGAGCCCTATCTTAGTGATCACATTGTCGTTACCACTTCCATTCCCCCCGGTCATGGGGATGCCATTCTGAGGAGTTTCAACAGGTGGAGGGGTTGGAATGCTCCCTCCATGAAGTATACCATTGCTGTCAACCCTTGAGATCAGAGGCTGGACCAATGTTCTGAGCTGGTCTTGGCCGTTGGTGACCACTTGCATGAGCTCCATGAATCGGTCCATCCTCTCCCGGAGTTCCTGAACGTCAGTTTGCACTTGTTCCATTGCTCTAGCTTGATTTGCTCTGGTCGGATAGCGGTGGATTGGCCTTTGATCAATCCTGGAACAACCTGTATACACAAAGGGTTAGAAAAAACGACAAAGTGCTCGTTATGAAAATGCTTCATGCAAATGCAAAAGTGTGTCTGTGCCTTGGGGAGATCCCCCCCGATCCTAGCTTCCGAGACAAATAAAGTATATGATCCAATCATGGAAAAGAAATCCTGATATATTCATCTGAACAGCCCGCTTGGGTAGCATACAACTGTAATCACATACAACTGAAGCAATAAGGCATGACCCCAACCAACAGACCTGGCGGTGATCAACATATCAATGCATAAAAATGTACAAAGAAAGATACAAAAGATCAGGCGCGGCCACGGGCACGAAAATCTTCTATCAACTTCTTTGTAGTGGAGTGATCTGACTGAGTAAGCAAACCCTGGGTCAGCAGGTCCTTCTGACTGATGGACTTTGGGAGGTTCTCGGCAATGCTCCTAGAAATACCTTCTTCAGGATGGTTCTCGACTCTTCTTCTCTTAGCATCAGCCCGGAGTTGAGAATCTTACAGAATCGCCTCGGCTTCAGTCAATCTATACTAGACGTCATGTCGCAGGGAGGCTTCAGCCTCTATACTCTCGTTTTTCACCATAATTTGAGCTTCCAGCTCGGCTACTCGCTGTTTCAGCTTTTCTTCCCGTTCTTTGTACTTGGCTATGGTGCTACTCCAGACCCTCTCGTATTGGGTTAGCTTCCGGTACACTCTGTCCAGATCCTATTTCTTGGTTGTCAACACGCCATGCACTGACTTCAGATCCAACCCCAGACGTTCCTTAGCATTAGTTTCTGTGGTCAGGTTGGAGCCTAGACGGTTGATCATCTCAGTCTGCTTTTTGCAGGTATAAACGGCTTCACTTTTCTCTTTCCGAAGTTGAGCAATCTCTTTCTCCAACTCTTCGTTGGCCTTTTGTAGCTCTTCCTTCTCTCGGAGTACCTGGTTGAATTTCTGGATATCAACCGTAGTAGGTTCTTTGTACACGGGAGCACACAACGGTGCTACAGCAGGAAACGACATTAGAAACTTGACGGCTCTCTCTCAAACCCAAGTCACATACGGATCAAAGGCCCTGTTATTGCTTTTTCCTAGCAAGACTTTCCCCTTTCGGTGAATTTTGCTCCAAGCATTCTGTACCTTGCCCAAGGTGTCACCTTCAAGCAACCCCGTGAAATACAGAGATTCCCGTATTTCTTCCTCTTCAGGAGGACCTCGTAGCGCATACCCGAATTGTCATACTAGCAGAGATGGATTGTAGTTGATACACCCATTCCTTCCGACCAAGGGGACGTTTGGAAAGTCACAACATCTATGCACAATATCCTTGCCCAGCAGATCTCTATCAAACCAGATGATATCGTCAGCAGTCAAACCCATCAAACACGCAGACCAAGGCGAAGACTCAGCAGAATCAATAAATGGCCCTGACTTAGGAAGATGACTAGCAAACCATTTATACAGTAAAGGGGCACAACACGCCACGTTCTTCCCCTTTCTGTTCTCATTCTTGCTGTGAACTGAATGGTAGACGTCTCCAAGGAGAGTGGGCACTGGATTCCCGGAGGCAAATATGAGGCAAGCATCCATGCTTATGAAGTCTGGGTGACTTGGGAATAGCACGATCCCATAGATACAAAGGGCTAAGAAGGCATTGAACACATCCCAGCGACCCTTCTCTGCAAACTTCTGGGCTTTTTCCATCAGGAAAGACAAAGGGAAACCATGAACTCCGATCTTTCTGGATACCATCCCTTCTAATTCAGGCTCATCTACGTGAAGAGCGTCAGTCAACTTACTCAGTTTGGGTTCACCGTCAACACGGTAATAGGGCATTTGATTCATCAAAGGCACCCCCAACAGGTCAGAGTACTCTTCCAAGGCCGAAGCTAGGACGTAGTCTGGAAACACAAAGCATCTGAGCTGTGGGTCGTAAAACTGCAGCAGGGCGTAGAGGCCATTCAACTCGTATGTAGGAAGCTTATACACAATACCCAGAAGTCTCCCATAACTCTTTCTGAAACTCTCCATCACCATCTTATCTGCCAAAGAAATCAAAGCTCGTAACTCTCGGATGTCAGGTGTTGGTAGCTTGTAAGCCACAGTCTTCTTCAGAGATGCCATTTCTGCCATAAGGATCAAGATCACTAGAACCAGGGGAGAAATATGCACCTGCAACACAGACACACGTTAATGACATGCAAATGAGGATGCAAACAATGCAAAATGCAATCATGCAGCAGGAGATCAGGACAACTGTGCTGTTGAGGAGATGAAGATTCTGTATCAACAAAACCACAATACTGCTCTGTCAAGAACAACCATATTTCTGATGAGAAGAAACCCCTGATACCAGACCATAAATCTGCTCTGTCAAGAACACACATATCTGGTGATGAGAAGAAACCCCTGATATCAGACCATAACTCTGCTTTGTCAAGAACATACAAATCTGATGATGAGAACCTCTGATATCATACCGTAAGTCTGCTCTGTCAAGAACACACATATATCTGATGAGAAGAAACCCCGATACCAACAAAACTGATTTGCTGTCAAGAAAACCAGGTAGTCTGAAGGTTAAGGTTTCCTGCAATAACCCGACCCTGCTCGCAGGTATGGACCTAATCACGGAAAAGGTTCGACATCCTATGCGGTCATCAGCGTCACAGACTTTCAAGAAACGATGATATGATACCCAGAAGGTGTGGCATCATCATCTCTTGAAGCGGCCTCACTTAGCTGAATTCCAAATGATCGGTTCCCATAGTCGACAATCCTCAGATCCGACAACCCCTCGAGTCCAAAGGACCGATAGGAAGCCATCAAAGAGAACCTCGTCTGAGTGTGGGTTACATGGGAACAGCTGCAAGCAAAGCAAGCACGTCCTCCACTAACCCACTCTAATACTATGTAGCTCTCAATCCTGGGTCTGGCTTCTCACTCATCAGAATGCCCCCCACAACAATACAGATAATCATATCATACTGAAAAATAAAATGCGGGAAATAAAATGCGATAAATAAAACACAACCCAACAAGTAATCATACAAGCGCTAGGATTGACTCTCGCAGGGGACGTTGGATCCCCAAACTGACTCGCATAAGGGACGTTGGATCCCTAGGAAACTATGAATTCCCCAGCAGAGTCGCCAGTTGTCGCTACCACAAAAATAAGGTGCTGGCAAAACAAAAGAGTCGCCACCTTTCGTTATTTATCCCTCAGAACGGGAAAGGAAACGATTGGAAAAACCTGACGAAAAGGTATAAGACAAGGTCATCGCAACCATTGTCTGGGTTCGGGAGTCGGTTGCGCAAGGGGAAGGTATTAGCACCCCTCACGTCCATCGTACTCGATGGGATCCACGCTTGTTGTGTTTATCTGACGGGTTGGTTTAATCTATCTACCTATCAAGGTTGGCTTAAAAAGGAAAGAAAAATGACTCGGCAAAGTGTCACACTTTATGCCTACGTATTCTCATCAGAGAATGAGAAATCAGAGTCAACGTAGTTCGCCTAACTACGGAGTACGGGGAAGGTGGCTCGCCAATACGTCAGTATTGTGCCTACGTACTCTCAACAGGTATGAGTGATCAGAGTTTACGTAGTTCGGGATAACACGGATAAACGAGGTTTCAGATTCATCTGTTTTATCGAGTAGGGTTAACAAACAGTTCCAGCAGTTTGGTGTATGCAACTCGACCCTTGGAGACTTAGGTGTTACCGTTTGCGGTAGAACTGGGAGTTAACAACACTCTTTTCTTCAGAAAAGCTTCCTTTGAATTATGGGCCCACGGGGCAAAAAGGTTTGAAGTTTGTTTTCTGTCTTTTACGGAAGAACTGTTTTTTATGTTTGTCTGTAGTTCGTACAACACTAGAGACTATGACCTGGGAGCGAATGCGTCGCATATCATCCAAAGGACGTATACTAAACATTCTAGACGATTGAGAGGAGGCCGCTCAATTATCATTACCCAAGTAGCTTAAGGCTCGTAACGCGCTTATACTAACTTGCCTTTATTACATTTTTCTTGTTGTTTGAGATGAGAAGAGAGGGGAGACAACTACGGGGGGACTATCAAGTGTCGCTTCCGCGAAAATAAGGTGCCGGCAGAACAGAAGAGTCGCCACCTTTCGTTATTTATCCCTCAGAACGGGAAAGGAAACGATCGGAAAAACCTGACGAAAAGGGTAAGACAAGGTCATCGCAACCGTTGTCTGGGTTCGGGAGTCGGTTACGCAAGGGGAAGGTATTAGCACCCCTCACGTCCGTCGTACTCGACGGGATCCACGCTTGTTGTGTTTACTGGACGAGTTGTTTTATCTATCTACCTATCAAGGCCGGCTTAAAAAGAAAAGAAAATGACTCGGCAAAGCGTCGCACTTTATGCCTACGTATTCTCATCAGAGAATGAGAAATCAGAGTCAACGTAGTTCGACCTACGACAGGTTACGGGGAAGGTGGCTCGCCAATACGTCAGTATTGTGCCTACGTACTCTCAACATATATGAAAGATCAGAGCTTACGTAGTTCGGGATACTACGGATTACGGGGATTCAGATTCATCTGTTTTATCGAGTAGGGTTAAACAGCAGTTCCAGCAGTTAGGGACAAAGCCTGTTTGCGTTGGCGCTGAAGTTTAACGACACTCTTTTCTTCAGAAAAGCTTTCCTTTGAGTTATGAGCCCACGAGGCAAAAAGGTTTGAAGTTCGTTTTCTGTCTTTTACGAAAGAAGTGTTTTTTATTGTGTTCGCAATCTCAATCGCACTAGAGACTATGACCTGAGAGTGAATGCGTTGCATTTCACCCAAAGGGTGCCATACTAAACATCCAGACTGTTGAAAAGAAACTCTCCAACAATCCTTTCTCAGATAGCTTAAGGCTCGTAACGTACGAAAGAAATCATTCATGATTACTATATCTTAAGCTGTTTTGGGATGAGAAGAGAGGGGCTCAACTAAATGGAGACTATCAAGTCCTATTGTTGTCATGCCAAGGATTCATCCTATGGTTGAAGTTTGAAACAGGGAACTCCTAGAAGTTGTCATGCATAGGTTTCAACCTAAAGTTCTATCATCACTTCCTTATCGAAGGAAATGAGAGTCCTAGGGGATCATGTCAATGATACACAGAAACAGATAAAGCATCAGCTTAAACAGTAAACAGATATACAGTAAAATGCATGCAATGCAAGTGAGGGAGGAAATGTGTGTGGGGCAGCAGCCTCCACAAACCACATGGGCAAGGGAGCTGGGCTCTACCGAATACCCGCAAGCAAAGCCATACAGTAACAATACAAGCAGAGGGAGCAACTCAACCTCTAGTGCAATCATGCTCCTAGCTTACATCAGTCTAGATATGGACTTATTCTAATGCATCAAGCAAGTCAAACAAGGCACATCAATACAGAAAAGAAAACAGACAAGAAAGAAAGCAGATCAACTCCTCTCTCAACTCCAAGCCTCAGCTCTTCTGACAGCAACTCAATCTTCAGACCTCCATCACTCTTGACAAATATTAATTTGCTTCTCCAGGTTTCAACCCTTCAACATAAGTTTCAACTTATCTTCTTCTTCAAGCTTCAGCTCCTTAATCAGTTCCACCTTCAGGATTCATTCTTAACCACAAGTATCAACTTAATTCCTTCAGGATCTCCAAGCTTCAAAATAAGTATCAACTTATCCTTTGATTTTTTCTCAAGCCTCGGCTCTTCACTCAATCTTTACTGGATCATGGGGAAGAATGGAGGTGAAGGATACCATCCATGTTTAAGAAAGAAATTAACTAAGTCTAAGCTCTACTTAATTCCTAACCCTAAAACAACAACAAAACAGACAAGTCTTCAAGCTCTCAAGCTCCTTATTCAATCTTCAAGTCTTCCACTATGCTCCTTCATGCTCCACAAGGCAAGACCAAGCCCACCAAGCCAAGCAAAAACCCACAAAGCAAAGCAAAACAAAATACAAGCCCACAAGGGCAACACAAACAACAATCAACTACAAAAATCAATTAAAAATAGTATACTATTATATTAAAATCTAATATAATTTCTAGGGGATCCTATATACCTACCCTTAATACCCTATATGTCCCAACATCTAACTTGACCTAGAAACCCAAAATTCTAGTGTTATTGTGGACCTATGTTAAGGATTGACCTAAATCTACACAACCTAAAGTCATCTAATCAAAACTAATCAAACATTAATCACAAAATTATGGAATAAATCCAGAGGGGAGCTAAAGTCCTAATCTAACTATCCTAAAAAGAATGGCATAAAAATTCAAAGGGAACTAGCTAAACAAAATTCTACAAATCTATGCATCAACATAAAAGGAATTAAAATGCTATTAAAAGAGAAAATACACAAAAAATATTAAAAATGCATGAAATTCACATATTTTGATTTCATAATTTTCTAGACATTAACATGAAATAGGAGAAAAAATCCCCATGCAAAAATCATTATTTTTCTATTTAATATGATTTTTCAAAGATTAAAGGAAAATGGAGAAAAAGAAAATAAAATATGAAAACATTGGTGCAGATAGCAATGCTATGCAGTTCAAATCATGGTTGGGCTCCAAATGGTGGTGCAAACAATAAATGCGGTATGGCCCAATTTAATCAGAAAACAAATAACAAAACTATAAAGAAAAAGAAAAATACTCGGTGCAGAAAGTAAAGAAAACTAGTTCAAATTCTTAATGGGCCAAGACTTGGGGTGTGGATATCAATCTCAACTAAAGCCCAAAACCACAGTTTTAATGAAACGCCGCGTTTCATTGGTCTTCAGACTTCCCTCTTCACACGCAAAATTAAATCCCAGCCTTTGGATCTGATCCCTAATCAATGGTCTACTCTCCATCCAACGACCAGCACATCATCTTCTTCCTTCAGCCAGGGTTTGAATGAAGAATCCATGGAAACAGAGCTTCATAGTGAGTCTTCACCACAATCGTATCACCTCAATTCTCAACCAAAATCCATGGTTCAAAACCCTAATCTGTTCTAAATTCCATGCTGATCATGATCATCACCTTAGAATTCAAAGAATCATCCTCAATCCCTAAACCCGATAATGAATCAAAACTATGCTCAAACTTCAACTATAACCATTCTTGAAATTAAAGTGATCAATCTCTTCCTCATGCTACACTGGTCGATTCTTGATATCATACCACGATTATATCTCAAGATTCAACAAGTTATGGTGGTAAACAGAAATGGTGTCACTATCTTGAACTTCACCAAATGCTCTCAAACTTTCCAGAATCCATCTCCTTCTTGTCTCTAACCATTCTAACCTAACAAATCTAACTAATTATGCTTAAATTAAGGTGTAGAAGAAAAGTTGCAAACCTGTCAAATCTTGAATATCAGATAGGTCAAACCTTCACTTCAACCTCTCAAACTCTTCAGAAACACTCCTTGATTGATGTTAAAGCTTCTGTTTGCAAAAGATTTGATCGAAGAAGCTTGAATCTCCAAATCCGATTGTGTCTTGCAGCTCCCAAAATCTAAATGCTAACTCTTCAATTCTTCATGATCTTGCCCTCAATTTGGTATGCATACATTCAGTATGATCAATGGAAGGTGTTAGGATTGAAAGAATCAATGGAAATGGTGTGGAAAGTAGAAATTGATTTCAACTTACAATGGAAGAAATTGAAATGGCTATCTCACTCTCCTCTCTAATCTCTCACCAACCTTGCATCTGAGCAAGTTATAATACCTATATAGGATGATTCTAAACCATCCAGAACTTTCTGGAATCATCCAATGAGAATTTGAGATTCTCATGCCATGAGTTTTTGATTTTAATCCATCTCATGTACCATCTCATGCTATACCTCTTGCAGCACCTGTATCTCCTTTGAAAATCTCCTTAGATGAGATGCATGATGTGTTAGGACACTTTACTAGCTTGTGTATTGAGTTTCCTTGTGTTTTGCATATGTACCTTAATATGCAAGTAACCATTCTCCAAAGCAAGTCCATGATCTAAACCTCAAATCAAAAATGTGGATGAACCATTGTTTCTAAAATGCTTTTTAGAGTCAAAATGACCTATTACATGCCATGGTTTGGATGTGTAGCTTGGAAGTTTCAATTTCCAACTTTGACTTATTTAACTTATGCCTCCATTTTAGGTCATTTTTACCATTTTGAGCTACAAGCCTTTTCAACATCTCATGACCTTCTTACTAGCCTTAAAACATCATTTTAAGAATGTTTTATGTTAAAGGTATTTCCATTTGAAGCTTGGAAATAGGAGTTATGGCCTTATGCTTGAAATGACCTATAATCTCCAAATGACTAAAATGCCCTTGACTTGTCAAAGCCATAACTTGAGTTCTACAAATCCTATCAAGGACTTCTAGTACTCTCTAGAAAGCTAAGACGGTAAGGAACAACATTCATGTTGACCAAAAGTTCATAGGAATCATCCTTCTTGGGCAAAAGTTGGATGCAAGTTGGGTGACTTTCAAGGCCCCAGATTCACATACCTCAGATGACCTGTAACTTGTCAAAATCATAACTTGAGATCTACACATCCTATCAAGGACTTCTAGTACTCAAATTAAAGCTAAGATCCAGCTCTACAACATTCATGTTGGGGGTAAGATGAGATGACAATCACATCTTGAGCTAAACTGCCTTGAAGATAGGGGTCAAACTAGGGGATTTTACACTGTCAAGCCTTAGAAACCCTAGCTTGAAACTTCTCAAACTCCTCAATCATGATGAGTTGATCTTGTTATCATCCTTATAACATCTCAATGCATCAATCCATGATCACATGGCTCTTGAATTAGGTCTCAACCGTCTCCAAATCATCAGTTGACCTAGGGTTGACCCAGTCAAACCCTAATTGCACCACTCATGGTTGAGTCTTCTTTAATCTTGCACAATGACCTCTCTAGGCTTCATGATGGCTTTCAAGATATCTCAAAGCTTCAAGTCCATCCTCATAGCTTCAGAAGCATCTGAGGAGCTCCTACAACTCTCAAGTTAGGAGGCACACAACCTTGGTTTCAACCACTCTCTCTGGGGATCTTTTAACTTCTCTGACAAAGATATCAACCCTTGAATACTTGAATAACCTTCTTGGATAGCTTCAAAGTCTTGTGGTGCTCTTGATTGGTAATCATACCTCTTGATCTACTGCACACATGTCAATGAAATGCAGATGATAATGCTAATGTGAATGAGATGAAACACAAGCTAGGTAAAGAAATGTTGGTCAAATTTTGGGGTGCAACAGCTGCCCCTATTCAAACGGCTTGGACCTGACTGGGTGAGAAGTGAACGGCTCTCAAACGGCTTTGCCAACTGCACAAGTACACGGTACTCTGATGGGAACAAATCTTCGAAAACTGAAATATTAGCTGCACGACAACTAGCTGGAGAATTGGTCACACGGTAACCGGCAATACATGATCGATCATGCCATCAAGCATCAAGATTCATCGGGACTCGTCAGGTCAACAATCGAGTTAAATCAGGCCGTCGGGCATTCAAAGAAAACTTTCGGGCATCAGCCGGACTTCATCAGTAAGTCGGGAATAGAATTCTCGGTCAATTATGAACCAATTGGGGATATCCAATCTTCTGCCATCAGGCACTCCGCATCAGCTGAGAGAACTGCTTCGTTAACACGGTCGTACTTCAATCATCAAGTCTTCAGGGGAAGTTTCAACTTCGCTGTTCAGAAACCTGCTGGGGATGACACATCTCCGCTGGGGATTCTGGAGAACTATCAAGTAACTCTGCTTCGGGGATCCAGGAATCATTCTGGATGAATCAACTCTGTTGAGGACTTCAAGAATCATCTTGGACAAACAACTCCGTCGGGGACTTCAAGAATCATCCTGAACCAATAACTATGCTGGAGATTTCAGGAATCATCCTGAGCGAACACTCTGATGGGGACTCTAAGCATCAGCTTGAGCAGCCAACTCTGGCGACTGCACTGGGGATTTTAAGGATCATCTTAAGCAAACGACCTTGCTGGGGGATTTCAAGACTCATCTTGAGCAAGCGACTCCGTTGGGGAGAATTCAAGAATCATCTTGAGCAATCAATTCTGCGGCGGAACACCTGCAAAACAAGAACGGTAACAACCTAGATCATGCTTATTATGCCCATGCTTCGGCAATGGCGCAATGCTCCACACGGTGGAAATGCTACGCGTTTATGATAAATGCTATGCAGTCATACAAAATGATGCGATCCCTTCAGCAAAATAAATGCTGAAGGGAGAATCCTCCTGTCAAGGAGAAAGAACCACTCAGATAGGGGGAAGGAATCATCCTGCTGAGGAGAACAAAGTCACGCCAATCTCAATCAGGCGCTGTGGGAAAGTGAACTTCAGTTGACTGCTGCAGGGGAACGAAGCTCTACGGGAACCTGGACCTGCTAAGGGAAAGCGATGTCAATCGCAGAGATAAACTGCACGGCCTTCACGGCTAACCTTCCTTGGAGATAACGGCTCCGACGGGGAAACACAGCATCAGCTATTCAACACTCCACAGGGGGAAACCAATCATGGCCTGAGCGATTCCAAGGACTCGGCTCCCTTGAGGATCTGCAAACTCGGCTGAGGAAGAAGAAATCATTCTGCTTGCTAGGGAGAGTACGACTCTGTGGGGAAACTCAATTCCGCTGGAGACTTCAGTCATGAACCCTCAGTTGCTGCACACTTCGGTGAATGACTCAGCTGAGGAGATGACGTTCCTTCAGGATGCATCTGATTGGGGAGAGAATCTTCTCTGCCTGGGGAGACACATCAATGCTCACGATATCACGTTCAAACTCTGCGGGGAGAGGCTGCTGAACTTTGCTGGAGAAGGAGGAATCATCCTGCTTGGGGATACGCACGGCGCACTGTCTGGAATATGCTACACCTGTAACAACACAAACAAACAGACAAGATACCCTTCTCAAAGGGACCTATCAAGGTTATTATCTCGTGACAATGCTCAAGTAATTCATTGTTTCAACAATCAGTGACCTAGGCCAGTAAGTTTATGTATGCGCATTTTATCAAAAACATCGGCGTTCTTTTTCGCAAACAAAACAGATAAATGCTAAACAGGCAAACAGAATTGCTGAATAGTATACATTTTATTGATAACGAACCCTTGAATGGGTAAAAATGTTTTACAACAGATGCAAGCTCTTGGAATGAGGAAGTCGCGCAAAAATAAAACATAAATATACATCAGTATATACAAATGTCGACAACGAGGCGTAGACGAACACCATGAGTTGATCCCTCTATGATCCACTCGACTTCGATACTTCTCCGATGCTTCAGCTTTAGAAGAGATTGATTCGGATAAACGGCCCTCAGGTCTTCCACACCACTAAACAAAGAGAGTCCACACGCGGAACGCAGTCATTTGCTTTTTCAAATCCCTAACTTTTGCGTGAACCGCCCTTTGCGGGTTTTCAGTTCACCGGGATACCCTTTTTTGCCAAAGTCACCCATCCGGGTTTTCGACTTTGCGGGTGTATATTTTTCAATTTATATCCCTAATTTTTGCCCGAACCTTTCTCCCTTTTTTATGGTTCGCCGGGATGCCCCATTTTTGCCTGGACTCTCTTTTTACTGTCCACCGGGTCGCTTTCAAGCAAAGTATTTTTTAACTGCGTCCGCGTTCACCGGGGATGCAAAATCTTCATCATCCATCATGGATAACAACAAAGTTCCTCCCGAGAAGACCTTGCTGACGACGTACGAACCTTCGTAATTGGGAGTCCACTTGCCCCGGTGATCGGAGTGTGGAGGAAGAATCTTCTTCAGGACGAGATCACCCGTCTGAAAGCTTCTAGGACGCACCTTCTTATCATAAGCTTTCTTCGTTCGGCTTTGGTACAGACGACCATGTGCAATCGATGCCAACCTCTTCTCGTCCATCAGGCTGAGTTGGTTCAGTCGGTTCGTAATCCATTCTGCCTCGTCGAGTTTCACATCAGCCAAAACTCGTAAAGAAGGGATCTCCACTTCTAGCAGTAGGACAGCTTCCATACCGTACACTAAGGAGAAAGGAGTTGCCCCGGTCGACGTACACACCGTGGTACGATAACCGTGCAATGCAAATGGCAGCATCTCGTACCAATCTTTGTAGGTCACAACCATCTTCTAAACAATCTTCTTTATATTCTTATTGGCCGCTTCAATGGCGCCATTCATCTTCGGCCGGTAAGGAGATGAGTTGTGGTGTTCAGTCTTGAAACTCTGGCACAGCTCCTTCATCATCTTATTATTCAGATTCGAACCATTATCAGTAATGATCCGCTCGGGAATTCCGTAACGACAGATGATGTCCCTCTTTATGAATTTAGCCACCACCTGCTTGGTCATATTAGCATACGAGGCTGCCTCTACCCACTTGGTGAAGTAGTCGATAGCTACCAGAATGAAGCAATGACCGTTAGATGCAGTGGGCTCGATCTTGCCTATCATGTCGATGCCCCACATGGAGAACGGCCACGGGGAGGACATGACATTTAACGGGCACGGCGGCACATGAACTTTATCAGCATAAATCTGGCATTTATGACATCTCTTCGCGAATTTGAAGCAATCAGACTCCATCGTCAGCCAGTAGTATCCCGCTCTCAGGATCTTTCTCGTCATAGCATGCCCGCCGGCGTGCGTACCAAATGTGCCTTCATGGACTTCTTCCATAAGCATACTCGCCTCTTTCTCATCTACACATCTGAGTAGCATAAGATCGTGGTTTCTTTTGTACAACACTCCATCAGGATTGAGATAAAAATTTCCAGACAGCCTCCTCAGAGTCTTCTTATCCTGGGTTGACACACCCGCGGGATACTCCTTAGTCATAAGGAAGGTCTGGATGTCATGGAACCATAGCTTGCCGTCGGCGGCTTCCTCGATCGCAAAGACAAATGCAGGTCTATCAAGACGAGAAAGGACAATTCTTGGAGCTTCATTCCAAAAATTGACTTTATACATCGAAGCCAACGTGGCTAAGGCATTAGCCATCTGATTTTATGCCCTGGGCACATGATGGAGTTCCACTCGATCAAAGAACGGAAGCAGCCTTCTGGCATAATTCATGTACGACACCAAATTCGATTGACGAGTCTCCCACTCCCGTTTAATTTGGTTGATCACAAGCGTCGTGTCACCGTATACGTCTAGGTTCTTGATTCTCAAATCAACTGCCTCTTCTAGACCCATGATGCATGCTTCGTACTCCGCTTTATTATTGGTAACTGGAAACGTCAGTCTCGCAGTGAACGGGATGTGGGATCCATGGGGAGTCGTGATGATTGCCCCAATGCCACTTCCGTAAGAATTAACCGCCCCGTCAAATATCAATTTCCACTAGGATTTCCTATCTGGCCCCTCGTCGGGCAACGGCTCATCGCAATCCTTCGCATTGAGAAACATGATATCCTCGTCAGGGAATTCAAATTTCATCGGCTGGTAATCTTTGATCGGCTATTCGGCAAGGTAATCAGACAATACACTTCCCTTGATGGCCTTCTGGGAAACATACTGAATGTCATATTCCGTCAACACCATTTGCCATCTGGCAATCCTGCCCAAAAGCGCTTGCTTCTCGAAGACGTACTTGATCAGATCCATCTTCGAAATTAGCATGGTGGTGTGATTGAGCATGTACTGTCGTAAACGTTTGGCAGCCCAGGCTAGTGCACAACACGTTTTCTCCAGCATCGAGTAGCAAGTTTCACAGTCTGTGAACTTTTTACTCAAGTAGTAAATGGCATGCTCCTTTCTTCCCGTCTCGCGTGCTGACCGAGAACACACCCCATACTATTCTCAAGAACTGTCAAGTACATGATTAGTGGTTGTCCAGCCACTGGGGTTATCAAGATTGGAGGTTCCTGAAGATACTGCTTTATCTTTTCGAATGCCTTCTGGCAATCCTCGTTCCAGATAATCGCCTGATCTTTCTTTAAAAGCTTGAACATCGGTTCACACGTGGCCGTGAGCTGAGAAATAAACCTTGCAATATAGTTTATTCGACCCAGGAAACCACGAACTTCTTTTTCTATTTTTGGCACTGACATTTCTTGTATCGCTTTTATCTTCGCAGGATCAACCTCGATGCCTCTTTCGCTCACGATAAACCCCAGTAGCTTTCCGGACCGTACTCCGAAAGTACATTTGTTAGGATTAAGCCTCAACCTGAACTTCCTAAGCCTCTCAAAAAGCTTCAGCAAATTGACCAGATGTCCCTCCTTCATTTGGGACTTCGCAATCATGTCATCAACATAGACTTCAATCTCATGATGAATCATGTCATGAAACAAAGTTACCATTGCTCGTTGGTAAGTGGCCCCTGCGTTCTTCAGACCGAAGGGCATTACCTTGTAGCAAAATGTTCCCCAAGGGGTGATAAACGTCGTTTTCTCCATGTCCTCCGGCGCCATCTTAATCTGGTTGTAATCGGAGAAGCCATCCATGAACGAAAACACGGAGAACTAGGCTGTATTATCGACCAACACATCAATATGAGGCAACGGGAAATCATCTTTAGGGCTCGCCCTATTCAAATCCTGATAATCGATGCACATTCATACCTTACCGTCCTTCTTCGGTACAGGCACTATGTTGGCGACCCACGGAGGGTAAGTAATGACCGCTAAGAAGCCAGCATCAAGCTGTTTCTGCACTTCTTCTTTGATTTTAACGGCCATATCTGGTCTCGTCCTCCTAAGCTTCTGCTTAACGGGAGGACAATCTTCTCGCAGCGGCAAGTGGTGGACCACGATGTCCGTGTCAAGTCCGGGCATATCTTCGTATGACCAAACAAAGACGTCATTATACTCTCTTAGCATCTCGACCAATCTCTGCTTGACATCACTCTGCAATGCAGCCCCTATCCTGACATTTCTGACGAGTTCTTTAGAACCCAGATTCACGATCTCGATTTCCTCCTCATGAGGCAGAATAACTTTCTCTTCTTGTTTCAACAAGCAGGCCAACTCTTCAGGAAGGTCTTCGTCTTCATCAATCTCTTCTTCGGCTTGATAGATCGGGCAATCGAAGTCGAAGTGAGCCGTAGAAGGTCTAGAGTCGATGTCATCTGTCATGTGGATCCTGCAATAACGAGGGTTAAGCTTAAAACAAGGATATGCAGGTTAGCACAAACCCCATTGCCATTTTATTGTTTTTCAAAACAAATATAAAACAGGAATAACAGAGATTACAATATTTGAATACGAAGAAAACGCCTTTGATTTATTAACAAAATGCATGTACATAATCCAACAAGGCCCTGACAATAAAACCACTATGCCCCGGGTAAGACATAGGGTTGTACAGTGATTGGAAAAAGTAAATCGTTACTCTTCACTTGTCATCTGGATGATATCCTTGACGGACCAGTTAGTAAGGCCCTCGTCTGGCTTGCTTGGCTGGATCCAAGAGTCGAGGTCACAGTCGCTATCTCCGCTGTCTTCAGACATCGCGTTGATGCTTTCGACAATCATTCCGCCACTGGTAAACTGGATCGGCCCTTTACCTCGAGACGCACTGCTAGAAGAAGAAGCTTCAGCTCCAGGAGAATATCCCAACCCAAACTTGTCTTGCTTGTTAGGTATCTCCAAAATTCGCCCCCAACCTGGGGTAGATCCGGCTTGGACAGCGGCCCGAACTTCCTTGAATGAGAAAGTCATCTCTGGCTTTTCAGTGACTACATGAGCTACGTCCTTCACTTTGACAGCTTCGAACGCTTGGCATAGAGTCTCATGGATTTCGCCATCCATCTCCACATACTTGAAGGACGACAAATGACTCACCATTATGTCTTCCTCGCCACAAACGGTTACGATGCTACCCCCGACAGCATATTTGAGTTTCTGGTGCAACGTGAAGGTCACGGTACCCGCAACATGGATCCATGGCCGGCCCAAGAGACAACTGTAGGCAGGCATGATGTCCATAATATAAAAGACCGCGTCGAACGTTTCCGGCCCGACTTGGATTGGCAGGGTCACCTCCCCGAAAACATGTCGTTTAGTTCCGTCGAACGCCTTCACAACCAGATCACTGGGTGTGCAAATCACTCCACGAGTATCCAACTTCATTAATGCCTTCTTCGGAAGAACATTAAGCGACGAACCCGTGTCCACCAACACGTGCGACATAACCGTGCCCCTACACTCTATCGAGATGTGTAGAGCGCTATTGTGATTCCTCCCCTTCGGCGTCAGCTCCAGGTTTGTGAAACCTAGCCCATTTCCAGCATTTACATGGGCTATGACCTCTTTTAGCTGATTTACCGATATTTCCTGCGGTACATATGCGGCGTTCAACACCTTCAGCAGCGCGTTGCGGTGTGTTTCAGAACACAACAATAAGTTCAGGATGGAAATCTTCGAGGGCGTCTGATGGAGATGATCTACAATCTTGTAGTCACTCTTTTTAATCAACCGCATAAACTCCTCGGCATCTTTAACAAGCAAGTCTTTTTCTACCCCACGTGGGATCTCTTCGACGACTTTACTTTTACCTTTATCAGCCGCATCAGCTCTGACTGCTCTATCCGCCACGACCTCCGGTGGTGCAAACACTCTTCCGCTGTGAGTAATACCACTGATTCCCGCAAGGTTCTCCACAGTCGACCCAAACGGTTCTAGCTCCAACCTCTGTCTGTTGTAGTAGACTTCAGCCCCATAATGCCACGGGACAGCATTCGTGCTTTCGAAGGGTATCGGCCCAGCTTTGGTGATGGTAATTGTGGGTGGTCTGGGCGCAGAAATAGTTATCGTCTGGCGAGGGATGGTGATGGTGGCGACCTCATCAGCTTGCTTCAGCATTATCTCTCTTGATCCACATTCGGCCCTCCGACTAAACTGTAAAATCCCTTCAGTCATCAGACTTTGAATTCCTTCTACCAACTGCTCACATCCATCAGGACGTGTGGCACAGTCCATACATAGCTCTCCGCAACCTGGAAAGAACCTTTTTTTCATCAACTTAGCTTTAACGAAGCTAAGCGGCGTCTTCAGATCTCTGACGTCAGTCAACAAATCCGAACTCTCGTCTTCGATAATGGCGTTCACTCCGCCTCCCCTATGATTCGGCATAGGATTCTTCGTGACGTTTGGCACATTATCGGAGAAGTTGATGATCTTGGCATCCACCATGTCCTGCACCTTATGCTTGAAGGCTTTGCAGTTCTCTATTGTGTGGCCGGGTGCCCCTGAGTGAAACTCACAAGTGGCATTCGCGTCGTAACCTGGCGGAGGTGCCCCTGTCAAGGGAGCCAGCGTTCTCTTCTGGATCAACTGTAGCTGAAGCAAAGTCTGCAAGAGTTGCGCGTACGACATGGGTGGTGTCTCGAGGTGACGGTTCGACAAAGGTGCCCGATTTTGATACTTCCTGTACCCCTGTTGATTCGGTTGCTGCTGCTGCGGCGGCTGTTGAACTGCCGGGATAGTTATACTGGCCACCTGCTGGTGAGGACCTTTACCCTTCCTTCGAGCGTTGGTCACAGCGCTCGCTTCTCCTTCCCGTCTTTTGCCACTATAAGGTTTCTTTCCGCCTCCAGCTGAGGATGAATCACCTTGAATTTTCCCGAGCTTGATCCCATTTTCGACGTGCTCACCCGTGATAATGAGATCTGAGAAGGTCCCAGACATACCGCTGACCAACTTCTCATAGTAAACCCCTGGGAGGGTGGCTACGAACATCTGCACGAGCTCACGTTCAACCATCGGCGGCTGAACCCTAGCTGCCAACTCACGCCACCGCTGGGCATATTCCTTAAACCCTTCATTGTTCCTCTGCGACAGATTCTGCAGCTGGACTCGGTTCGGGGCCAAGTCACTATTGTATTGGTAGTGGTGCACAAATGCTTCAGCAAGATCCTTCCACGTGCGCACACTAGTGGGCTCCAGACTCATGTACCACTCAAGGGATGGCCCGGAAAGACTGTCTTGAAAGAAGTGCATCAGCAACTTCTCGTCATCAGAATGAGCTAACATTTTCCTGTAGTACGATCTCAGGTGGACACGAGGGCAAGTGGTGCCCTTATATTTTTCAAAGTCAGGTACCTTGAACTTGTGAGGCACCTTGAAATCAGCAATTACTCCCAACTTGGACATATCAACGCCCAAAGTATTCTGATTCTCGATATCCCTCATCTTATCTTCAAGTGCCTTGAATCTAAGTCGTGCTTCAGCATTCAGCTCCCCTTCAGCACCTCTCTGAGAGAACACATCGTCTTGCCGATCCTCTAGCCATGGTTGAGGCCCAAACAGATTCCCGACACCTGCATTGCCGTTGCCCAGCCCGACATTGACATTAGCTCCCAGACTCCCATCACCGACGCCCGTCGTATTGAGTCCCATGTTGGCCATCACATTGCCGTTGGCACTGCCGTTGCCCCCGGTCACGGGAACACCATTCTGCGGAGTTTCAACTGGTGGAGGAGTAGGCACAGTCCCACCATGGAGTACGCCATTGCTATCAACCCTTGAAATCAGAGGCTGAACCAAGGTTCTGAGCTGATCCTGGCCATTGGCGACCGCTTGCATGAGCTCCATGAAGTGATCCATTCTTTCGCGGAGTTCCTGAACATCAGTTTGCACTTGCTCCATGATTCTGGTTCGATTAGCTCTAGTCGGATAGCGGTGAATAGGTCTCTGAGCAATCCTGGAACCACCTGAAACAACCTGTAAACACAAAAGGGTTAGGAAAAAATGACAAAGTGCTCGTTATGCAAATGCTTCATGCAAATGCAAACATGTGTCTGTGCATTAGGGAGATCTCCCCCGATCCTAGTGCCTGAGTGCCAGTGCTGATAATAAGAAGAAGTCCGAGTCCAATCATGGAAATAACAATCTCATATATAAAGAAAGCCCATCAAGGCAGTACACAACATCAGCGAGTACAAGATGAATCAACAGCGTGACCTCAGCCAACAAGCCTGGTGATGGTCAGCATACAACAATGATCAAAACAAAAGGAATACAAATAGTCAAGTACGGCCACGGGCGCGATACTCTTCTAACAACTCCTTCATTTTTGGATGATCAGGCAGAGTGAGCAACCCCTCGACGAGTAATTCCCTCTGCACAATGGTGTACTGAAGTCCTTCGACCGAATCTTCCCATTCTCCTTCGCCGAAGCAATCTTCTAACTTCCGCTTCTTGGACTCAAACGTCAGTTTGCGCTCCTTCAGGTTAGCGAGAGCCCTGTTGAGCTGGCCTTCGGCGGCGTATCTGCGAGCGGTTTCTTCATCAAACCTCTTCTCACTGTCCTTCACCTGGGCTTCCAGCTTGGAGATCTGTAGCATCAGCTTATCCTCCCGCTCTTTCCTGGTGGCCAGGGAGGCCTTCCAGTGCTGGTTGAACTTGGATATCCTCCGATACGCTTCGTCCAAGTTCTGCTTCTTCGTAGCCAGTACGTCGTTGACAGCTTTGAAGTCTTGACCCATGCGTTCACGCTCGGCTATCTGCTTAGTCAGGTCTGTACCCAGCTGGTTCACCAGCTCTGTTTTCCTTTTGAAAGAATGAACGGCTTCGTTCCTCTCGCTTCGGGGCTGAGCCAATCCTTTCTCCAGTTCCTCATTCGCCCGCTTCAATTCATCTCGCTCGGCTAACACCTGATTATGCTGCTGAATCGGCACGGTAGTAGGCTCTTCAATCATTGGAGGGCTTTCTGGCTTGGCATGAGGAAACGGCATCCCTATAGCATCTTCTCTGGCTTTGATCCAAGTCACATACGGAGGGTAGGCTTGATTGTTGCTTCTCCCCAGCAATGGCTTTCCCCTCTTACTGATATCATTCCAAGCGCACTGAAGCTTGGATAGCAGATCCCCCTCCAGAAGACCAGTGAGGTACAGAGATTCTTGTACCTCTTCATCCTTCGGTGGAGCTCTCAAAGCATACGCGAACTGTCGGACCAGCAAAGACGGATTGTAGTTTATACAGCCCTTCCTTCCTATCAAAGGCACGTTTGGAAACCCGCTGCAGCTGAAGATAATCTCGGTACCCAACCTATCTCTGTCAAACCAGTCAATGTCCTCTGCAGATAAACTCATCAGACGTTCGGACCACTCAGTTGTGGCTGCAGACGAAACAAAAGGACCCCTCTTGGGCAGATGACTATCAAGCCATTTGTAAAGC